>CM055117.1:910037896-910392896 GCA_029206835.1 Rana muscosa | reverse complement strand
TCTGGGGCTCCATGCAAGATCTCACCCCGTGGGGTCAAAATGATCACAAGAACGGTGAGCAAAAATCCCAGAACCACACGGGGGGACCTAGTGAATGACCTGCAGAGAGCTGAGACCAACGTAACAAAGGCTACCATCAGTAACACACTACGCCGCCAGGGACTCAGATCCTGCAGTGCCAGATGTGTCCCCCTGCTTAAGCCAGTACATGTTTGCTAGAGAGCATTTGGATGATCCAGAAGAGAATTGGGAGAATGTCATATGGTCAGATGAAACCAAAGTAGAACTGTTTGGTAGAAACAAAACTCATCGTGTTTGGAGGAGAGAGAATGCTGAGTTGCAACCAAAGAACACCATACCTACTGTGAAGCATGGGGGTGGCAACATCATGCTTTGGGGCTGTTTCTCTGCAAAGGGAACAGGACGATCCGTGTACATGAAAGAATGAATGGGGCCATGTATCGTGAGATTTTGAGTGCAAACCTCCTCCCATCAGCAAGGGCATTGAAGATGAAACGTGGCTGGGTCTTTCAGCATGACAATGATCCCAAACACACCGCCCGGGCAACGAAGGAGTGGCTTCGTAAGAAGCATTTCAAGGTCCTGGAGTGGCCTAGCCAGTCTTCAGATCTCAACCCCATAGAAACCTTTGGAGGGAGTTGAAAGTCCGTGTTGCCCAGCGACAGCCCCAAAACATCACTGCTCTAGAGGAGATCTGCATGGAGGAATGGGCCAACATACCAGCAACAGTGTGTGACAACCATGTGAAGACTTACAGAAAACGTTTGACCTCTGTCATTGCCAACAAAGGATATATAACAAAGTATTGAGATTAACTTTTGATATCGACCAAATACTTATTTTACACCATAATTTGCAAAAAAAATTTATTTCCAAATCAGACAATGTGATTGTCTGGATTTGTTGCCACATTTTGTCTCTCATAGTTGAGGTATACCTATGATGGCAATTACAGGCCTCTCTCATCTTTTTAAGTGGGAGAACTCGCACAATTGGTGGCTGACTAAATACTTTTTTGCCCCACTGTATATATGTAGGAGACTGTATATGTATTTACTTTCAAAATATTTTATTTTCATAAGAAGATAAATAATACAGAACATTACATCATGTTATATAAAAATAAATAAAAAAAATGAAAAAAGATTATGTTTAGGAATAAACAAAATCATTAGTCAATAAATGGATAAAATAATAAAAACATCCTAGAAAAAAGGATAGATTCATGTAAGCAATCAAAAGTTTGTCAGGGGGAGATCTCTTCATCCTTATAATATAATGGAAGGGAGAAGGGACACCCTTTTACCTTGGTAACCTAGAGCCCCTTATCAGGAGCTAACTGCTCCAGGCATAGAGACCTCCTTCTGACTCTTAGGCCCTGAGAAGATTATCAGGACCAACAGATCGGGATGGACTAAACAAGGCTGAACAAAACATTTGATAGTATCCCATTAAATCTAAATAAAAGAGACATAACTTGTAATGGGAAACTAGAATTCCCAGAAAAAGAGTTTCCATAAATCCTTTTTAGAAGGAAGAAAAGAAGAGGAAAATAAAGACAGCGGCTAAAAAAAGAGGACGGAGGAAAAGGGATGGGTATGTGTCCAACTTAATGTTGAATAGAAGGTAAAACAGCATCTTCACCAATCGAAATCCCCATATATTTGGCCCAAGGTTCCCATATTTTTTCGAATTTGGGAATGGTATTAGATAAGATGCTAGCCAATTTTAGTATCCAAGATATTTTGGTTTTGGCATCTGACAGGAAAGGTTTTGTTTTTTTTCCATGATTTGGCAATTGTGATTTTGGCGCCTGTAAAGATAAAGTGTATACATTTTTGTGTAACCTTTGGTATGTGAGGAATATGAGCGTTCAAAATGGCTACTGGTAGGGACCTAGGGACCTGAAAACCTGTTACCTTAAAAATTAATAAAAATATTTTTCTCCAGAAGGGGTGAACTCTGGGGCACTCCCACCAAATATAAGGCATAGAGCCGTAAAGTTGGCAACCTCTGAAACACGTTGGATCTGATGCTGGATATAAAGATGCCAGTCTGGAAGGAGTTAGATACCATCTGGTTATAACTTTAATATTTGCCTCCATTAAAGAGACATTAAGAATCCCTTTGAAAGATTTAGAGAAGGCTAAGTGCCAGGTATCCAGATTCCAACAAAACTGGGCGTCTTTTTTCCCAAGCCTCCATATAGGAAGATTTTGATGTAGGGTGAGTGAGGCATGAATATACCATAGATATGCCTCCCCTTTGTGAACCGGCCTGGCTGCACCATAACTCGTACTTCGTAAATTGGGGAGGAAGGAGTTTTTCCTTCCAGATTTGGTTTAAAAATGTGAAAATTTGATTAAACCGCGGTTTTTCAGAATCTGGAAGTTTCAGATGTTTGATGCAGTAACTAAGAGATATAGGCCCTCCAGGATTAAAAAATTGTCCTATACGATACAATCCTTTATCTATCCACCATTTAAATGCTTCTACATTTAGACCATAAGGAAGTCAGGGTTATTGAATAAATGAGAAAGAGGTCTTTCAGAGGATATAAGGTTTGGGAGGTTTCTTAGGGAATCCCATAGTGCAAACGATTGAGAGTCGGGGACATTATGGGGGGTCTTTTTTTGGGGGGGCACCATAAAAGGTATTCTAAGGATAGTGTTGGTGTAGCCTCTTTTTCAATATTGATCCAGTCTGGTTTTTCTGTAGCAGAATAAATCAAAGAAGTCTGGGCTAGTCAAGCTGCTAAGTAGTATTTATGTAGGTCAGGTAGACCTAAACCCCCCTGTTTTCTGTGACAAAGTAATGTGTTTTGGGGGATGCGGTAACTTGAAGCACCCCAGATAAATTTGATCATTTTACTTTGGAGCTTTTTCAAGTGATTCTTAGTAATGGGAATAGGAAGAGATCTAAAGAAATAAAGGATTCTAGGGAGCAGAGTCATTTTTATAGAATTCTACCTAACCAAGATAATTCGTTTTGGACCAAGATGCTAGATCATTCTCAAATTTTTTGAATAAAGGTGGATAATTATGTAAAAAAAGGGTCTCAATGCGGGCTGTTAAAGTAATGCCCAGATATTTGATTGAGGTGTCTGTCCATTCAAATCCAAAGGATTGTTTAAGCAACAAGACACTAGACAAGGGAATTAAAACATTTAGAGCTTGTGATTTTGAGTAATTTACCCTAAGGCCTGAGACCTCAGAGAAGGCCTTCATAACCTGGCAGACGTTAGGAAGAAATATCAGCGGAGACGTCACGAACAATAAGATGTCATCTGCAAATAGGCCACATTTGTGAATTTGAATACCACAGGATACTCCTTTAATATTGGGAATTTGTCTGATGGCTATTGCTAATGTTTCAATGGCAATTGCAAATATGAGAGGGGAAAGCGGGCATCCCTGTCTAGTGCCTCGTGCTATATTGATTGGGTTGGAATAATGACCCTGTAAATGGATTAGAGCCTGAGGGTGAGAATAAAGGGAATGTAAGAGGCCCTTAAAGGGAACTCCAATGCCCCATCCATCTATTAGGGAAAACAGGTATGGCCATGACACTGAGTCAAAGGCCTTTTGCAGATCCAGTGACAGTAGTAAGCCTTGTGGTTTTTCTGCTCCCTCCCAGTTGGATTGCAGAATAGATACAATATCTATTGCTTGTCTGATTTGGTCTGGACCCTGTCTTTCTGGGATGAAGCCCACCTGCTGTATATGTATTTAATGCACTGCAGTTCACTGAATCGCCTGCCTGAAAGTATATTAGAAAAAGTACACCAGGAACGGCCTGAAGTAAGATTTAGCTACACGGGATACAGTGGGGATATATATATATATATATATATATATATATATATATATACATGACTGTATATATATATTAAATGCACTGCAGCTAACTGAATCACCTGCCTGCCTGAAGTATATTAGAAAAAGTACACCAGGAACGGCCTGCAGTCAGATCTAGCTACACTGAATACAGTGTGTGTGTGTGTGTGTGTGTGTGTGTGTGTGTGTGTGTGTATATATATATATATATATATATATATATATATATTGTGAGGGGGTTAGCTCGGCAGCGGGTGTGTGTGACCCCCGGGATGGGCTCCCCACACAAAAACAGGCCCAGCAAACGGAGGTTGTGGTTTTCAAAATCAAAAAAAAGTGCGGTTTATTTTCTATTTACAGTGACAAAACACAGCAAAGCCAAAAGAAACATATAAACAAAATAAATCCTGGTCAACTTGACCTCTGACTAAACATACAGGTTTCCTAACTAACAACTGGGATCAGCCTAGTGCTGTCCTAGTCCCTAAGTCCCTGGTTTTAAATGTCCAAGCAAATAGCCACACAGGCTTTTTCTCACCGCACAGGGGTTCACTCTCCCTAGACAGTCCACACAGGTCTGGTTCCAGGCATGAGCTAACATCTAATGAAGCTGGGAGTTCTTATAGAGGCCTAAATGAGCTGACAAGCTTCAGCTGGCCTCATCAACTCCCTGCCTGCACGACGCCCAGCCCTCTCCCTAGAGGTATGAGTCATCCATGAGCCCACTAGCCTTAGCTGGGCTTATACAACTCTCCACCTAGTTGTATAAGTCGGCGTAAAGCCTGAATCTGGGCGAAATATATCTACCCCCCTGGATGCAACCAGGTGACTTTACCTTCCTGCTGTCACATACCCCCCCCTCTTGTTTTAACCTCGGGGTTGGAACACCAGCAATCAGGCATTCATGTACTCGAGACAAAGCATCCACATTCCCCATTTGAACGCCAGGGCGATGCTTTACTGTGAAGTTGAATTCCTGGAGGGCCAGGAACCACCTATTCACTCTTCTATTTGTTTCCTTGTTTTGAGCCATCCACTTTAACGGAGCGTGATCCGTAACCATGTCAAAGTGCCTACCTAGCAGGTAGTACCGAAGGGAATCTAGAGCCCACTTCACCGCTAAACACTCCTTTTCAACGGTGGCGTAATTTACCTCATGGGACTTCAACTTCCTGCTGAGGTAAATGACTGGGTGCTCTTCCCCGTTCCAGACCTGGGACAATACTGCTCCTAACCCCACATCTGACGCATCACTTTGTACGACAAAGTCTTTAGAGAAGTCGGGTGAGTACAACACTGGCTGGCTACATAAGGCTTGTTTCAAGAATTGGAATGCTGCCTCAGCCTCGGGGGTCCATTTAATCATGACCGACCCTTTCCCCTTCGTTAGGTTGGTTAGGGGCACAGCCTTAGAAGCAAAGTGGGGAATGAATCGCCGATAATACCCAGCGATTCCCAGAAAGGCTCGTACCTGCTTCTTGCTGTTGGGACGTGGCCAACTCTGGATGGCCTCGACTTTGTTGAGTTGGGGTTTTATTACTCCCCTCCCAATGGTGTACCCAAGATATTTGGCCTCCTCCTGCCCAATGGTACACTTCTTGGGGTTAGCCGTAAACCCCGCTTCCCGAACAGAGTCCAGGACTGCTTGCACTTTTGGCAGATGTGAGGCCCAATCTGTGCTATGGACAATTACGTCATCCAGGTAAGCCGCAGCATACTTCCGATGGGGCCTCAGCATCTGGTCCATTTTCCGCTGGAATGTGGCCGGCGCATTCTGTAACCCGAACGGCATTCTTTTATATTGGAACGCCCCGTCTGGGGTTACAAATGCGGTTTTCTCTTTGGCCAATTTGGCCAGGGGGATTTGCCAATACCCTTTTGTGAGGTCAAGAGTCGTCATGTATCGGGCTGTTCCCAGCCGGTCGATCAACTCATCTATACGTGGCATGGGGTAGGTGTCAAATTTTGTAACTTTGTTCAACTGACGAAAATCGTTACAAAATCGCCAGCTCCCATCCGGTTTAGGCACCAACACAATGGGACTAGACCAATCACTTTGGGACTCCTCTATCACCCCTAAGTTCAGCATTTTCTGTACTTCCTCCCGTATTGCCTCCCGTCGGGCCTCTGGGATCCGATAGGGTTTTAACTTCACCCTTTCACCGGGCGGGGTAATGATGTCATGCTCTACCCCAAATGTTTGTCCCGGCAGCTCAGAGAATACCTCCTTGTTGCGAAGCACAAACTCCTTAACCTCCTGTTGTTGGGGTTGTGACAAGGTGGCTGCTATTCCAACCTCAGGAATCACGCAACCAGTTTGAGCTGGTGACCAAGTGTCTGCGACTAGGGACTCTCTATCCCTCCAGGCTTTCAACAGATTAACGTGATAGATCTGTTCGGGCTTTCGCCTTCCTGGTTGTCTGACCTTGTAATTCACTTCACTCACTTTTTCCATTATCTCGTAGGGGCCTTGCCATTTGGCAAGGAATTTACTTTCAACCGTAGGGACAAGTACCAGTATCCTATCCCCCGGGGAAAAGGTACGGGTCTTGGCTCCACGGTTGTACACTCTCTGCTGTGCTAACTGCGCTTGGGCCAAATGTTCCTTCACGATGGGCATTACCTGTGCAATTCGGTCTTGCATCAGGGCGACATGCTCAATCACACTCCTGTGGGGAGAACTCTCACTTTCCCAAGTTTCCTTGGCAATATCCAACAGCCCTCTTGGGTGTCTCCCATACAGTAACTCAAAGGGGGAGAATCCCGTAGAGGATTGGGGCACCTCCCTAATAGCAAACATCAGATAAGGAAGTAGACAGTCCCAATCCTTTCCATCTCTATCCACCACTTTCTTCAACATTTGTTTTAGGGTTTTGTTGAATCTTTCAACCAGCCCATCGGTTTGGGGGTGATACACAGATGTACGTAATTGCGTCACTTTGAACAATTTACACAGCTCCTTCATAACCCGGGACATAAAGGGTGTACCTTGGTCCGTAAGCAGTTCTTTACAAATACCCACCCGGCTAAACACAAGAGATAGCTCTTTGGCTATGGTTTTGGCCGAGGTATTTCGGAGAGGGATCGCTTCTGGATAACGGGTGGCATAGTCCATTATAACTAATATGTACTGGTGCCCCCTAGCGGACTTGATTATAGGACCTACCAAATCCATGGCGATCCTCTCAAACGGGACCTCAATGATGGGTAGAGGGACCAGCGGGCTACGGAAATGTGGCATCGGGGCCGACCTCTGACACACAGGGCAGGAGGAACAATAATTTTCTATGTCCTTCATCACCCCCGGCCAATAGAATCTCTGTAATACCCTCTCTCGGGTTTTCTCTGTCCCCAGATGACCTCCAAGAATGTGCCCATGGGCCAACTCCAACACCAACTTCCTGTAAGGTTTGGGCACCACAAGCTGCTCAACGGTTTCTTCTGCCCTTTTTGCCACCCGATACAGTAGGTCCTTCTCTACGCTGAAGTATGGGTAAGTGCAGGTATTATCTGGGTTCACTAACTCGCCATCTATTTTCACTACGTTTTCGCGTGCCTTTATTAGGGCGGGGTCTTTCAACTGTTCTGTGGCAAAGTTTTCCCTGTGAACCTCAAGATCAGAAAACTCCACAGACGGTAGGTTTTCGTCTGAGGAGGTGGGCTCCTCTCCAGTTTCTTGAGTCTCCCCTGCCAATACTGATAAGGGAAATTCCGGAGAGTCCTCACCACTCTCAGGGGAGTTCTGGCTATCACATTCCTGGTACATAGGGGCACCAGTGGGGGGCTCAGGATCATCCCACAGTTCCCAGAACTTCGGAAAATCCCTTCCCACAATGGCGTCATACGGTAACTGAGATACTAAGCCCACTGGATGAGAGAGGGCACCTTTGGGGGTCTCGAAACACACTGTAGTCACTGGATACTCTCGGGTGTCCCCATGCACACAAATAACAGCTACCTTGCTATTCCCAGAGACCTCTGTTTTAACTAACTCAGCCTTTATCAGGGTCACAAGGCTACCTGAATCCAGCAATACCACAACATTTCTACCATTAACACACATTTTGCATAAATGTTTCTCAATTCCTCGAATGGCAGTGCATGCGACTGTCGCACACAGCGACTGACGTCTGCCCGTCAGAAAGTCACACTGCATGGGTTCCTCCACAACCGGGCAATTGGCTGCAATATGTCCCGCTTGCCGGCAGCGGTAGCAAACGATCCTTCTTGCCGCCTCTTGAGCCGCTGATTTCCCAGGCTGTTCTCGCCAAACTTGGGGTAGAGCTCCCACCCTCTCACTCTCTCCACCCTTACCCCTTGGAATCCTCTTATCCGCCCCTGGGGATGGTCTGGTCTTAGGGTGGAAAGTCCGAGTGTCTCTGGAAGAGGCCGTCAGGTTCTCTGTAGCCAAGTATTTCTCCACACGATCCACAAGACCATCGGCCGTCTCTGGGTCTCCATGGCTTACCCAGTTTTGGATGGCAGTAGGAAGAGCTCTCAAAAACCGATCCATTACAACACGTTCCACAATCTTTGGTGCGGACAAAGTCTCTGGCTGTAGCCACTTTCTGCTCAGGTGAATGAGATCATACATTTGAGACCTGGGGGGTTTTCCAAGCTGGAAAGTCCAGTTATGCACACGCTGAGCCCGGACAGCCTGGGTGACACCCAGCCTTGCCAATATCTCAGCTTTTAGCATCACATAGTCTTTTGCTTGGTCAGGCTCTAGGTCATAGTAAGCCTTCTGCGATTCACCAGTTAACAGAGGAGCCACCAGTCCAGCCCACTGCTCCTCAGGCCACTTTTCTCTTTCAGCAGTCCTTTCAAATGTGGTCAAAAATACCTCTGGATCATCCTCTCCAGTCATTTTTGTCAATAAACGACTCACCCCAAAGGACGCGGTATTAGTGGGACGGCTTTCCTCACTGGTCTGCGGACGTTGCTGCATTACTGCTTCCATTTGTTGTAGTCTCTGCTCTTGCTTCTGTAACAGGTCTATGAAGCGGGCCTCAGATTGCTGCTGGGCTTGTTGCTGAGCTTCCAGACTCTGTTGGTGAGCTTGCTGCTGGGCTGCAAGGCTCTGTTGATGAGCTTGCTGCTGGGCTGCGAAGTTCTGTTGTTGAGCTGCAAGGCTCTTTTGCAAACCTGCATTTGTCTGCTGTTGATTGGCATTTGCTAGAGCCAGCTGCTTCAGTATCTCCTCCATGCTGGCTTAAAAAAAACTGCCACTGGTTCTCCACCAACTGTGAGGGGGTTAGCTCGGCAGCGGGTGTGTGTGACCCCCGGGATGGGCTCCCCACACAAAAACAGGCCCAGCAAACGGAGGTTGTGGTTTTCAAATTTAAAAAAAGGTGCGGTTTATTTTCTATTTACAGTGACAAAACACAGCAAAGCCAAAAGAAACATAAACAAAATAAATCCTGGTCAACTTGACCTCTGACTAAACATACAGGTTTCCTAACTAACAACTGGGATCAGCCTAGTGCTGTCCTAGTCCCTAAGTCCCTGGTTTTAAATGTCCAAGCAAATAGCCACACAGGCTTTTTCTCACCGCACAGGGGTTCACTCTCCCTAGACAGTCCACACAGGTCTGGTTCCAGGCATGAGCTAACATCTAATGAAGCTGGGAGTTCTTATAGAGGCCTAAATGAGCTGACAAGCTTCAGCTGGCCTCATCAACTCCCTGCCTGCACGACGCCCAGCCCTCTCCCTAGAGGTATGAGTCATCCATGAGCCCACTAGCCTTAGCTGGGCTTATACAACTCTCCACCTAGTTGTATAAGTCAGCGTAAAGCCTGAATCTGGGCGAAATATATCTACCCCCCTGGATGCAACCAGGTGACTTTACCTTCCTGCTGTCACAATATATATATATATTGTGACAGCAGGAAGGTAAAGTCACCTGGTTGCATCCAGGGGGGTAGATATATTTCGCCCAGATTCAGGCTTTACGCCGACTTATACAACTAGGTGGAGAGTTGTATAAGCCCAGCTGAGGCTAGTGGGCTCATGGATGACTCATACCTCTAGGGAGAGTGTGGGGCGTCGTGCAGACAGGGAGTTGATGAGACCAGCTGAAGCTTGTCAGCTCATTTAGGCCTCTATAAGAACTCCCAGATTCATTAGGTGTTTGCTCATGCCTGGAACCAGACCTGTGTGGACTGTCTAGGGAGAGTGAACCCCTGTGCGGTGAGACAAAGCCTGTGTGGCTATTTGCTTGGACATTTAAAACCAGGGACTTAGGGACTAGGACAGCACTAGGCTGATCCCAGTTGTTAGTTAGGAAACCTGTATGTTTAGTCAGAGGTCAAGTTGACCAGGATTTATTTTGTTTATGTTTCTTTTGCTTTGCTGTGTTTTGTCACTGTAAATAGAAAATAAACCGCACCTTTTTGATTTTGAAAACCACAACCTCCGTTTGCTGGGCCTGTTTTTGTGTGGGGAGCCCATCCCGGGGGTCACACACACCCGCTGCCGAGCTAACCCCCTCACAGTTGGTGGAGAACCAGTGGCAGTTTTTTTTAAGCCAGCATGGAGGAGATACTGAAACAGCTGGCTCTAGCAAATGCCAATCAACAGCAGACAAATGCAGGTTTGCAAAGGAGCCTTGCAGCCCAGCAGCAAGCTCATCAACAGAGCCTTGCAGCCCAGCAGCAAGCTCACCAACAGAGTCTGGAAGCTCAGCAACAAGCCCAGCAGCAATCTGAGGCCCGCTTCATAGACCTGTTACAGAAGCAAGAGCAGAGACTACAACAAATGGAAGCAGTAGTGCAGCAACGTCCGCAGACCAGTGAGGAAAGCCGTCCCACTAATACCGCGTCCTTTGGGGTGAGTCGTTTATTGACAAAAATGACTGGAGAGGATGATCCAGAGGTATTTTTGACCACATTTGAAAGGACTGCTGAAAGAGAAAAGTGGCCTGAGGAGCAGTGGGCTGGACTGGTGGCTCCTCTGTTAACTGGTGAATCGCAGAAGGCTTACTATGACCTAGAGCCTGACCAAGCAAAAGACTATGTGATGCTAAAAGCTGAAATATTGGCAAGGCTGGGTGTCACCCTGGCTGTCCGGGCTCAGCGTGTGCATAACTGGACTTTCCAGCTTGGAAAACCCCCCAGGTCTCAAATGTATGATCTCATTCACCTGAGCAGGAAGTGGCTACAGCCAGAGACTTTGTCCGCACCAGAGATTGTGGAACGTGTTGTAATGGATCGGTTTTTGAGAGCTCTTCCTACTGCCATCCAAAAGTGGGTAAGCCATGGAGACCCAGAGACGGCCGGTAAACTTGTGGATCGTGTGGAGAAATACTTGGCTACAGAGAACCTGACGGCCTCTTCCAGAGACTCTCGGACTTTCCACCCTAAGACCAGACCATCCCCAGGGGCGGATAAGAGGATTCCAAGGGGTGAGGGTGGAGAGAGTGAGAGGGTGGGAGCTCTGCCCAAAGTTTGGCGAGAACAGCCTGGGAAGTCAGGGGCTCAAGAGGCAGCCAAAAGGATTGTTTGCTACCGCTGCCGGCAAGCGGGACATATTGCAGCAAATTGCCCGGTTGTGGAGGAACCCATGCAATGTGACTTTCTGACGGACAGACGTCAGTCGCTGTGTGCGACAGTCGCATGCACTGCCATTCGGGGAACTGAGAAACATTTATGCAAAATGTGTATTAATGGTAGAAATGTTGTGGTATTGCTGGATTCAGGCAGCCTTGTGACCCTGATAAAGGCTGAATTAGTTAAAACAGAGGTCTCTGGGAATAGCAAGGTAGCTGTTATTTGTGTGCATGGGGACACCCGAGAGTATCCAGTGACTGCAGTGTGTTTCGAGACCCCCAAAGGTACCCTCTCTCATCCAGTGGGGTTAGTATCTCAATTACCGCATGATGCCATTGTGGGAAGGGATTTTCCGAAGTTCTGGGAACTGTGGGATGATCCTGAGCCCCCCACTGGTGCCCCTATGTACCAGGAATGTGATAGCCAGAACTCCTCTGAGAGTGGTGAGGACTCTCCAGAATTTCCCTTGTCAGTATTGGCAGGGGAGACTCAAGAAACTGGAGAGGAGCCCACCTCCTCAGATGAAAACCTACCGTCTGTGGAGTTTTCTGATCTGGAGGTTCACAGGGAAAATTTTGCCACAGAACAGTTAAAAGACCCCGCCCTAATAAAGGCACGGGAAAACGTAGTGGAAATAGATGGCGAGTTAGTGAACCCAGATAATACCTGCACTTACCCATACTTCAGCGTAGAGAAGGACCTACTGTATCGGGTGGCAAAAAGGGCAGAAGAAACCGTTGAGCAGCTTGTGGTGCCCAAACCTTACAGGAAGTTGGTGTTGGAGTTGGCCCATGGGCACATTCTTGGAGGTCATCTGGGGACAGAGAAAACCCGAGAGAGGGTATTACAGAGATTCTATTGGCCTGGGGTGATGAAGGACATAGAAAATTATTGTTCCTCCTGCCCTGTGTGTCAGAGGTCGGCCCCGATGCCACATTTCCGTAGCCCGCTGGTCCCTCTACCCATCATTGAGGTCCCGTTTGAGAGAATCGCAATGGATTTGGTAGGTCCTATAATCAAGTCCGCTAGGGGGCACCAGTACATATTGGTTATAATGGACTATGCCACCCGTTATCCAGAAGCGATCCCTCTCAGAAATACCTCGGCCAAAACCATAGCCAAAGAGCTATCTCTTGTTTTTAGCCGGGTGGGTATTTGTAAAGAACTGCTTACGGACCAAGGTACACCCTTTATGTCCCGGGTTATGAAAGAGCTGTGTAAATTGTTCAAAGTGACGCAATTGCGTACATCTGTGTATCACCCCCAAACCGATGGGCTGGTTGAAAGATTCAACAAAACCCTAAAACAAATGTTGAAGAAAGTGGTGGATAGAGATGGAAAGGATTGGGACTGTCTACTTCCTTATTTGATGTTTGCTATTAGGGAGGTGCCCCAATCCTCTACGGGATTCTCCCCCTTTGAGTTACTGTATGGGAGACACCCAAGAGGGCTGTTGGATATTGCCAAGGAAACTTGGGAAAGTGAGAGTTCTCCCCACAGGAGTGTGATTGAGCATGTCGCCCTGATGCAAGACCGAATTGCACAGGTAATGCCCATCGTGAAGGAACATTTGGCCCAAGCGCAGTTAGCACAGCAGAGAGTGTACAACCGTGGAGCCAAGACCCGTACCTTTTCCCCGGGGGATAGGATACTGGTACTTGTCCCTACGGTTGAAAGTAAATTCCTTGCCAAATGGCAAGGCCCCTATGAGATAATGGAAAAAGTGAGCGAAGTGAATTACAAGGTCAGACAACCAGGAAGGCGAAAGCCCGAACAGATCTATCACGTTAATCTGTTGAAAGCCTGGAGGGATAGAGAGTCCCTAGTCGCAGACACTTGGTCACCAGCTCAAACTGGTTGCGTGATTCCGGAGGTTGGAATAGCAGCCACCTTGTCACAACCCCAACAACAGGAGGTTAAGGAGTTTGTGCTTCGCAACAAGGAGGTGTTCTCTGAACTGCCGGGACAAACATCTGGGGTAGAGCATGATATTATTACCCCGCCCGGTGAAAGGGTGAAGTTAAAACCCTATCGGATCCCAGAGGCCCGACGGGAGGCAATACGGGAGGAAGTACAGAAAATGCTGAACTTAGGGGTGATAGAGGAGTCCCAAAGTGATTGGTCTAGTCCCATTGTGTTGGTGCCTAAACCGGATGGGAGCTGGCGATTTTGTAACGATTTTCGTCAGTTGAACAAAGTTACAAAATTTGACACCTACCCCATGCCACGTATAGATGAGTTGATCGACCGGCTGGGAACAGCCCGATACATGACGACTCTTGACCTCACAAAAGGGTATTGGCAAATTCCCCTGGCCAAGTCGGCCAAAGAGAAAACCGCATTTGTAACCCCAGACGGGGCGTTCCAATATAAGAGAATGCCGTTCGGGTTACAGAATGCGCCGGCCACATTCCAGCGGAAAATGGACCAGATACTGAGGCCCCATCGGAAGTATGCTGCGGCTTACCTGGATAACGTAATTGTCCATAGCACAGATTGGGCCTCACATCTGCCAAAAGTGCAAGCAGTCCTAGACTCTATCCGGGAAGCGGGGTTTACGGCTAACCCCAAGAAGTGTACCATTGGGCAGGAGGAGGCCAAATATCTTGGGTACACCATTGGGAGGGGAGTAATAAAACCCCAACTCAACAAAGTCGAGGCCATCCAGAGTTGGCCACGTCCCAACAGCAAGAAGCAGGTACGAGCCTTTCTGGGAATCGCTGGGTATTATCGGCGATTCATTCCCCACTTTGCTTCTAAGGCTGTGCCCCTAACCAACCTGACGAAGGGGAAAGGGTCGGTCATGATTAAATGGACCCCCGAGGCTGAGGCAGCATTCCAATTCTTGAAACAAGCCTTATGTAGCCAGCCAGTGTTGTACTCACCCGACTTCTCTAAAGACTTTGTCGTACAAAGTGATGCGTCAGATGTGGGGTTAGGAGCAGTATTGTCCCAGGTCTGGAACGGGGAAGAGCACCCAGTCATTTACCTCAGCAGGAAGTTGAAGTCCCATGAGGTAAATTACGCCACCGTTGAAAAGGAGTGTTTAGCGGTGAAGTGGGCTCTAGATTCCCTTCGGTACTACCTGCTAGGTAGGCACTTTGACATGGTTACGGATCACGCTCCGTTAAAGTGGATGGCTCAAAACAAGGAAACAAATAGAAGAGTGAATAGGTGGTTCCTGGCCCTCCAGGAATTCAACTTCACAGTAAAGCATCGCCCTGGCGTTCAAATGGGGAATGTGGATGCTTTGTCTCGAGTACATGAATGCCTGATTGCTGGTGTTCCAACCCCGAGGTTAAAACAAGAGGGGGGGTATGTGACAGCAGGAAGGTAAAGTCACCTGGTTGCATCCAGGGGGGTAGATATATTTCGCCCAGATTCAGGCTTTACGCCGACTTATACAACTAGGTGGAGAGTTGTATAAGCCCAGCTGAGGCTAGTGGGCTCATGGATGACTCATACCTCTAGGGAGAGTGTGGGGCGTCGTGCAGACAGGGAGTTGATGAGACCAGCTGAAGCTTGTCAGCTCATTTAGGCCTCTATAAGAACTCCCAGATTCATTAGGTGTTTGCTCATGCCTGGAACCAGACCTGTGTGGACTGTCTAGGGAGAGTGAACCCCTGTGCGGTGAGACAAAGCCTGTGTGGCTATTTGCTTGGACATTTAAAACCAGGGACTTAGGGACTAGGACAGCACTAGGCTGATCCCAGTTGTTAGTTAGGAAACCTGTATGTTTAGTCAGAGGTCAAGTTGACCAGGATTTATTTTGTTTATGTTTCTTTTGCTTTGCTGTGTTTTGTCACTGTAAATAGAAAATAAACCGCACCTTTTTGATTTTGAAAACCACAACCTCCGTTTGCTGGGCCTGTTTTTGTGTGGGGAGCCCATCCCGGGGGTCACACACACCCGCTGCCGAGCTAACCCCCTCACAATATATATATATATATATATATATATATATATATATATATATATATATATTTATATATATATTTATATATATATATATATATATGTAGCGGGTGGTTACATTTAGGGGGAAGCGTCCGAGTGGTAGCTAGGCTCAGATGCACTGGTTGTTGGGTCTCATGGACCATTTCTATCCCTGGGAGATAGTACTGGTGTGTAAGTTCACTGGGGCCTATGGGTGGCGCTGTTGCTATGGGCCCGAGTTGAACCGCAGTACAAGGTTGTGTCCTTTTTGTCCCCTCTCGGCAGCAGTATGGCAATGCGGGGAACCTTCTGTGCCTGTCGGGAGAGGATATAAAAGGGGGCGGCCATCTTCCAGAGGGGTCGGTTCCGCGCTCAGGCACCTTAGTCCTGGGTGCGTGTGTGTTGCCTCCGGGTGCCCTAGGCCTGGAGGCCCTGTCAGGGTGTCTCTGGGTGCCCTAGGCCCAGAGACGGAGCTGCTGTTCCATCTCAGACACCTTGAGTCTGGGGTGAGGTACTTTGGAGAAAGGCCCGGAGCCCAGCAGCCTTCGGCTTGGATCCGCCGGGGACCGATGCTCCCAGGGATCTGCCTTGCGAGGGGACCCGTATCCAGGAAGAGGAGGCCAGGGAGGTGACACACTCTGAAGACCCAGCGCAGAGTCGTGGTGACAGATGGGGCCTCTGGTAACTCTCCGGAGGGATGTTCTTGTCCAATAAGGGCTAGTTCACTAACGGAAGGAAGTGCGTGTTCTTTAAATCACAGTGGCAGTGACACTACGCACCCAAGGTCAGTAGCAGTGACTTTCACCTTTTTCACCCAGTCAGTGGCAGTGACCAACTTCATGGTCTGTGGCAGAGACCGTGCGCCAAGCCTGTTCATGATAATCAGAGCAGGAGAAACCCAAATTCAAGTTTGTGCCTGGACCTCCTCCCACCTTATCTGACCTGTGTCTTGTCCCAACCCGTCTGCTCTCAAAGAGACGGTTTATTGTGCTAAAAGGAATAAATAAGTGTTGGACCTTTCAGTTGGTGTGGACAGTTGCTTACTGGGGAGAATTAAAGACGCGTTTCTGACTACTGCAGAAACTAGGTCAGCACTGGAGGTTTTTTTACACTGGCTGCAGGCAGGCCCGAGAAACTAACACAGCTCAACCTCCCTATTCAGGAGGGTACGGGCTTGTGGTGCGGTGTGCCTCATTCTTTTTCCTGCGGAGGAGCCAAACAGAAGAAAAGCAGGTAAAGTCTGGGGTTGGTACTCTACGTATATATACATATATATATATATATATATATATATATATATATATGTAGCGGGGTCCCCTTTAAGACTCCCAGGACTACCTTACCCAGAACCCCTTTTGCCAATGTTTCGACCCCAGAGACTCATGGGAGGGGTTATAAAAGGAGGAGGCGAGGCTGGGCTCGGTCTCTTTGGGACACGAGACTTCAAGGAAGAGATCTTCCTGTGCGGATCCGCTGTAGTGCAAGGCCTGAAGCCTGGGGCCTTGCGTTGCTACCTAAAGAGCCTTCCACCCCATCTCGAGCCTGGGTGGCATCTGACTCGGGTTCCTCAACTGCTGCTGAGCCAGAGATGAGACTGCTGCAGAGCTGTGTGTGAAGACACAGTCGGTGGAAGTTCCCGGACTGGGATCGCGTCCGGAGGGGTGAGCGAGCGTATGCTCAGACCATATACTGTCTATTGTTAATGTGCCTACAGACTGCCGTGGCCCACCAGTTCATTTTTGATACTCTCACTGGAGATCCATAGCAGAACTGAGTCAGGAGATCTTCGGTAGAGTGTTTGTTTCTATTACCATTTCCCCATTGGATTACAAATGTTGTTCTGTTATGTGCACCACCTTTAAAGACTTGCCGGTGAAGAAAACATCATCCCCTAGAGACTGAGTCTTAGTATCTGAGCCAGGCCTGGCCAGTTAGATAGTTCATTTAGTTGCTGTGCCACAGGGCGCCTAGTTAACGGTCGCCCACGCGACGCGCCTTTACTGTTCCATTAATGCATAGTGTGTTTAATACTGCAGGGCTCTGCAACCTATTTCATGTAAACTGTTACCACTGTTGATCCCTTTTACCACAATCTAAATTAAATTGGATACTCCTTTTATTCTTGCCTTGGTGTTTGAGTTTGATTATAGAGCATAAGAAATATATATTGTTACCCTAGACTAACTGTGCCAGAAGGGGGTCGAGTAAATTGCTGGGGGTTGGCGGAGCTGTCTTCAGGGCCCAAACTAATCTGCGGCCCTCTTAAGTGAAGGTATCGCTACACGTGGGGGTTCTCGTCCGGGATCCTGATACAGCAGTTGAACGCCAGAGGTGCCGGCATGGACCCACAAGCAGTAGAAGAGTGGTGCAAAGCCGTTAGGGCAGAACCAAACAACTCGATAGTCATCAGCCTCCCAGGGGAGGAATGGAAGACTGAGATGGTAGAGGAGTTAATGAAGTTAGTGTCCCCAGATCACACACCATGGGTGATAGATATAAAGTCAGACCCAGACACTTCATATCAGTATGCACTGGTGGAATACGGAGACGGGATACCAGAGGCTTGCAAGCACAAGTGTGTAAAGACGCCAGACAATAGAACCTATAGGTTGGCGCCTGCAGTAACTATAAAGAAGGAACCATCACCGATGGGATCACCGCAGGCTGCGGCCCGTACCTCACCAGTAAAAGGAGACGGGGTGACGCCCCCGGTGACACCCGCACCTGCCACTGCTATATCACCAGAATTGATAAAGGCAATAGGGGATCTGCTAATCAAATGTCAGAAGACAAGCACGCTGCATGTAGAGACTAGCTACCGGAGACTAAAGACATTCTCAGGAAAGCTCCCTGTCCCTGCAGGGGAAGAAGATTTTGATTCCTGGGTGGAGCAGGCATTGCAGGCAGTAGAGGCATGGGAGGTGCCTGAAGCGCAGAAGAGGCAATGAGTGGTAGAAAGCCTCAAAGGTGCAGCAGCAGAAGCAGTGAAAAGTTTTTGGTTTGGGAATGCAGATTGCACGGCTCAAGACTGTCTAGCCATGCTACAGGAAGAGTTTGGTCAATTGGAAAAGGTGACAGAGATGGTCTACCAATTTGAACATACTTTCCAACAACCAAGGGAGAAACTTTCAGAGTATGTTAGGATACTGAACAAGGTTGCTGTGCAAGATTGTGTTGAAGAAGGGAATGAAGCCCCAAGATACAGATGCGGCAAGAATGAAGCAAGTCTTAAAGGGAGCGTTACGCTCGGATCCAGTCTGGCTGCACCTGAAAACCTCGGGAGGAGGAACGTTACTGACTTATACTGACTTGATAAAAATCATCAGAGATGAGGAGGTGCTACAACAGGACCAGCAAATGATTAAGACAAATGTTGTCCCCGCACAGGTGCTAGTCAATCCAGTGATGACCCCTGAAAGAGACTCAGAGGTAGACACTTTAAAAGCACAAATGTCCAAGGTGTTAGAAATGTTGACCTCTCTGATGGCAAAAGACCCAGAGGGTCCCAGGAGAGAAGTACCACGGAAGGAACTATTCCCAATTGCCTCGGCACCCGCATCTTTACAAGAATGGGGAGATATAGTCTGCTTTAACTGTGGAGGAATTGGCCATATTGCAGCTACATGTCCAGTTCCAAGAAGAAGAAAACGGACAACCGCAAGCCGGCGGGAAACTCCAGAGGGCCCCAGTGAAGGAGTCAACCGGATGCCCATCACCTTCAGTGAGCTCCAAGCTGAATGCGAAGCAGAAGAAAAGAGGAGATAAAACACCTCAGAGGAAACACAACATTCCTCAACAGAGATACACCCCAGAGAAAGGGGGCAAGACCCCTCAGAAGAGGCACAGCACTCCCCAGAGGGGGTGCACACCTAAGAAAAATAATAGTATCCCTCAGTGGGTCTGTACACCCATTGAAAGGAGGGAAATTAATGCATACCAGGCTCAAGAAAGATTAAAGTCAAAAGGGAGTTGGACGAGAGAGAGTCCGAGGGGAAAGGGCCAGAAGAAGGCGACCCCTGCCAGGCCATATCCGGAGAAGCTGGTGGGCCCATCTCCTATAGTGCCCATCCAAGTGGAGGGAGTCTACACCAGAGCCATCTTGGATACTGGGGCGCAAGTGACCTTACTGTATCGAGATTTCTATGATAAGCACTTGAGACACGTACCTATCCAGAAGATAGAGGAGCTGGAAATATGTGGGATTGGAACCCAGAATTTCCCCTATGATGGCTATCTACCCGTCAAGATGACTTTTGACCCATCCGTGGCTGGGAAGGTTGAAGTGTTTGACACCCTGGCAGTTGTGTGCCCTCGGCCGCCAGGAGCCAACAAAAGTTCCCTTATAATAGGGATGAACACGGACCTGGTCCGAAGACTCCTAACCCCTCTAATGAAAGAGAAGGGGCCAGCGGCCACCAAGATCCACCCCATGTTGAAGACGGCCTACCAACGGCTGGTCCTAGAGCAGAAGACCCCTGGAGAGGGGATGGGGAAGGTGTGGAGACTTGGAAGAGAAGGGGTAGTGTTGCAGCCCGGCGAAGTAATCTGTCTCAGAGCCACTGTGAAGCTTACTTGGGAGCAACCTGGACCCTTTGTCATGCTGGAGTCCGACCCAAGGGAAGAGACCTCCGGTCTGGAGGTGATACCAGAAGTGATTCCACTGAAGGCCCTAAAGAAGGCCCATTGTAGAGTTCCAGTGAGCGTTAGGAACACTACAGGTGGCCCCATGGAAATCCCAGCCAGGATGCTGTTGGGCCAGGTGAGCCCTGCTGCCCTGGTTACCCTGTCAGAAGTCAAGGGGACGGGTGAAGGAGGAGATGTTTGGGAGAAGCTGTCCATGGAAAACCCGAATCTGCCCAGGGCTTGGAAAGAGAGAGCCAAGGCCCAGTTGACCAGATGGGAGAAGATCTTCTCAAAAGATGAGTTCGATGTGGGGTGTGCAAGGAGTGCCACCCATCGAATCCGCCTCCAAGAAGACAAGCCCTTCAGAGAGAGGGTCAGGCGGGTCCCACTAGCAGATCTGGAGGATCTAAGGGAACAACTCGCAGAGCTTAAGAGGACTGGTGTGATCCGGGAGTCTAGAAGCCCCTATGCCTCCCCGATAGTGGTGGTCAGGAAGAAGAATGGGTCGTTGAGGCTCTGTATCGACTACAGGACTTTTAACAGGAGAACCATTCCTGACCAGTACACCACTCCGAGGATAGAGGACACTTTACAGAGTTTGTCTGGAGCCAAGTGGTTCAGCGTTATGGATCTCAAGAGTGGATACTACCAGATCCCTATGCATCCAGAAGACAAGGAGAAGACAGCCTTCATAACCCCAGTGGGGTTCTTTGAGTTTGATCGAATGCCTCAGGGACTGTCTGGAGCTCCTGCTACCTTCCAACGTCTCATGGAGAAGACTGTAGGAGACATGAACCTTATTGAAGTCCTTGTATACCTGGACGATGTCATTGTCTTTGGGAGAACCCTGGAAGAACACGAAGAGAGGCTGGAAAAAGTGTTGAGAAGATTCAGTGAGGAGGGACTCAAGCTTTCGCCTGAGAAGTGTCGGTTCTTACAGTCTTCTGTGAACTATCTGGGGCACATAGTGTCTGAAGAAGGGGTGGCCACAGACCCTGAGAAATTGGAGGCAGTCACCTCCTGGCCACGGCCCACCACAGTAACAGAACTCAGATCCTTCTTAGGGTTCTGCTCCTATTACAGGAGGTTTGTGGAAGGATTCGCCCGAATTGCTAGACCAGTGAATGAACTGCTCAAGACTGAGGGGGAAGAGGACGACTTAGGGCCCAGGAAGCCGGGAGAGTCAGTCAGAGATCAGTGGAACCAGAAGTGTGAAGAGGCCTTCCAGGCATTGAAGAAGAGCCTAACCACTGCCCCAGTCTTGGCCTACGCCGACTCAACCAAACCCTATGAACTACACATAGATGCTAGTCATGATGGTCTGGGAGGAGTACTTTACCAAGAACACGAAGGACAACTACTCTGAGAAAAACTACCCCACTCACAAGCTGGAGTTCCTGGCTCTTAAGTGGGCGGTAGTAGACAAGCTCAAAGACTACCTGTATGGGGCGGAGTTCACTGTGAAGACCGACAACAACCCCCTTGCCTACTTTTTCACTACAGCAAAGCTGGACGCCACTGGACACAGGTGGCTACCCGCATTGTCTGGATTCAATTTCAGCCTAAAATACAGGCCAGGGATTGGGAATCGAGACGCAGACGCTCTGTCCAGGAGATCTCATGGTCCCACCAATGACATGGAAGACTGGACTCAAGTGGCACCTGACGGGGTGCGGGCCCTTTGTCAGGGGGCTGAATTACAAGCCAGAGGGGGTAAGGGCGGAAGAGATAGGAGTTACCATGGTAGGAGTCCCCAAACAATACTGTGGAGTAACTCAGCTGGAGGAAGACCATCTGCCAAAGTTGTCCAAGAAGGAACTAAGATGCGACCAATTAGAAGATCCCATGGGAAAATTGGTTCTGGAAGCCCTGGAGAATCAGGATCCAAACAAACTCCTGAGTCACTCCTCAAAGGAAGCTCGCCTGTTGAGGAAAGAGTGGGACAGGTTACAGGTGCATCAGGGAGTGGTCTACCGAAGGGGCCCCTCTGATGACCTGGAAGATAAATGGCAATTGTTTCTTCCAGAAAAACATCGAGAGACTGTTCTGATTGCCCTACATGACAATCACGGCCATCTAGGGGCGGAGAGGACCTTTCAACTTGTCACAAGTCGGTTCTATTGGCCCTGCATGAGGGCAGAAGTAGAAGAGTACTGCCACTCATGTGCACGCTGCATCCAGAGGAAGACTTTACCTCATCAAGCTGCCCCAATGGGCCATCTACAAAGTCAAGGCCCAATGGATCTGGTATGCATTGATTTCCTCTGCCTTGAACCCGACCTGAGTGGACTAGGAAATGTTCTGGTGATAACCGATCATTTCACCCGGTATGCCCAAGCTTTTCCAACCAAAGACCAGAAGGCTTCCAAGGTACTTATGGAGAAGTATTTTGTCCATTATGGGCTGCCCCAGCGACTTCATTCAGATCAAGGAAGGGACTTTGAGAGCCGGCTGATCCGGAAGCTCTTAGATTCGTTAGGAATCAAGAAAACTCGAACCACACCTTACCACCCACAAGAAGATGCTCAGCCGGAGAGGTTTAACCGAACCCTGCTCAACATGTTGGGAACTCTGGATAGTGAGAAGAAACAACATTGGAGCAAACACATAGCAGCTATAGTACACGCTTACAACTGCACCACCAGTGATGCTACGGGCTACTCCCCATATCGACTCATGTTTGGGAGAGAAGCAAGGTTACCTGTGGACTTGGCCTTCGGCACCTCTTTAGACCATTCCTCAGCCACATCCCACAAAGGATATGTGGACAGGCTCAGACACAGCCTGAAAGTAGCCTATGAACAAGCTCAAGCGGCCTCAGATCAAAGGGGGGCTCGAAACAAAAGAAACTTCAACTTGAAGGTCCGGGTGCAGGACTTACAGCCCGGGGACCGATTACTGCTACGCAATCTGGGGGTCCCTGGAAAACACAAACTTGCAGACAGATGGAGATCTGAACCCTATGTCATCTGCAGGAAGCTGCCGGGCCTACCTGTCTACAAGTTGAAGCCAGAAGGAAAGGTAGGACCACTGAAGACGTGGCATCGAAACCACCTGCTCCCACTTGCTGAAGCAGTCAGGATACCTCCAGTGAGGGACTTCCCTGAACCAGTCTCCATTCTGGATACCCCCAGGCCAAACACTCGGTCCCAGACCTCTCGGGCTGAAGATGAAGGGGCCTCTGAACTCAGTGGAGATGAAGTAAGAGAACTTGACTGGCTGTGGCCTTCCCCAACTCAAGGAACTTCTGCTATAGATCTTCCAACCATAGAAGACACTATAGATGGACAACTGAATGCAGAAGCCGCTGAATTCATCCCATCTACAGGGGAAAAAGAGTCAGTGTATACAGAGGATCAGTGTATATGGTGTGGGGGGACAGTGTGTATAGGGGTGAATTTAATTTGGGATAATTCCCTGGTTGTGTGTATTTTTGGTTTCTAATCAGGTTCAAAAGCCACGCCCAATATGTAGCATTATTTAGCCACACCCTCTCCTTGCCACCAGACACATAGCGTGCCACGGGTCACCATCTCCCTGGTAGGGGCCCTAGTGCATTATTTTGCCCAGGGGCCCATGATGTTATTAAGATGGCCCTGTTTCAAGGCACTGTATAAATCTTGACACATCTTTGTCTCAAACAGGGTGCTTCATCTTCTACTCTTCCAGACCCCACTCCATATTTTTGTAGCCTTTAGAATAAATCTCCCAAATATGGCACCACTGGAGCCTGTTCTGTATGTCTGTGGTCGATGCAATGCACTCGTTAAAAACATAACCATATATATGTAGCGGGGTTCCTTTAAATGCTCTTGAACTACTGTTCCCAGAACCCCACTGGTTCCCAGGATGTTTTGCTTCTGCCCCAGAGACTCATGGGTGGGGATATATAAGGAAGGGGCTCGGCCTGGCTCGGCCTCTTTGGACACGGGACGACAGAGACTGATACACCTGTGCAGACCTGTGCTGGGTAAGGCCTGAAGCCTGGGGCCTTCCGCAGCCGACCAAAGAGCCTTCCACCCCACTGCGAGCCTGGGTGGCATCCAATATCTCTACTTACAGTCTGGATGGGATCGGGGACCCGATCGCAGCAACCTCTGTGGGCGAGTGAAGTCACAACCGGTGGAAGTTCCGGACGGAGATCGTGTCCGGCGGGTGAGCGAGCGTAAGCTCATTCCCTAACCTGTTTGCTAGTACTGTGCCTATAAACTGCCGTGGCCTACTACCTCATGTTAAAGACTCTCACTGGAGATTCACAGCAGGACTGATCCAGAGGATCTCCAGTGAAGTGTTGTCAGTTATCAACTTTCCTTTTTCCTGGATTACAATTGTTGTTTATTCTTAAGTGCACCACCTCTACAGATGCCGGTGAAGAATCCATCATTCATACAGGACTGAGTTCTAGAGTTAGGAATCAGGCCTGATTCATTAGGGACCTAGTTTAGTTATTGCGCCACAGGGCGCCTAGTTAACAGTCGCCCCACGTGGCGTTTCCTTATCCACCCCCCCCTTTCTCCATGGTGTAGTGTGACTGATATTTTAATATTGCAGGGCTCTGTGAATATTCTAATGGTCAAGTTGTTATCACTGTTCATTCCCTTTGCATAGCTGAAAGTAAAAAATCTGTTATTCCTTTCTAACTACTCCGTGTCTGAGTCTCTCATAAAGTATAAGTATTAAATGTGTATACCCCTAAACTAACTGTGCCAGAAAGGGTCGAGTAGATTGCCGGGGGTTGGCGGAGCTGTACTCAGGGCCCAGACCAAATATGTGGCCCTCTTAGTTGAGGGTAACGCTACACGTGGGGGTTCTCGTCCGGGATCCTGATAGAGCAGAAAACCCGCCAAGAGGTACCGGCATGGACCCGATAGACATCAGAACGTGGTGTGGAGTAGCTAAGACAGATCCAAGCCAGTCAGTGGTCATTAACATGCCCGGTCAGGAATGGTCGACCGAGACGGTGGAAGGATTAATGAAGTCAGTGACCCCAGATGGTACACCGTGGGTGATGGGAACAAAGTTAGACCCAGACACCTCACACCAGTATGCACTAGTGGAGTATTCAGATGGGAAGCCAGAAGTTTGCAAGCGCAAATATACGCAGACGTCGGATAACAGATCTTATAGTCTGGCGCATGCTATTAAGAAGGAGCCACCCCTAACGGGACCACCGCGGACTGCTGCCCATACCTCACCAGAGAGGAGAGATGGAGCGACACCTCCGGTGACGCCTGCACCTGCCACGGCCATATCACCCGAACTGATAAAAGCGTTAGGGGACCTACTAACAAACTGTCAGAAGGCAAGCACGGTGCACGTAGAGACTAGCTACCGGAGACTAAAAGCATTCTCGGGGAAGCTCCCCGTCCCTGCGGGGGAGAAAGATTTTGACACTTGGGTGGAACAGGCATTGCAGGCAGTAGAAGCATGGGAGGTGCCTGAGGCACAGAAGAGACAGCGAGTCTTAGAAAGTCTGAAAGGTGCCGCAGCAGAAGCGGTGAAGAGCTTCCGGTTTGGAAATTAAAACTGTACAGCTCAAGATTGCCTGGCCATGCTGCAGGAAGAGTTTGGTCAGCTGGAGAAGGTGTCAGAGATGATCTATCAATTTGAACACACTCTCCAGCAGCCGAATGAGAAACTGTCAGAATATGTTAGAAGGCTGAACAGGCAGTTATGCAAGATTGTACTGAAGAAGGGAATGCTGCCCAAAGATGCAGATGAAGCACGCATGAAGCAGATCATGAGGGGAGCGCGACGCTCAGACCCGGTCTGGCTGCACCTGAAAACCTC
Organism: Rana muscosa; assembly: GCA_029206835.1. Lineage (NCBI taxonomy): Eukaryota > Metazoa > Chordata > Amphibia > Anura > Ranidae > Rana > Rana muscosa. The sequence continues at coordinate 910,367,143 of CM055117.1, read as the reverse complement.
AGGAGGAGGAATGTTACTAACCTACTCTGATCTAATAAAAATTATTAGGGACGAAGAGGCGCTGCAGGAAGATCAGCAGGTGGCCAAGGCGAATGTCACACCTGTACCAGTGTTGGTCCATTCGGTCAAGAGCCCGGAAAGAGATGCGGAGGTTGACACTTTGAAATCGCAAATGGCCCAAGTGTTGGAGATGCTGACCTCTTTGATGGAGAAAGATCAGAGAAGACCAGAGAAACCAAGCCCAAGAAAGGAGTTGTTCCCGAATACCTCAGCACCGGCCTCCCTACAGGACCGAGAAGAGGTGATTTGCTATAATTGCGGAGGGAGTGGCCACTTTGCTAACGTATGCTCCAGCCCAAAGAAGAAGAGAACAGATAATTGCAAGCCGGCGGGAAACTCCAAAGGGCCCCGGTGAAGGAGTCAACCGGGTGCCCATCATCTTCAGTGCGCTCCAAACTAAAAAAAAGGCCAAGAATGGAGGAGACAAAACTCCTAGGAGGAGGTATAGTACCCCCCCACCAAGATGTACCCCAGAGGGAGGGGGCAAGACCCTTCAGTGGAAATACAGCACAACAAAGAAGGAACATCCACCTAAGAGGAACAATAACATCCCTCAGCGGGTTTGTGCCCCTATTGAGAGGGAGAAAGTCAATGCATGCCAGGCTCTGGAAAAATTAAAGTCCAAAAGGAGCAGGGCAAGGAAAAGCCCAAAGAAGAAGGTGACCCCAGTCCGGCCATACCCAAAGGAACTGGTGGGCCCGTCTCCTACTGTACCCATTCAAGTGGAAGGAGTCTATACTAAAGCTCTTTTGGACACCGGAGCACAGGTGACTTTACTATACCGGGACTTCTATGATAGGTACTTGAGTCATCTGCCTATCCAGAAGATAGAAGAGCTGGAGATATGGGGACTTGGAACCCAGAGTTTCCCTTACGATGGGTACCTGCCCATGAAGATGACTTTCGACCCATCCGTGGCTGGGAAGGCTGAAGTGTTTGACACCCTGGCAGTTGTGTGTCCTCGGCCGCCTGGAGCCAGCAAGATTTCCCTGATCATTGGGACAAACACGGATCTAGTCAGGAGACTCCTGACCCCTCTAGTGAAAGAGAGAAACCATTCAGCCACCAAAATCCATCCCATGCTAAAGACGGCCTACCAACGACTGGTCTTAGAGCAGAAGACCCCGGGAGAGGGGATAGGGAAGGTGTGGAGACTTGGCAGAGAAGGAGTAGTGCTACAGCCCGGAGAAGTAACCTGTCTTAGGGCCACTGTGAAGCTTACGTGGGAACAACCCGGCCAGTTTGTCATGCTGGAATCTGACCCAAGGGAAGAGTCCTCAGGCCTGGAAGTGATACCAGAAGTGATTCCGTTCAAGGCCCTGAAGAAGGCCCATGGCAGAGTTCCCGTGAGTGTTAGGAACACTACGGGAGGGCCCATGGAGATTCCTGCCAGAGTGTTGCTGGGTCAGGTGAGCCCTGCTGCCCCGGTCACTTGGTCCGAAGTCAAAGGGATGGGTGACGGAGGAGATGTTTGGGAGAAGCTGTCCGTGGAAAACCCGAACCTACCCAGGGCTTGGAAAGAAAGAGCCAAGGCCCAGCTGACCAGGTGGGAGAAAATCTTTTCCGAAGATGAATTCGATGTGGGGTGTGCAAGAAGTGCCACCCATCGGATCCGCCTCCAAGAAGATAAGCCCTTCCGAGAGAGGGTCAGGCGGGTCCCCCTGGCAGATCTGGAGGATCTGAGGGAACAACTTGTAGAACTAAAGAAGACTGGTGTGATCCGGGAGTCTAGAAGCCCCTATGCCTCCCCAATCGTGGTGGTCAGAAAGAAGAATGGATCGTTGAGGCTTTGTATCGATTACAGGACTCTCAACAGGAGAACCATCCCTGACCAATACACCACGCCAAGGATAGAAGATGCCTTACAAAGTTTGTCTGGAGCCAAATGGTTCAGTGTGATGGACCTCAAGAGTGGGTACTATCAAATCCCTATGCACCCAGAAGACAGGGAGAAGACAGCCTTCATAACCCCGGTGGGATTCTTCGAATTCAATAGGATGCCTCAGGGTCTATCTGGAGCTCCTGCTACCTTTCAACGCCTTATGGAGAAGACTGTTGGAGACATGAATCTTATAGAAGTCCTTGTGTACTTGGACGATGTCATTGTCTTCGGGAGAACCTTGGAAGAACATGAAGCCAGGCTGGAGAAAGTATTGAGAAGACTCAGTGAAGAGGGACTTAAGCTTTCCCCCGAGAAGTGTCGGTTCTACCAGTCTTCTGTGAACTATCTGGGGCACATAGTGTCTGAAGAAGGGGTGGCCACAGATCCTGAGAAGTTGGAAGCAGTCACTTCCTGGCCACGACCTACCACAGTAACAGAGCTCAGATCCTTCCTGGGGTTCTGCTCCTATTATAGGAGGTTTGTGGAGGGGTTTGCTCGGATTGCCCGCCCGTTGAATGAATTGCTAAAGGCAGAAGGGGAAGAGGATGACTCAGGGCCCAGGAGGCCTGGTGAGTCAGTTCAAGATCAGTGGAACCCAAGGTGTGAAGAGGCCTTTCAGGCCCTGAAGAGGAGCTTAACCACTGCCCCAGTCCTGGCCTACGCCGACCCTACCAGACCTTATGAATTACATGTGGATGCCAGCCATGAGGGTCTAGGCGGTGTGCTTTACCAAGAACATGAAGGACAACTGCGACCAGTGGCCTATGTGAGCAGGAGCCTGACCCCCTCAGAAAAGAATTACCCCACTCATAAGCTGGAATTCCTGGCCCTCAAATGGGCGGTAGTAGACAAGCTAAAAGACTACCTGTATGGGGCAGAGTTTACTGTGAAGACAGATAACAACCCCCTGACCTACCTCTTCACCACCGCAAAACTAGATGCCACCGGACACAGGTGGTTGGCCGCATTGTCTGGATTCAACTTCAGTCTGAAGTACAGACCAGAAGCTGGAAATAGGGATGCAGATGCCCTGTCCCGGAGGTCTCATGCCACGACAAATGACTGGGAAGATTGGACCCAAGTGGCACCGGACGGGGTGCGGGCCCTTTGTCAAGGGGCTGAATTCCAAGCCAGAGGAGGCTCCAGAGCAGAAGAAATAGGGGTTACCATGGTAGGAGTCCCCAAACACTATTGTGGAGTAACTCAACTGGAGGAAGACAACCTACCGAGACTGTCCAAGAAGGAGTTGAGGTGTGACCAATTGGAAGACCCCATGGGGAGATTGGTCCTCGAAGCCCTGGAGAATCAGGATCCCAACAAACTCCTACATCACCCCTCAAAGGAGGCTCGCCTGTTGAGGAAGGAATTGGACAGGCTGCAGGTACATCAGGGAGTGATCTACCGAAGGGTCCCCTCTGATGACTCAGAAGATAAGTGGCAGTTATTCCTTCCAGAGAAGCACCGAGAGACTGTACTAATTGCCCTGCATGACCACCATGGTCACCTAGGGGCAGAAAGGACCTTCCAGCTTGTTAGAAATCGGTTCTATTGGCCCTGCATGAGGGCAGAAGTAGAGGAGTATTGCCATTCCTGTGCACGATGCATTCAGAGAAAGACCCTACCCCATCAAGCTGCCCCAATGGGCCACTTACAGAGTCAGGGCCCAATGGATCTGGTATGCATTGACTTTCTCTGCCTCAAACCTGACCTGAGTGGATTGGGAAATGTTCTGGTAATAACCGACCATTTCACCCGCTATGCTCAAGCTTTCCCAACCAAAGACCAGAAGGCATCCACCGTGGCCAAGATACTTATGGAGAAGTATTTTGTCCATTATGGACTACCACAGAGACTCCACTCAGATCAAGGAAGGGACTTTGAGAGTCGGTTGATCCGAAGACTTTTGGATTCATTGAGAATAAAGAAGACCAGAACCACGCCTTACCACCCACAAGGAGATGCTCAGCCGGAGAGATTTAACTGGACCCTGCTCAACATGTTGGGAACCTTAGAAGCAGAGAAGAAGCAACACTGGAGTCAACACATATCAGCCCTAGTGCATGCCTATAACTGTACCACAAGTGACGCCACTGGCTACTCCCCTTATCGACTTATGTTTGGGAGAGAAGCAAGGCTACCCATGGACCTGGCCTTTGGCACTTCTTTAGACAATACCTCAGCTACATCCCACAAGGAATACGTAGACAGACTTAGACGTAGCTTACAGTTGGCCTATGACCAAGCCCAGGCGGCTTCGGATCAAAGGGGAGCCCGCAACAAGAGAAATTTCGATCTGAAGGTTCGAGTGCAAGATCTGCAGCCCGGGGACCGAGTACTGCTACGCAATCTGGGGGTCCCTGGAAAACACAAGCTTGCCGACAGATGGAGATCTGAACCCTATGTCGTCTGTAGGAAGTTGCCTGGTTTGCCTGTCTACAAACTAAAGCCAGAAGGAAAGGTGGGTCCACTGAAGACGTGGCATCGAAACCACCTGCTCCCACTTGCTGAGGCAGTCAGAATACCTCCCGTGAGAGACTCCCCTGAACCGGCCTCTATTCTGGATACTCCTAGGCCGAGCACTCGGTCCCAGACTTCTAGAGTTGAAGATGGGGAGGCCTCCCAATTGAGTACAGATGAAGGTGGAGAACTGGACTGGCTGTGGCCTCCCTCGACTCTGGGAACGTCCGCCATAGATCTCCCAAATGGAGGGGATACCCCAGATGCAACGCTGAATCCGGAGGCTACTGAATTCATACCCTTCAGTCCCTCAGCTGATTACTGGGAAGATGTTCCTGACACTTGCGCAGAGGAGGACCCTAGAGATTCCATACGTCAGTCGACTTCTGAATCAGAGGTTCCAGAACCAGCAATGTTACCTGAACTTACTCCTGAAGAAGAGCCTGTGGTGCCAGAGTCAGAAGCACCAAGAGAGCAGAGGGCTCGCAGAGTCATCAGGCCTCCCAAGAAACTAACTTACCCCCAAATGGGGACGAGCTCAGAGGACTCTGTTGTAACAGCTAGGAGAAGTGTTGAACAACCTGATCCCTCCACTGTCCATTTGGTGGAGGGCAACCCCAGCTCACTCTCTGGCACAGTTAGGCAGGCCACTCATGGTAGTGTGACCTGTGGGCAAGAGAGTTCCATCCCAAAGTTTTGGTGGGAATTCCCTATGCCAACATCATGCTTGACATTGTCCAAAATGGTAAACAGTATTTGTTGAAGTTTATCTTTGGGGACCAAAGAGTTTAAGTGGGGGGAGTGTGTAGCGGGGTTCCTTTTAAATGCTCTCGAACTACTGTTCCCAGAACCCCACTGGTTCCCAGGATGTTTTGCCCCAGAGACTCATGGGTGGGGATATATAAGGAAGGGGCGAGGCCTGGCTCGGCCTCTTTGGACACGGGACGGCAGAGACTGATACACCTGTGCGGACCTGTGCTGGGTAAGGCCTGAAGCCTGGGGCCTTCCGCAGCCGACCAAAGAGCCTTCCACCCCACTGCGAGCCTGGGTGGCAGCCGATATCTCTACTTACAGTCTGGATGGGATCGGGGACCCGATCGCAGCAACCGCTGTGGGCGAGTGAAGTCACAACCGGTGGAAGTTCCGGACGGAGATCGTGTCCGGCGGGTGAGCGAGCGTAAGCTCATTCCCTAACCTGTTTGCTAGTACTGTGCCTATAAACTGCCGAGGCCTACTACCTCATGTTAAAGACTCTCACTGGAGATTCACAGCAGGACTGATCCAGAGGATCTCCAGTGAAGTGTTGTCAGTTATCAACTTTCCTTTTTCCTGGATTACAATTGTTGTTTATTCTTAAGTGCACCACCTCTACAGATGCCGGTGAAGAATCCATCATTCATACAGGACTGAGTTCTAGAGTTAGGAATCAGGCCTGATTCATTAGGGACCTAGTTTAGTTATTGCGCCACAGGGCGCCTAGTTAACAGTCGCCCCACGTGGCGTTTCCTTATCCACCCCCCCCTTTCTCCATGGTGTAGTGTGACTGATATTTTAATATTGCAGGGCTCTGTGAATATTCTAATGGTCAAGTTGTTATCACTGTTCATTCCCTTTGCATAGCTGAAAGTAAAAAAATCTGTTATTCCTTTATAACTACTCCGTGTCTGAGTCTCTCATAAAGTATAAGTATTAAATGTGTATACCCCTAAACTAACTGTGCCAGAAAGGGTCGAGTAGATTGCCGGGGGTTGGCGGAGCTGTACTCAGGGCCCGGACCAAATCTGCGGCCCTCTTAGTTGAGGGTAACGCTACATATACATATATATTGCAGTGCAGCACTGTGTAAAAACAAGAACCTCAAAAGATTTATCAAAACATTTTATACATGCTTCATGCCAAAATAGTCCAACATAAATAAAGTCCCAAAATTGCGTTATAGCAATTTAGCCTGCGTGCTGGAAATTAATGGTTATTGCCTGACTTTGAAACAAAAACAAGAACAACTCCACTATAATAATAAAGCTCCAAAAATTGTGTTATGACAATTAATCCCATGTGTTGGAAATTAATTGTTGTTGTGTGACTTCAAGGCAAAGCCAAATCCATTGTTGCTCACTCCACAAACCCACCTTGTGTCCACCACTCTCCCAAAATAGTGCTCTCGTCTTCTTTAACCACTTCAGCTCAGGAAGGTTTTACCCCCTTCCTGACCAAAGCACTTTTTACAATTTGGCACTGCGTCGCTTTAACTGACAATTGCGCGGTCATGCAATCCTGTACCCAAGCGAAATTTGCGTCCTTTTTTCCCCACAAAAAGAGCTTTCTTTTGGGGCTATTTGATCACCTCTGCGGTCCTTATGTTTTGCGCTATTAACAAAAAAAGAGCGACAATTTAGAAAAAAAATACAATATTTTTTACTTTTTGCTATAATAAATATCCCCAAAAATGTTTTTAAAAAACAAATTTCTTCATCAGTTTAGGCCAATATGTATTCTACATACAGGTATTTTTGGGGGGAAAAAAAATCACAATAAGCGTTGTGACAGCAGGAAGGTAAAGTCACCTGGTTGCATCCAGGGGGGTAGATATATTTCGCCCAGATTCAGGCTTTACACCGACTTATACAACTAGGGAGAGTTGTATAAGCCCAGCTGAGGCTAGTGGGCTCATGGATGACTCATACCTCTAGGGAGAGTGTGGGGCGTCGTGCAGACAGGGAGTTGATGAGACCAGCTGAAGCTTGTCAGCTCATTTAGGCCTCTATAAGAACTCCCAGATTCATTAGGTGTTAGCTCATGCCTGGACCCAGACCTGTGTGGACAGTCTAGGGAGAGTGAACCCCTGTGCGGTGAGACAAAGCCTGTGTGGCTATTTGCTTGGACATTTAAAACCAGGGACTTAGGGACTAGGACAGCACTAGGCTGATCCCAGTTGTTAGTTAGGAAACCTGTATGTTTAGTCAGAGGTCAAGTTGACCAGGATTTATTTTATTTATGTTTCTTTTGCTTTGCTGTGTTTTGTCACTGTAAATAGAAAATAAACCGCACCTTTTTGATTTTGAAAACCACAACCTCCGTTTGCTGGGCCTGTTTTTGTGTGGGGAGCCCATCCCGGGGGTCACACACACCCGCTGCCGAGCTAACCCCCTCACAGTGTATATTGATTGGTTTGTGCAAAAGTTATAGCGTCTACAAACTATGGGAAAGATTTCTGGCATTGTTATGGCTTTTTTTTTTTTTTAGTAATGCAGTGATCTGAGATTTTTAGTATTATTGCGACATTGCGACGGACAGATTGGAGACTTATGACACATTTTTGGGACCATTGGCATTTATAGAGTGATCAGTACTATAAATATACACTGATTACTGTATAAATGTCACTGGCAGGGAAGGGGTTAACACTAGGGGGCGATCAAGGGGTTAAATGTGTGTTCCCTCACTGTGTTCTAACTGTGTGGGGAGGGGAGGGGAGTGACTAGGAGAGATGACAGATCGCTGTTTCTACTTTGTAGAAACAACGATCTGTCTTCTCTCCTTTGACAGCATGGGGATTTGTGTGTTTACACACACAAATCCCCACGCTGGCGCTTGTGCACGCAATCGCCCGCCCTCTGGTGGCTCTCCTGGGCAAAGCCGTATATGTACGGGATTTTGCCCAGGAGAGCCATTCTTCCGCAGTATGTCTGTGTTTCCCTCTTTGGGGGACACTTTGCACTTTAGTCCACTCCTCCTCTCCTCGTTTGATAATGGTGTCACTCAAAAAAAAAAAAACATACACAGCTCCCATAGTGCTTCCTAAAACATTTTTAAATGTTTAGTAAAATATAAAAAAACTTTTACATTCACATGAGTGCACTGTAAATCTATTCACTGAAGAAACGCATTCTATCAATCCATCAAGTGCCTCTTTAAACATTCAACCCACCATTGATAAATAAAAAAGTATTTAAAAACACATATACTGCCCTTTTCCTGATAGTATACCATTCACTTCCTGTATCTGTGTGACGACGTCACCAGGCTCTGCCCTACACGTTACGTCACATTATGTGACTTAATTATTGCCTCTGATTGGGTGTTGTTGGCCATCGTTTTTTTATCTCATGCTTAGTTTACTGTATCTATGGTTACCCTGATGCCATCTTGCCTATTTCTACATATCAGTATACATCAGAATTTCACTCCTTCCTGCTTCTATTTAAAAATCAGTCATAAATAATTAAAAAATGCGCTGCATACTTTTGTTATTTACTGTTACAAAGAAGGGCCCAACAATCCTCTTTTTTCACTTGAGAAGGAAGCATTTACACCAGCAATTGGAATATATAAATAAATATATTTGACTTTATATGCTATTAACTACTTTTGTTGGCTATATTATCTTCTTGCACTTAAAAGCTCTTTTGTGAGAGCATTATTCATTTATTTTTCGTACATCACGGGACACAGAGCACCATAGTAATTACTAAATGGGTTATACGCCCTCTTGTATCTCTTTCACCCTCATTTAGACTAACACAATTTTATATATTGCATAGGGCGTATAGGACCCCAGAATTTTTGTTCATAATTGCCTTAACAATTGACTTGGCTTACTCTAGATGTGGCAATCCGGGGTCATTGATACATCTATTATGGTGATGCCCAGAGGTACTGGGCAGAGGTAGTGGGGATTAGACATGTGCGATTAGTTTCGTACGAATCGAAAATTCGTACGAATTTTTCGGAATTCGTAAATTTGTACGAATTTGAATTACGAATTTTTATGAATACGAATTCTGTACGAAATACGAAATTTCGTTTACGAATTTCGGCTCCAAATTATCTGAATCCAAACTACCAAATAACGATAACTATAGCCAGTGCCACATGTCAAAAACGAAAGTAAAAAAATCGAGATTTCGAATAGTTACGAATAACCGCAATGTATTAGAAAAGTACGAATCCATTCGAAGCATGCAGCGCCGCAGCGCCACTGTCAGACATGTAAATTTACGAATCAACGAACCAAAAAAAAGTTACGAATGTACGAATCCATTCGAAGCACGTTAGACAACGCCATTGTGAGAGACACGTAAAATTGCAAATCAACATACAAAAAAAGTAACAAATTTACGAATCCATTCGAAGCACGTTAGACAACGCCATTGTGAGAGACACGTAAAATTGCAAATCAACATACAAAAAAAGTAACGAATTTACGAATCCATTCGAAGCACGTTAGGCAGCGCCATTGTAAGAGACACAGAAAATTACGAATCAACAAACAAAAAAAAAAGTTACGAAAGTAGGAGTTGTGTCCAGAATCAACGAAAACAATGTACTCTACCGAAAGTACGAATTATAAATCAACTAAAAATAAGGCTTTCAGAAATACGACTTATTCCGATTCAACGAAAAACTTTGCTTGCGAAAATACGAATTAGTCCGAACACGAAAATCCCGTTTTACGAAATTACAAATTTTTAGTTATGCACACACAAGTCTACTCTAGTCTACACAATAGACTTGTGTTATGTAACCTAAATACGTTTTCGGATAATTCATTATTATTCGTAGAGTGTCGTCGATATTCGTTATCAAAATTAACGATTCGTACGAAATTCGTATTTCGTACGAATCCGAATTAAATTCCGTATGCGAATTACGAATTATGATTTTTTTTAAATACGAAACGGAACGGAACGAAACAAAACACATTTTTTGACGGCTCCCATGTCTAGTGGGGATTTTAGATCTGAATCTTTCAGTGGATCCCTTAATGTGTCTACTGGGCTATCTTGATATCTTAGTGATTAAACCGCCAATGTGGTTTACTGAGTGAGTGAGTGAATAACTTGTATAGCGCTGCAAATGCGAACTGAATCGCCTCAAGGCGCTTGCATCCAGTGACGTCCTAATCCTTCAGAAGAGGTGGGTCTTACGTTTTTTCCTGAAGGCCCGATGGTTTTCTTCCATGCGGATGTCCGTGGGTAGAGCGTTCCATAGCCGTGGTCCTTGGACTGCAAATCTTCGTTCTCCCTTCGATTTGTAGCGGGACTTGGGGATATGGAGGAGGTTTTGGTTGGTTGATCGGAGAATGCGATTGGGGGTGTAGTGTTTTATCTTCTCGCATAAATATTGAGGAGCGTTTCCTTGTGTGCTCTTATGGGTGAGGCAGAGGGTCTTGAATGTGACCCGATCCTTTACGGTTAGCCAATGCAGGGTCCTCAGTGAAGGGGTGATGGATTCCCAAGGTTTTTTCCCTGTTATTAGTCTGGCTGCCGTGTTCTGGACGACTTGTAGGCGTGAAATCTGGTATTTAGGTAGTCCTATGTAGAGGGAGTTTGCGTAGTCAAGTCGGGGGTTGATGATTGTTCCAACTACTACTGCTATGTCCTCTTCTGGGATGAAGGGGATGAGTCTACGCAGCAGACGGAGGAGATGGTGCGATCCGCTGACTACCGATCCTATTTGTGCATCCATCGACATCTCCGCATCAAAGATGACTCCGAAACTTGGGTGGTGTCCAAGAAGTCTTGGTTTTTGTCTTTCAGTTTGCGTGGAGGAGAAGAAGTTCTGTTTTGGATCCATTGAGTTTTAGGGAACTCTCAGTCATCCAATCATCGATCAATGTGAGGCAATTTTTCAGTCCGTGATATTGGTCTTCTTTCCCGGTGATACGAAAGTAGAGTTGGGTGTCGTCAGCGTATGAGTGGTAACACAGGTCCTGGTTGCTGATGATTTTGAGGAGTGGGGGGAGGTAGATATTGAAGAGCACGGGTGAAAGGGGTGATCCTTGAGGGACTCCGCAAGAAATTGCGCGAGTTTCAGAGGTGAAGGCTCCTAGTTTCACTGTCTGGGAACGATTTTCTAGGAAGGATGCGAACCAGGGTAGGTCAGGGTCTGTGACTCCTGCTACTTCTTTAAGGCAGGTGAGTAGAGTTTTTTGGTCTACTGTGTCAAACGCTGCACTGAGATCCAGCAGCACCAGAAGACATGATTCTCCATCATCTGCTGCTTCGAGGGCGTCATCCCATGTTTTGAGAAGGGATGTTTCTGTACCATGGCCTGGGCGGAAGCCTGATTGTAGTGGGTCCAAGAGTTTGTGGGAGTCCAAATGGAGTTGTAGCTGTTGAACTACTGCTTTCTCCATGATCTTTGAGATGGTGTTGAGACTTGTTAACTGTCTGCGGTAGTTTGGGTCTTTTGGGTCGAGGTTGGGTTTCTTTAGGAGGGGTTTGACTATGCCTTGCTTCAGGGAGATCGGAACAATACCTTCTTTGAATGATTTATTTTACGAGATGTGTTATGGTGGATGCCAAGATGTCGGTACATTCCTTCAGGAGTTTTGTAGAAATTATGTCATTTGGTGATGTGCTGTCTCGGAGACTTCTGATGATGTTTTTGGTGGTGTCGATGGTGATCGGGACCAGCGAAAATGTAATCGATTGTAAAATATTTGTATTGATTTCCTCTTCTTGCTTAGGCTGAGTGAGGTTGGTTGTTTTTTTCTGTTGAATTATTTCTCGAATGTTTTCGATTTTGTCGATAAAAAAAATCCGATAGTTCATTGCATAATTCTTGAGTTTCGTTTCCTGGGGGCTCTAAACAGGTAGGGTTCATAGTCTGCGCGACTAGTTTGAAAAGTTTGCGAGGCCGGTTTATGGCTTTTGAGATGGTGTTTGAGAAATGTTGTTTTTTTTGCTTTGAAGATCGCTTTGTGGTATTTATTTGTGAGTGCTTTGTAGATTGTGTGGTTTTCCTTTGTTGGGTTTCTTCTCCAGGCTCCTTCCACTCTTCTGCGTTCTTGCTTCAGTAGAGTAAGAGTGTCATTAAACCAGCCCGAATTGTTTTTGCGGATGAGTGCTCTGCGTCTCGGAGTGACTGTGTCTGCTGTTCGTAGTAATGCTTTGTTTAAGGAGTTGAGTGTTTGTTCCGTTGATTGGTTTTGATTTAGCATTCCTATGTTTTTTGATAGTGTGGTTTTGAAGAGTTCATGGTGTATTTTCTTCTGAGATCTTGTCCAGTGTGTAGTTTTTGAGTGTTTCGGTTTTTGAGGGATGGTGTTGGTGGTGATTTTAAATTTGATAGCGTGGTGGTCGGTCTATGGTAACGGCATGTTGTCCAGCGAGTTGACGTCCATGTTTTGTTTGAAGATGAGGTCAAGAATGTGACCGACCCATGCGTGGGGGCATTTATTTATTTATAGTTGTTGCAGACCTAGTGCTTCCAGTTGGTTGATGCAGGAGGTGGCGATGGGGTCCTGGGCGGAGTTAGCCCAGAGGTTGAAATCCCAGAGTAACAAAAAGTTTTTGGTTTTTAAGGTGTATGTTGAGATGAATTCGGTGAAGGGTGTAAGGAGATTTGTCTTTGGACCTGGTGGTCTGTAGCATAGCAGTATGTGGACGGTTTCCTCTGGTGTAGTTTGAAGTTGCAGAGTGAGTGTCTCCATGAACGGCAAGGAGTTCTGTAGGTTTGGTTTGAAGAGAGAAAGGTGGGATTTGAAGATCACTGCTAGGCCTCCTCCTCTTTGTCCTATTCTATGCTCGATTAGGATGCAGTAGTTCTCCGGCACCAATTCTGTTAGGATGGTGTTACAGTCAGGTGTTACCCAGCTTTCCGTGATAAAGAGGCAATCTATGTTGTTTTGGGTGATGAAGTCGTGGATTTCTTGTCTGTGCTTGACTGCAGATCTGGTGTTGATCAGGGAGCATGATAGATGTTGTAGTTGAAGTGATGCTATCTTGTTTTTGGCGATCGATTGTCGATTGATTCTTAGCAGGTGTTCTTTCCTCAGTATTTTTTGGATAGAGGTTGGTAGTCTTGCGGCGGTATTCAGTAGGCTACGCAGGGAGTCCGCTGAATATTTAATGTTGAACATGGTGAAAAAACTACTGATGGTGATGGGATGATGCAATGGTGATCCCGGATGATAAGATGATGATGCTGATGATAGTAAAGATAAAAATGGTGGGACCCCAATCTACCTCCCCCAGTTGATGCAGAGGAAGGCTAAAACCCTGCTGAGCCTGTGCCAATTTGCTCCAGCCGGGAGAAAATTCCTTCCTGACCCCCCGTGAGGCGATCGGCGAACCCTGTATCAACTTCCTGATATAGTATGCCCAATGTGCTTACCTGGTTGTCTGGTTACCGAAAAAAGACCGCAATGCAGAGTGGGAAGCCGATGCAGATGTTCAGATGATGATGGTGTGGGGGGGGGGGGGGTGGGAGGAGGATGTCAGGGGGCTGGAGGTGAGCACTTGGGTGTAGCAAGATGGCCGCTACTTACCAGGCTGTAACCACGGTTCGTCCTTCAGGGTGCTTATGGGTGAACACCTGGGGGGTAGGGGCAGTTGGCCAGTACCAGGCGAGTCCACTGGTGTGGGTCCGGCCGAAAGTTGAGGGGTGTCGGGAGCAGGTACAGGTTCCAGGGGCTGGGTGTACCAAGATGGCCGCCTTGTCCGGAAAGCTTGAGGGGGTTGGGAACAGGTACAGTTGCAGGGGCTGGGTGTACCAAGATGGCCTCCGCGGCCTGGAGCTAGGCTTACTGTTGTAAGAGCGCTTTTTGTGGCACAAAGACAAATTGCCATTAGGTGGACCTCATCCGCCGACTATATCTGATTGGATATTTGATCTGAATAGATCCATTTCCTATGAGAAGCATCTTTTTTTAGGAGGTATTTATCTAAGAGGTTTGATACTATCTGGAAACCGTGGCTTGACCACATGAAAAAGGGACTGAGATAGGAGGTGGGAAGGGAAAGGAAGGGAATCCTTTTTTTTGTCATGTTAAGAATATGTATGAATTGATTTCAATGTTATTACATTTTTTTTTGTTTTTTGTTTTTTGTGTATATGTTGTTGTGATATAAAAAAAATGGAAAATAAAATCTGATTATAAAAAGTAACTAGTACCACTTATTTATTCATATAATAAAGGCAACTTTATAATTGTTCCTAATGAGATAAAATATTTCATGACATGTTACCTGCACCTGATTTATAGGCCAATAAATAACAAGGGCTGGTTACAATTAAACACACAAGTATGTAATAATAGGATTTTTTATAACAGCTTGCCTGTAAAATCCTTTTCTTGGAAGTACATCGCGGGACACAGAGCACTATAGTAATTACTATATGGGTTATACACCCACCTTCAGGTGATGGACACTGGCATAATCGAGACAGGAAGTCACTCCCCATATAACCCCTCCCATACCGGGAGTACCTCAGTTTTTTCGCTAGTGTCTAGGTGTTGGTCACGGTTAATAGTTTGCTAAAGATGCTTTATTGGGCCTGGTCAAGGTCAGAGAGCTAAGCTATTGGATCCATTCAAAAAGTCTATCAACAAAGACAAAAATGTATGGTACCCGAGCCTCGGTACGAAAGAACGAGGTCTTGCCTGTAACGTTTCTCTCGGGAGAGCTGGGCCCTGGGATCAGTGGTGTTGCGGGGGGTGCGGGCCGCACCCGGGTGACACCCGCCAGAGGGGTGACAACCGTGAGTAGCGGCACCACTAACACCACCTGCTGCCCTGTGCCTCGCGTTGTGTCTGTGTACCTCAGCTGAGCGGAACAAAGCCACCGCCCCTCCTCTCTGTTTACATCCACAGAGGAGGAGGAGCCCACGCTTGAGGGAAACACAACGCTGTGTGTATCTGCTGTTCTGAGGTCTGTAAGGTAATGGGGGCGTCTATACTGATGGGGAGGGGGTGTCTAATGCTGGGGGGTCTGCACTGAGGGGGGTGTCTGTACTGCTGGGGGTGTCTGTACTGGGGGGTGTCTTTACTGGGGGGTCTGTACCAAGGGAGTGGGGTGTCTGTACTGAGCGGGGTCTGCACTGAGGGGGTCTGTAACTGAGGGGGGTCTGCACTGAGGGGGGTGTCTGTAACTGAGGGGGTCTGCACTGAGGGGGGTGTCTGTACTGATGGGGGTGTCTGTAACTGAGGGGGGTCTGTAACTGAGGGGGGTCTGTAACTAAGGGGGGTATGAACTGAGGGGGGTTGTCTGTAACTGAGGGGGGTGTCTGTAACTGAGGGGGGTCTGAACTGATGGTGGTGTCTGTACTGAGGGGGGTCTGCAACTGAGGGGGGTCTGCACTGAGGGGGGGGTCTGTAACTGGGGGGTCTGTACTGAGCGGGGTCTGCACTGAGGGGGGTCTGTAACTGAGGGGGGTCTGCACTGAGGGGGGTGTCTGTAACTGAGGCAGTCTGCACTGAGGGGGGTGTCTGTACTGATGGGGGTGTCTGTACTGATGGGGGTGTCTGTAACTGAGGGGGGTCTGTAACTGAGGGGGGTCTGTAACTAAGGGGGTATGCACTGAGGGGGGTTGTCTGTAACTGAGGGGGGTGTCTGTAACTGAGGGGGGTCTGAACTGATGGTGGTGTCTGTACTGAGGGGGGTCTGCAACTGAGGGGGGTCTGCACTGAGGGGGGTCTGTAACTGGGGGGTCTGTAACTGAGGGGGTCTGTAACTTAGGGGGGTGTCTGCACTGAGCGGGGGTGTGTGTACTGATAGGGGGTCTGCACTGAGGTGGGGCTGTCTATACTGAGGGGGGTCTGCACTGAGGGGGGTCTGTAACTGAGGGGGTCTGCACTGAGGGGGGGTGTCTGTAACTGGGGGTGTCTGTAACTGAGGGGGGTCTGCACTGAGGGGGGTGTCTGTAACTGAGGGGGGTCTGCACTGAGGGGGGTGTCTGTAACTGAGGGGGGTCTGCACTGAGGGGGGTGTCTGTATTGCTGGGGGGTCTGCACTGAGGGGGGAGGTTTATACTGAGGGAGGGGGGTCTATATTGATGAAGGGGGTCTGTACTTAGTGGGGGGGTCTGTACAGCGGGAGGGGGGTCTGTACTGAGGGGGGACTATAGTTGGTGGGGGGGTGACACCATTTTTTTTCGCACCGGGTGACACCAACCCTAGTGACGCCACTGCCTGGGATCCGGCACCTTGGTCACATTGCTATACCACAGGTTTGCTCTGACAGGGTGCTATACAGGTCCAAAGCAGTGGACACTATGTTCAGAGGAGACCCCGTCCTTGAAGGTCTTGCATGACACCAAGCCTGTGATGGGTGAAGATTGGGTCACTGTGATATTCCAGTTGTACCCTGTGGCAGGGAGTGTAAGATAAGATCCTGGGAATTTCCTATGGACTTCTTTTTATTGAGTTGATGAGCTCTGCCTGTGTTACCACTAGAGTGTGTATAGACATATCTGATCAAACATCCCATGCCTGCCTGTATAGATAAATGTATCAGCAGCGCTTGTACAGTTCTGCCTACCTCTCCCTGGAGTCAGCCTCCTGTAGGGGTGAGAATATTGGGGCCATTGCCACAAAGGTCCGTTTGCTTCTCCTCTCCTAAATGAATCATCGCACGTGAGCGTGCGGGAGTTCCCTGCTTTCGTGTCTTTGAGAGAGAGGACGTCACAGGGGTGGCGGGTCTCGGCGCTGCCGGCGTGCACACGGATCGGTGTGCACGCTTTTCTCACTGCGCAGACGTGGACAGCTGGCTTCATTTAAGGCTCAGGCTGCGAGTAAAGCGGTGGCTGACGGCGGGACACAGACACTATCCAGGCGCATGTAAGCTGTTGGGTACAGGCATTTCAAGATCCTTCTACTCAGCATCTGGCTGACATTTAACAGCAGCATATTAACTATTTCTAAGACTGAGCTCAGCAACAGATGCATGTTTAACAGTACCTCTGCTTTGTGCTTAGGACTATGTATTCTCGAAAAAAGGGACTAAAACAGGGAGAAGGGGCGCAAAAACGCAGTCAGGCCCTGGGGGTCCTAGTCGTGCCTCCACAGTACCATCCTCCCCTGAAAGTCCTGAAACGGCTGACCAAACTGAGCCAGCAGATTTGTCAGGCATTGTAGCTACCTCCAACACTCCAGCCTCTGCATATGTCACTAAGAATGACTTGGCCTCAGCTTTGGCTGGTTTAGAGGGAAAGATAGCTAGCCTGTTTGCATCCTCCTCCCAGGCTGGGAAGAAGCGCGACAGGTCCCCTTTCCTGGTTTTGGGGCCCTTCTTCTGTGGACCAGCATTGGGTGGGTGATTCAGATGTGCCCTTAGGGGATCCTCTAGAAGGGCATGATGAAGGTTCCTCATTTGAAGACTCAGTTCCTGAGGAACCTTTCACAGCTCTACAGTCTCAAAGATTGTTAATGTAGTCTCTCACTGAGACAGTGCGATTTGGTTATAAGTTGCCCCTGACAGAGACAACTGAAGTCCCCTTCTCATCACTAGGTTCTTTAAAGCCTCCCCAGGGTTCACACGCATTTCCTATGCACCCATTGCGGGAACAGCTTATTTATGCAGACTGGGATCATCCAGACAGGCATTTTTTTCCTCCTAAAAGATTTTCTCAGATTTATCCTATGGAGGAGAAGTGGAGTGTACCAGCAGTAGATGCTGCTGTCTCGTCCCTGAACAAAAGTCTTACTTGTCCGGTAGACAATGTTCAAGCATTTAAGGATCCAGCGGATAAGAGGCTGGAATCATTGCTTAGAGCCTAGTTTGCCATGGCCAGTGCTGTTGCACAGCCTGTGGTAGTGGCAATTGCCATCTGTCAGTCCCTTAAAGGCAAGATAAAGCAGGTCATCAAAGGGGAAGAAGTCCCAGACCTAGCAGAACTGCCTAGGGCCCTTAATTTTGCGGTTGATGCAATTAAAGATACTATTAGACATGTGCATTCGTTTTCGTCCGAATGCATTTTCGTCCGAATTTCAGCTATTTTCGTTATTGTTTTAACAAACGAAAACGAAAGCACAGAATCCGAAAACCGAAAGATCCGACATAAACAAATGCTTTATTTTCGTTTTCGTTGCTACAACAGTTCGATATAGATAGGAGATTCAACGTGACGCTGACAATAACAATCTGTGTCTATCGAACCTGTGGTCGAATGTGCCTAACCTTAACTCTATTAGTCCAAGATTATTCTACATAGGAGAGAAAAGATTCGACATTATAGAGAGAAAAGATTCGACATAGGAGAGAAAGATTCGACATAGGAGAGAAAAGATTCGACATAGGAGAGGAAAGATTCGACATAGGAGAGGAAAGATTCGACATAGGAGAGAAAAGATTTGACATTAGAGAGAAAAGATTCGACATAGGAGAGAAAAGATTTGACATTATAGAGAGAAAAGATTCGACATAGGAGAGAAAAGATTTGACATTATAGAGAGAAAAGATTCGACATAGGAAAGAAAAGATTTGACATTATAGAGAGAAAAGATTCGACATAGGAGAGAAAAGATTCGACATTATAGAGAGAAAAGATTCGTTATTATAGAGAGAAAAGATCACTGCTTGTGGGCGGAACATTCGACCGGAAATGTATGATTGCAGAGTCGTACAGTTTCGCTGCTCCGTCAAATCTTCTTTGAACATTCGACAGACACCATAAGCCTTCAATGACAGATTCGACCTTAATTAATTCAGATTTTCGGACGAATGCAATTTTTAACGAAAAACGAAATAAATAAAAACGAATTTCGGGAGTAACTTAATAAATTTATTTTTCGGACGAAAACGAAATTCCAAAACAAAATATTTCAGTGTGCACATGTCTAGATACTATTCATCAGACGTCTTGCCTTGTCCTCATGTTAGTACACATGCAGAGAGTTCTATGGCTTAAGCATTGGTCAGAAGAGTTGCCTTGTAAAAGGCTGCTGGCTGGTTTTCCGCTTCATGGAGAACGATTGTTTGAGGATGACTTAGATAAGTACATCCAAAAGATCTCGGGTGGAAAAAGTACCCTTCTTCCCATAAAAAAAAGGAGTAGGCGTCCTTCATTTAAGCGTTCTGCTTCTCCGTCGCCTGGGCCAACAGCCTCCAGACAGTCACGACGGCCTCCGCCGACAGCTCCGAGAGGAAGGCCTCAGAACCAAGCTCAGGGCCAGAAAAAGTCCTGGGGGCAGAAATCTGCAAAGCAGAGTCCCAAGGCCTCCTTATGAAGGGCAGCCCCCACTCGATTGAGTGGGGGAAGGCTTTGGCAGTTTGCGGAAGTCTGGCGACAGGAAATACAAAAAATCTGCAGAAAGGGAAAACCTTCATGCCAGTCACTTGGAGGATAGTAACGACCGATGCTAGCCTCTTGGGCTGGGGAGCAGTCCTGGATGGAGACACTATCCAGGGGAAGTGGTCGGAATCCGAGAAAACTTTGCCCATCAATATTTTAGAAATTCGGGTGGCACGTCTGGCCCTAAGGGCCTGGACAGGAAGGTTACAGCATTAGCCTGTCAGTATTCAATTTGACAATGCCACGGCAGTGGCCTATATCAATCACCAAGGCGGCACCAAAAGTCGCACTGCCCAAAAAGAGGTAAGCCATATTCTGGCTTGGGCAGAAGAACATGTGCCATGCCTGTCTGCAGTGTTCATTCCAGGAGTAGAGAATTGGCAGGCAGATTTTCTGAGCCGCCAACAGGAGAATGGTCTCTACATCCAGATGTCTTTCTGGCCATATGCCAGAAATGGGGAACCCCGGACGTAGACCTATTGGCGTCCAGGGTCAACAGAAAGTTGGACAGCTTTGTGTCAAGGACAAGGGATCCGCTCGCTTGTGGGGCGGATGCCTTGGTAACTGGTTGGGACCAGTTCTCACTGATTTATGCGTTCCCTCTAGTTCAGTTGCTTCCGCTTCTTCTACGCAGGATCAAGGGGGGACAGAAGCTGGTAATCCTAGTTGCTCTAGCATGGCCCAGGAGATACTGGTATGCGGAGATCGTGAGGATGGCAGTAGGGGATTCTTGGACTCTTCCGTCCCGTCCAGATTTGCTCTCGCATAGTCCAGTGTTCCATCCTGCCTTACAAACGCTAAATTTGACGGTTTGGCTGTTGAAGCCCTCATTCTGAAGGATCAGGGGCTTCCAGGCTCAGTGGTATCTATGCTGATTAATGCAAGGAAGCCGGCCTCTAGGGCCATTTACTATAGAGTCTGGAAGGCCTATGTTTCCTGGTGTGAAAACAAGAGTTGGCACCCTCGCAAGTATGACATAGGGAAAGTTCTCTCTATCCTACAGATAGCAATGGAAATGAAGCTGGCCTTGAGTACTATCAAGGGTCAAGTGTCGGCCTTGTCAGTTTTTTTCTTGGTTTCGCATTCCTTGGTTCGAGCCTTTATACAAGGAGTGAGATAGAACTAACTAGGGTGGGATTTTAAGTGAGGCAATCCCTGGGATTAGCCTCCATCCCCGATATTTTGTAAAAAAGCAACAACTAGAATGGTGGGACTTTAAATGAAGCAACACTGCTGAGTTAAATGCATCAATCAATAAAACATGGTTTAATGGATACAAGGAATACATACATCATGAAATAGCAGAAAACATTATACTGAATAGTAGCAACATAATCATATAGTTAATAGGGTATAATTAAACAGTAGCAATATAATGATTATCTCAGGCAGACCAAAATTGTAATGATAATAACATATAAACCATGATAGATAGGTGCATATTGATAAACTATATAGGTAAAAATGTTAAAACATGATCACTGTGACATCGCATCGTAACAAGCTCTACGCGTTTCATGGTTGTTGTTACCACTCGTCAGGAGCTGATGCTGGATGTATCTATAAACAAATAGAATGGTCAAATTGGTATATTAGGTGCCTCGGCTTATATTCGGGTCGGCTTATACTCGAGTATATGCAGTACTTGTGTGTTTAATTGTGACCACCCCTTGTTATTTATTGGCCTATAAATGAGATGCAGGTAACATGTCATGAAATATTTTAGCTCATTAGGAACAATTATAAAGTTGCCTTTATTATATGAATAAATAAGTGGTACTAGTTACTTTTTATAATCAGATTTTATTTTCCATTTTTTTTATATCACAACAACATATACACAAAAAACAAAAAACAAAAAGAAAAGAAAAAAAATAAATAAATAAAAAAATGTAATAACATTGAAATCAATTCATACATATTCTTAACGTGACGAAAAAAAGTATTCCCTTCCTTTCCCTTCCCACCTCCTATCTCAGTCCCTTTTTCACGTGGTCAAGCCACAGTTTCCAGATCGTATCAAACCTCTTAGATAAATTCCTCCTAAAAAAAGATGCTTCTCATACAGTAGGAAATGGATCTATTCAGATCAAATATCCAATCAGATATAGTCGGCGGGTCAGGGGCGGATCCAGAGTCTTTTCATGGGAGGGGCACTGCCAAAAAATATTTTTTGTGGGAAATTTATCGGGGAAATGGCTGGTGTCGGCGCTTCAATCATCCCGGCACCATGGTTGGTATGGTGTCAGGATGATTGAAGCGCATTATTTCTATTATTACATTGTAATATAAAATTAAATAGTTCAATGCAGGATCAGTGGGAGCCCCAAGTGTGTCACATACCACCGTCGCCTGCAATTAGTGGGAGCCCTGAGCGTGTCACTTGCCACACGTTGCGGATTGTCACTTGCCACGTCACCTGCCACATCTTGTGGATTGTCACTAGCCACACCTTGCGGATTGTCACTAACTTGCCTGCTAAGGTGTAGTTTTGGTTGTCTCTTGCTGTGTCCCAGACTCCCAGAGTCAGGCAGCAGAGAGATAATGTAATCTCTCTGCTGCCTGCACAGTGAGGGCGGAAGTCACTGCAGGAATGCAGGGCAGGCGCGGGTGGTGAGAGATGATCTCATCTCTCTGCTCCCCCGCTCCCGGCTAGCTGATTGGCCAGCTACCACACTGAGCCTGCTCTCTCACTCTCACCTGTGCTGCCAACACACTGAGCAGCACGGACTGCCCACGAACCGCGCCGCCCGCCCACAAACCGCATCGCAAGCGGAGCCGCCCGCTTTCTTACCCATCTGTGGAGCCGCACGCTATCGCATTTGCCCGCAGAGCGGCCCAACGTGACTCACTGACGTCACTCGTTGCTAGACGCCAAGCGGCCCAGGCGTTAGCAACGAGTGCAGGGAAGAGGCTCCACCCACCTCCTCCTCCGCTCCTGGTATCGTAAATACATTAGATGAGTCTCTCTCTCGGCGCCGCTGATCGTCTGATGTAAGAAACTCAGAGAGAGACTCAGAGAGGCAGCGGCAGCCGCAGAACAAGTACTGTATATACTCGAGTATAAGCCGACCCGAATATAAGCCGAGGCACCTAATTTTACCCCAAAAAACTGGGAAAATGTATTGACTCGAGTATAAGCCTAGGGTGTCCATCTGCATGCCTCACTGTGCCTCACTTTGCCTCACTGTGCCCATGCTTCACTGTGCCCATGACTAGACTGATGTTTAACATGGGAGTCTATGGAATGAGTGCCCAGTTTGAAAAATTGGTTCTCCCCGACCGTAGGTCTCCTAGACACCAGACTTTGCAAACTTATAGAGGGGATATGGGGCTACATGTGTGCCAAGTTTGGGGTCCAGGGGATCTACAACCGGCCGGTACTGGGTCCGCAAAGTCACAGGAGAAATTACCGTTTAACATTGGAGTCTATAGAAGGGGTGCCCGACTTTAAAAAAATCAGTGCTCCCCGGCCGTTGGTCCCCCAGACACCAAACTTTGCACACTTGTAGAGGAGACATGTGGCTACATGTGTGCCACGTTTGGGGTCCAGGAGACCTATGGCCAGCCGGTACAGGGTCCCCAAATTCCGGAAGATCGGGCAAACCCCCCCCAAAAAACAGAGCAAGTGAGTGTGACAGATGGTCTCGGGGGGGGCAATTGCCCTGTTGCCCCCCCTGGATCTGCCCCTGCGGCGGGTGAGGTCCACCTAATGGCAATTTGTCTTCGTGCCACAAAAAGCTCTCCTACAACAGTAAACCACATTGGTGGTTTAAGCACTAGGATATGAAGATATCCCAGTAGATACATTAAGTAGACATAGGTGACCCTGTGTCATTCAATTCAGTATATTATTTTATTTACTTATGGGTTGTTAGGTGGTGTGCTCATTGTTATTCAATGTCCCTGTTATGAATAGTTGTGTTATACTATTCATTGTTAATTCTTTTTAAACTGTATTGTATATCTTTTTAATAAAGCTTAAGAATTTTTTACTCAATCGTGTTGTGCCCATAAAGTCCAATTGCCAATCCATCTTTTTCAATTGTACTGCTCTGACCACAGTATGTAAAAAAAAATATATAAAAAAATAAAGAATAAAATCATGAAACAAATTGAAAAAAATTATTAAGAAATGTTGTATTTTTTACATACTGTCACCAGTCAGTATCCCTGATCACTGCCACGCCAGTCATATGGTGACACTATACTGCTCCGGAGACAGTATGTAAAAAAAATAGTAAATCGAAAAATGTATTTAATTTATGAATTTTCCCAAAAAATTGTGACAAGAAATTACAACTTCAAAAAACTCCCTATGCGTCTTACTAAATACCTTACCTACTTTCCAAAAAGGGATCATTTGGGGGGTATTTATACTGTTCTGGCATTTAAGTTCCTCAAGAAATGAAATAGGCCAGCAGTACTGATTAGGATTGATTCATTTTCAAAAATACAGTACTGTATATACCATAGATTGTAGGCTCTATAACTTTCAGGCAGACCAAATAGTGTACACTGATTTGGGATATTTCTACCAAAGAAATGTAGCAGAATACATTTTGTCCTAAATTTATGAAGAAAGATTATTTATTTGTAAAATTTTTATAACAGAAACAAAGAAAATTTAGTTTTTTCAAAATTTTCTGTCTATGTCATTTATATAGCAAAAAAGTAAAAAGACCCAGTGGTGATTAAATACCATCAAAATAAATATCTATCTGTCTCAAAAAAATGATAAACATGTCATTTGGGTACAGTGTTGTATGACTAAGTAATTGGCATTCAGTGTGACACTGCTGAAATCTGAAAATTGGCCTGGGCAGGAAAGTGTCCGGTATTGAAATGGTTAAGAGAAGGAGTCTGGGTAATGTTGAAATTGATGGCAGCAACACGTCACAAAAAAATTAGGACAGGGCGATGTTTACTACAGTGTAGCATCCCTTTTCTATTAACAATGCTCTATATGCATCTGTGAACTGATCAGTTGCTGGAGTTTTGGGAGAGGAATGTTGTCCCATTCTTGCCTGATATAGGATTCTAACTACTCAACAGTCTTGCGTCTTCTTAGTTGTATTTTTCGTTTCAAGATGCTTCAAATATTTTCAATTGGTGAAAGACTGCTACCAGGATAGTTAACCATCCAGACTCTTCTACTAATAAACTATGCCCTTGTCGTAGATGCTGTTTGTGGTATAGTATTTTCCTGCTGAAATATGCAAGGCCTTCTCTGTCAGTACCTTTCCAGATGTATAAGCTGCCCATTTTATACGCACTAATTCACCCCCACACCATCAGAGATGCAGGTTTGAAACTGAGTGCTGAAAACAAGCCAGAAGGTCCCTCTCCCCTTTAGTCCAGAGGACGTGGCACCCGTGGTTGCCAAAAAGAATGTCAAATTTTGATTTGTCTCACCACAGAACAGTTTTCCACTTTGCAATAGACCATTTTTAATGAATTTTGGCCCAGAGAAAATGGCAGTATTTCTGGATCATGTTTAGAAGCGGCTTCTTTTTAGCATGACAGAACTTTAACTTGCATTTTTGGATGGCATGGCTAACTTTGCTCACAGACGTTGATTTTTGGAAGTATTCCTGAGTCCATGCAGTGATGACCATCACAGAATCAAGCCTGTTATTAATGCAGTGCTGTCTGAGAGGCAGAAGATCACGGGCATCCAATATTGCATTTTGGCTTTGTCCCTTGTGCACAGAGATTGTTCCAAGTTCTATTAATCTTTTGATGTTATGTTGTACTGTAGATGATTACCGTATATACTCGAGTATAAGCCGACCCGAATATAAGCTGAGGCACCTAATTTAACCACAAAAAAATGGGAAAACTTATTGACTCGAGTATAAGCCTAGGGTGTCCATCTGCATGCCTCACTGTGCCTCACTTTGCCTCACTGTGTCCATGTGCATGCCTCACTGTGCCTC
The DNA here is from genome assembly GCA_029206835.1 of Rana muscosa. Classification (NCBI taxonomy): domain Eukaryota; kingdom Metazoa; phylum Chordata; class Amphibia; order Anura; family Ranidae; genus Rana; species Rana muscosa. The sequence goes on along the minus strand of CM055117.1, from coordinate 910,341,787 downwards.
ACTGTGCCCATGCCTCGCTGTGCCCATGCCTCGCTGTGCCCATGCCTCACTGTGCCCATGCCTCACTGTCACTGTGCCCATGCCTCACTGTGTCCATGCCTCACTGTGCCCAATATCCCTACCTGATCTCCTGCGCTGTGTGACTAGACAGACGTTTAACATGGGAGTCTATGGAAGGGGTGCCCAGCTTTGAAGAATCGGTGCTCCCCAGCCGTAGGTCCCCCGGACAACAAACTTTGCACACTTATACAGGAAGAGGGGGGCTACCGCTGGCCGGGATCAGGGACACAAAACTGAAGATGGACACAGACTTGAGTATAAGCCGAGGGGGGCATTTTCGGAACAAAAAAATTTGCTGAAAAACTTGGCTTATACTCGAGTATATACGGTACATATTTTAAATCTTTGCAATTTTTCATCGAGGAACATTATTTAAAATTGTTTGGCAATTTTTAGATGCAGCTTTTCACAGAGTGGTAAACCTATGCCTATCTTTACTTCTGGGACACTCTAGGGTTGATTTACTGAAGGCAAATTGACCGTGCACTTTATTTATTTCAGGTACTTATATAGGGCCATCAATTTACATATATAGTACATTCATATCAGTCTCAAGGAGCTTACATCTAAGGTCCATAACTCACATTCATACATATTAGAGCCAATTTTTAGACAGGAGCCAACTAACCTACCAGCATGCCTTTGGAGTGTGGGAGAAAACCGGAGTACCCAAAGGAAACCCACACAGCCACAGGGAGAACCTGCAAACTCCAGGCAGGTAGTGTGGTGGCATGGCTTGGCTTTGAACCAGCGACCCTTTTGCTGCTAGGCAAAAGTGTTAACCACTACACCACTGTGCTGCCCACTTTGCAAAATACAGTTGCACTCTGCAAGAGCAGTTGCTCCAGAGCTTAGTAAATGAGCAGAAGCTCTGCTGATTTTCATCATCCAATCATGTGCCAGCAAAAATGCTGTCTTTTTTATTTTTCTTCCATGTGATTGGGTATTCTTTGCAAAGTAAAGCATTACCTTATTTACTAAGCTCTGGAGCAATTGCACTTGCAGAGTGCAACTGCACTTTGCAAAGTGCACAATCTAGTTGCCTCTGGTAAATCAACCCCATTGACTTTCTAAGATGATCTTTTTATACCCAATCACTTTACTGACCTGTGGCCAATGAACCTAATTAGTTGCAAAATGTTTTTCCAGCTCTTCCTTGTTAGTGTCACTTACTTTGTCAGCTTTTTGCTGCCTTGTCCCTACTTTTTTGAAACGTGTTCCTGCCATTAATTACAAAATTACCGGTACCTTTTTTTTTACTTCTTAAAATGGTACATTTTCTCAGTTTAAACTTTTGATATTGTAAAAATGTACTAAAGCGCTAACTAAAAATTGGTAGATAAAAATCTTGGAAGATTCACTGGTGTCAGCTGCAACCATTCAAAAAAGAAATCTATGTTCTAATAGTGATTGTAAAGATGTAAATAATGGTGCGCTAGAAAACCAACCCTCATAAAACACAGTGTGAACAATAATCCGTGATAAACTATTCCGTTATAAAAATGAATCGTGGTAAAACAGATCCGTGATAAGAATAATTAATAGTGCATCTTCATAAATAAAACATCAAAAAGACTCAGTGTAGGCAGTGGCGGCTGGTGCTCAAAATTTTTGGGGGGGGGCGCAAACAAACTGAAAAAAAAAAAAAAAAAATTGCCGCCACTGTGCCCATTAAACGCAGCCACTGTGCCCAAACGCCACTAGTTTGCCCCCTCAAATACAGCCAGTTTGTTTCCATATACAGCCAGTGTGCCCCCATATACAGCCAGTGTGCCCCCATATACAGCCAGTGTGCCCCCATATACAGCCAGTGTGCCCCCATATATATATATAGCCAGTGTGCCCCCAAATACAGCCAGTTTGCCCCCATATATATAGCCAGTGTGCCCCCATATACAGCCAGTGTGTCCCCATATATATAGCCAGTGTGCCCCCATATACAGCCAGTTTGTCCCCATATACAGCCAGTTCCCCCCAAATGCAGCCAGTTCCCCCCCCATATACAGCCAGTTCCCCCCAAATGCAGCCAGTTTGTCCCCCATATACAGCCAGTTCCCCCCAAATGCAGCCAGTTTGTCCCCCATATACAGCCAGTTCCCCCCAAATGCAGCGAGCGTGTCCCCCATATACAGCTAGTTCCCCCCAAATGCAGCCAGCGTGTCCCCCATATACAGCCAGTTCCCCCCAAATGCAGCCAGTTTGTCCCCCATATACAGCCAGTTCCCCCAAATGCAGCCAGTTTGTCCCCCATATACAGCCAGTTCCCCCCAAATGCAGCCAGTTTGTCCCCCATATACAGCCAGTTCCCCCCAAATGCAGCCAGTTTGTCCCCCATATACAGCCAGTTCCCCCCAAATGCAGCCAGCGTGTCCCCATATACAGCCAGTTCCCCCCATATTCAGCCAGTTTGTCCCCCATATACAGCCAGTTCCCCCCAAATGCAGCCAGCGTGTCCCCCATATACAGCCAGTTCCCCCCATATTCAGCCAGTTTGTCCCCCATATTCAGCCAGTTCCCCCATATTCAACCAGTTTGTCCCCCATATTCAGCCAGTTCCCCCCATATTCAGCCAGTTTGTCCCCCATATACAGCCATTTCCCCCCAAATGTTTGTCCCCATATATATAGCCAGTGTGCCCCCATATACAGCCAGTGTGTCCCCATATATATAGCCAGTGTGCCCCCATATACAGCCAGTTTGTCCCCATATACAGCCAGTTCCCCCCAAATGCAGCCAGTTCCCCCCATATACAGCCAGTTCCCCCCAAATGCAGCCAGTTTGTCCCCCATATACAGCCAGTTCCCCCAAATGCAGCCAGTTTGTCCCCCATATACAGCCAGTTCCCCCCAAATGCAGCCAGTGTGTCCCCCATATACAGCCAGTTCCCCCCAAATGCAGCCAGCGTGTCCCCCATATACAGCCAGTTCCCCCCAAATGCAGCCAGTTTGTCCCCCATATACAGCTAGTTCCCCCAAATGCAGCCAGTTTGTCCCCCATATACAGCCAGTTCCCCCCAAATGCAGCCAGTTTGTCCCCCATATACAGCCAGTTCCCCCCAAATGCAGCCAGTTTGTCCCCCATATACAGCCAGTTCCCCCCAAATGCAGCCAGCGTGTCCCCCATATACAGCCAGTTCCCCCCATATTCAGCCAGTTTGTCCCCCATATACAGCCAGTTCCCCCCAAATGCAGCCAGCGTGTCCCCCATATACAGCCAGTTCCCCCCATATTCAGCCAGTTTGTCCCCCATATTCAGCCAGTTCCCCCCATATTCAGCCAGTTTGTCCCCCATATTCAGCCAGTTCCCCCCATATTCAGCCAGTTTGTCCCCCATATACAGCCATTTCCCCCCAAATGCAGCCAGTTTGTCCCCCATATTCAGCCAGTTTGTGCCCCATATTCAGCCAGTTTGTGCCCCATATACAGCCAGTTCCCCCCCAAATGCAGCCTGTCCCCCCCCCCCAGCCCTGCACTTACCTTCCTCGGTCCGCGCCATCCTCGATGTGTTCTCCCGCCCTCGATGTCGCTTCAGCCAATCAGATTACCGGTAACCAGATCCGGTGAACCTGATTGGCTGAAACCTCCACACAGTCTTCTTCCAGGAACGCACCCCCGTGCGTACCTGGGAGGAGTTTTTGGAAGCCGAATACAGCGTGAGAGCTGTATTCGGAAAGCCTATCAGAGCCGCTGGCTCTGATAGGCACTTCCAAGTTACACCCACCGCCGGCCGCCGCTCTAATTCATATGGCCGGCGCTCACCAGGAGGCCGGCCATATGTATAGTGGGCAGCGCGGCAGCGGTAACAATACACAGATTCATGCAATGCATGAATCTGTGTATTGTCTTTCAGTGGTGGTGCGGGAGCGAGAGGGGGCGGCGCTCCGGCGCCCTCTATGGACGCACCGCCACTGAGTGTAGGTATATAAAACCTACGTGCAATAATTATAAATAGATAATATAATTGCCGTGATGATCCTCAAAAGTTATATATACTTCCAAAAAATAAAAAATAAAATATATAGCATAATTGTCAATATTGCTGACAGCTGAGATAGACTCAAAAAAAAAAAACAGCTTAATAGTGCTCCAGTGCTTTTAATGCAAACAATAGATCAATTCAACCAAGTCCTATATAAAACTTAATGGATGCTACTTCTCTGTCTCATTCAAAATTTTCTTCCACCAGAGGCAAGACATCCAGCGCTATTACTTGCAGAGATGGTGATTGGACGTACCCATGATTAAGTCGAGTGGCATTGACGTAACGCATAGGGGGAGGAGCATAGTCACACCATCAGCTGTTGAAGCAGAGTGATGAGATCACATTGAACTGAGCTATGCAAGCGCCTCTTATTCCGGGCTGTATGTGAGTGGTATCAGATAGAGCTAAGTGTACTCTGTTTGGAGGTATTGCGCAATGATTGTTTTTATACCTTTTTTATGAATCACCATCTCTGCAAGTAATAGCGCTGGATGTCTTGCCTCTGGTGGAAGAAAATTTTGAATGAGACAGAGAAGTAGCATCCATTAAGTTTTATATAGGACTTGATTGAATTGATCTATTGTTTGCTTTAGAAGCACTGGAGCACTATTAAGCTGTTTTTTTGAGTCTATCTCAGCTGTCAGCAATATTGCCAATTATGCTATATATATATATTTTTTGGAAGTATATATAACTTTTGAGGATCATCACGGCAATTATATTATCTATTTATAATTGTAGCGGGGTGTTCCCCTTTAATGCAGAGAGACAAGAAGTTCCAGGTGAGAGGTGAGTCGGGAGGAAGTAAAGAGACATTATGGAAGTGAAAGCAGAGGAGAGAGAGACTACATCTCCCAGTACATCTTGCAGCACCCAGGGTGCATTGCTCCAGAACAGAGACTGCTGGGGCAGACTTTATAAAGGGGAGGCAGAGTTTTGGTCGGCCTCTTTGGACCCCCCTCTCCTAGCAAGAGGATGTCTGTGCTGAACTGCTGTGTGCACAAGGCCTGAAGCCCGGGCCGTGTGCTCCTTTCCAAAGAGCCCTCTGCCAGCCTAGCAGAGCCTTAGAGACATCTAATCCTCCTTGCTGCAGTACACCAGAAGGATTGAAGACTTGGATGTCGGTGGATTCCTGTTCCTAGACGAATCGATGGAGGAAAGGGACTTGGACTTGTCCAGGTGGTGAGAGCTGTTTAAAGACAGATACTTTATCTTTACTATTCGTTGGGATTACAAAGTTGTTCTTCAAGTGCACCACCGAGAGATTGCTAGCGAATATTGTTTCACTGAACTTCCATTTAGATCAGTCAGGCCTGACTGCATAGGTAGACATTGCTGGGTGTTAGTCTACCCATGAGGGGAAGTAGCTGTAAAAGGGCAGCGCTAGAGTTGCATAGCAATACTTTATTATTCTGATTACTCTGTTTATCTTTATTACTGTTTATTGCAGGGATCTGCAACTTGTTATACTGTTGTTTATTACTTGCCCATTAGCCTCAGTAAAATATCTGGGTAAAGTACATTTGGTGTCAGTTCCGCTTACTTTAATAGGAGTTTTAAAGTATATTCTGTGTATGTTTGTTATAGGACTGCGTCACCAACAGTTGCGATCACGCGGTCCTATCTCTCTATCACCAGCTGTGCCACGGGAGGTTAGAGCCGATTGCCGGGGGTTGACAGCGGTGCACTGCAGGGCCCAAATCAATATCAGCGGCTCTCTTAACTGGGGGTAGCACTACACGTGGGGGCTCGAGTCCGGGATCCTTGTACGTTGCACGCTGCAATCAAGCCGGTCAGAAGTACCAGCATGGACCCGCTGGCAATGTCACAGTGGTGCGCAGCGATTGGCGCCGATCCAACTGCGGCGGTAGTCATTGTACTCCCGGGGGAAAGATGGAAGGAAGAGGAGATAAAACAGCTCGTATTGTTACTGTCTCCGAGCCACAAAGCATGGGTGATGGATTTTAGGCCAGATCCAGTGATCTCGTTTACATACGCACTGGTAGAATGGAAAAACGAAATCCCAGAGCATTTTAAAAGTCAGAGTATACAAGCCATAGATAATCAGATCTATCACTTGATACATACGCTGCCAGTGAAGGAAGAATGGTTTCAGACACCAAAGCCATCACTCCCACAATTATCTCCACCACTATCCCCTAAAGCAGAAAAGCTTAAGGAACTATTAAGCCCGGGATCACCGCTGGCCGCTATAGGGCCTGAATTGTTGAATGCTCTAGGAGACCTTGTAATTAAGTGCCAGAAAAGCAGTACGGTGCATGTAGAGGCCGGTTACCAGAAGCTTAGCACCTTCTCAGGGAAGCTCCCCGTCCCTGCGGGGGAGGAAGATTTTGACACTTGGGTGGAACAGGCATTGCAGGCAGTAGAAGCATGGGAGGTGCCTGAGGCACAGAAGAGACAGCGAGTCTTAGAAAGTCTGAAAGGTGCCGCGGCAGAAGCGGTGAAGAGCTTCCGGTTTGGAAATGAAAACTGTACAGCTCAAGATTGCCTGGCCATGCTGCAGGAAGAGTTTGGTCAGCTGGAGAAGGTGTCAGAGATGATTTATCAAATTGAACACACTCTCCAGCAGCCGAATGAGAAACAGTCAGAATATGTTAGAAGGCTGAACAGGCAGTTATGCAAGATTGTACTGAAGAAGGGAATGCTGCCCAAAGATGCAGATGAAGCACGCATGAAGCAGATCATGAGGGGAGCGCGGCGCTCAGACCCGGTCTGGCTGCACCTGAAAACCTCAGGAGGAGGAATGTCACTAACCTACTCTGATCTAATAAAAATTATTAGGGACGAAGAGGCGCTGGAGGAAGATCAGCAGGTGGCCAAGGCGAATGTCACACCTGTACCAGTGTTGGTCCATTCGGTCAAGAGCCCAGAAAGAGATGCGGAGGTTGACACTCTGAAATCGCAAATGGCCCAAGTGTTGGAGATGCTGACCTCTTTGATGGAGAAAGATCAGAGAAGACGAGAGAAACCAAGCCCAAGAAAGGAGTTGTTCCCGAACACCTCAGCACCGGCCTCCCTACAGGACCGAGAAGAGGTGATTTGCTATAACTGCGGAGGGAGTGGCCACTTTGCTAACGTATGCTCCAGCCCAAAGAAGAAGAGAACAGATAATTGCAAGCCGGCGGGAAACTCCAAAGGGCCCCGGTGAAGGAGTCAACCGGGTGCCCATCATCTTCAGTGCGCTCCAAACTAAAAAAAAAGGCCAAGAATGGAGGAGACAAAACTCCTAGGAGGAGGTATAGTACACCCCCACCAAGATGTACCCAAGAGGGAGGGGGCAAGACCCCTCAGTGGAAGTACAGCACCCCAAAGAAGGAACATCCACCTAAAAGGAACAATAACATCCCTCAGCGGGTTTGTGCCCCCATTGAGAGGGAGAAAGTCAATGCATGCCAGGCTCAGGAAAAATTAAAGTCCAAAAGGAGCAGGGCAAGGGTCGAAAGCCAAAAAAAAGAGGTGACCCCAGTCCGGCCATACCCAAAGGAACTGGTGGGCCCGTCTCCTACTGTGCCCATTCAAGTGGAAGGAGTCTATACTAAAGCTCTTTTGGACACCGGAGCACAGGTGACTTTACTATACCGGGACTTCTATGATAGGCACTTGAGTCATCTGCCTATCCAGAAGATAGAAGAGCTGGAGATATGGGGACTTGGAACCCAGAGTTTCCCTTATGATGGGTACCTGCCCATAAAGATGACTTTCGACCCATCCGTGGCTGGGAAGGCTGAAGTGTTTGACACCCTGGCAGTTGTGTGTCCCCGGCCGCCTGGAGCCAGCAAGATTTCCCTGATCATTGGGACAAACACGGATCTAGTCAGGAGACTCCTGACCCCTCTAGTGAAAGAGAGAAACCATTCAGCCACCAAAATCCATCCCATGCTAAAGACGGCCTACCAACGACTGGTCTTAGAGCAGAAGACCCCGGAAGAGGGGATAGGGAAGGTGTGGAGACTTGGCAGAGAAGGAGTAGTGCTACAGCCCGGAGAAGTAACCTGTCTTAGGGCCACTGTGAAGCTTTCGTGGGAACAACCTGGCCCCTTTGTCATGCTGGAATCAGACCCAAGGGAAGAGTCCTCAGGCCTGGAAGTGATACCAGAAGTGATTCCGTTCAAGGCCCTGAAGAAGGCCCATGGCAGAGTTCCGGTGAGTGTTAGGAACACTACGGGAGGACCCATGGAGATCCCTGCCAGAGTGTTGCTTGGTCAGGTGAGCCCTGCTGCCCCGGTCACTTGGTCCGAAGTCAAGGGGACGGGTGACGGAGGAGATGTTTGGGAGAAACTGTCCGTGGAAAACCCGAACCTACCCAGGGCTTGGAAAGAAAGAGCCAAGGCCCAGCTGACCAGGTGGGAGAAGATCTTTTCCGAAGATGAATTCGATGTGGGGTGTGCAAGAAGTGCCACCCATCGGATCCGCCTCCAAGAAGATAAGCCCTTCCGAGAGAGGGTCAGGCGGGTCCCCCTGGCAGATCTGGAGGATCTGAGGGAACAACTTGTAGAACTAAAGAAGACTGGTGTGATCCGGGAGTCTAGAAGTCCCTATGCCTCCCCAATCGTGGTGGTCAGAAAGAAGAATGGGTCGTTGAGGCTTTGTATCGATTACAGGACTCTCAACAGGAGAACCATCCCTGACCAATACACCACGCCAAGGATAGAAGATGCCCTACAAAGTTTGTCTGGAGCCAAATGGTTCAGTGTGATGGACCTCAAGAGTGGGTACTATCAAATCCCTATGCACCCAGAAGACAGGGAGAAGACAGCCTTCATAACCCCGGTGGGATTCTTCAAATTCAATAGGATGCCTCAGGGTCTGTCTGGAGCTCCTGCTACCTTTCAACGCCTTATGGAGAAGACTGTTGGAGACATGAATCTTATAGAAGTCCTTGTGTACTTGGACGATGTCATTGTCTTTGGAAGAACCTTGGAAGAACATGAAGCCAGGTTGGAGAAAGTATTGAGAAGACTCAGCGAAGAGGGACTTAAGCTTTCCCCCGAGAAGTGTCGGTTCTACCAGTCTTCTGTGAACTATCTGGGGCACATAGTGTCTGAAGAAGGGGTGGCCACAGATCCTGAGAAGTTGGAAGCAGTCATTTCCTGGCCACGACCCACCACAGTAACAGAGCTCAGATCCTTCCTGGGGTTCTGCTCCTATTATAGGAGGTTTGTGGAGGGGTTTGCTCGGATTGCCCGCCCGTTGAATGAATTGCTAAAGGCAGAAGGGGAAGAGGATGACTCAGGGCCCAGGAGGCCTGGTGAGTCAGTTCAAGATCAGTGGAACCCAAGGTGTGAAGAGGCCTTTCATGCTCTGAAGAGGAGCTTAACCACTGCCCCAGTCCTGGCCTACGCCGACCCTACCAGACCTTATGAATTACATGTGGATGCCAGCCATGAGGGTCTAGGTGGTGTACTCTACCAAGAACATGAAGGACAACTGCGACCAGTGGCCTATGTGAGCAGGAGCCTGACCCCCTCAGAAAAGAATTACCCCACTCATAAGCTGGAATTCCTGGCCCTCAAATGGGCGGTAGTAGACAAGCTAAAAGACTACTTGTATGGGGCAGAGTTTACTGTGAAGACAGACAACAACCCCCTGACCTACCTCTTCACCACCGCGAAACTAGATGCCACCGGACACAGGTGGTTGGCCGCATTGTCTGGATTCAACTTCAGTCTGAAGTACAGACCAGGAGCCGGAAATAGGGATGCAGATGCCCTGTCCCGGAGGTCTCATGCCACGACAAATGACTGGGAAGATTGGACCCAAGTGGCACCGGACGGGGTGCGGGCCCTTTGTCAAGGGGCTGAATTCCAAGCCAGAGGAGGCTCCAGAGCAGAAGAAATAGGGGTTACCATGGTAGGAGTCCCCAAACACTATTGTGGGGTAACTCAACTGGAGGAAGACAACCTACCGAGACTGTCCAAGAAGGAGTTGAGGTGTGACCAATTGGAAGACCCCATGGGGAGATTGGTCCTCGAAGCCCTGGAGAATCAGGATCCCAACAAATTCCTACATCACCCCTCAAAGGAGGCTCGCCTGTTGAGGAAGGAATTGGACAGGCTACAGGTACATCAGGGAGTGGTCTACCGAAGGGGCCCCTCTGATGACTCAGAAGATAAGTGGCAGTTATTTCTTCCAGAAAAGCACCGAGAGACTGTACTAATTGCCCTGCATGACCATCATGGTCACCTAGGGGCAGAAAGGACCTTCCAGCTTGTCAGAAATCGGTTCTATTGGCCCTGCATGAGGGCAGAAGTAGAGGAGTATTGCCATTCCTGTGCACGATGCATTCAGAGAAAGACCCTACCCCATCAAGCTGCCCCAATGAGCCACTTACAGAGTCAAGGCCCAATGGATCTGGTATGCATTGACTTTCTCTGCCTCGAACCCGACCTGAGTGGATTGGGGAATGTTCTGGTAATAACCGACCATTTCACCCACTATGCTCAAGCTTTCCCAACCAAAGACCAGAAGGCATCCACCGTGGCCAAGATACTTATGGAGAAGTATTTTGTCCATTACGGACTACCACAGAGACTCCACTCAGATCAAGGAAGGGACTTTGAGAGTCGGTTGATCCGAAGACTTTTGGATTCATTAGGAATAAAGAAGACCAGAACCACGCCTTACCACCCACAAGGAGATGCTCAGCCGGAGAGATTTAACCGGACCCTGCTCAACATGTTGGGAACCTTAGAAACAGAGAAGAAGCAACACTGGAGTCAGCACATATCAGCCCTAGTACATGCCTATAACTGTACCACAAGTGACGCCACTGGCTACTCCCCTTATCGACTTATGTTTGGGAGAGAAGCAAGGCTACCTGTGGACCTGGCCTTTGGCACTTCTATAGACAATACCTCAGCTACATCCCACAAGGGATACGTGGACAGACTTAGACGTAGCTTGCAGGTGGCCTATGAACAAGCCCAGGCGGCTTCGGATCAAAGGGGGGCCCGCAACAAGAGAAATTTTGATCTGAAGGTTCGAGTGCAAGATCTGCAGCCCGGGGACCGAGTACTGCTACGCAATCTGGGGGTCCCTGGAAAACACAAGCTTGCCGACAGGTGGAGATCTGAGCCCTATGTTGTCTGTAGGAAGTTGCCCGGTTTGCCTGTCTACAAACTAAAGCCAGAAGGAAAGGTGGGTCCACTGAAGACGTGGCATCGGAACCACCTGCTCCCACTTGCTGAGGCAGTCAGAATACCTCCCGTGAGAGACTCCCCTGAACTGGCCTCTATCCTGGATATTCCTAGGCCGAACACTCGGTCCCAGACCTCTCGAGCCAAAGATGGGGAGGCCTCCCAATTGAGTACAGAAGAAGGTGGAGAACTGGACTGGCTGTGGCCTCCCTCGACTCTGGGAACGTCCGCCATAGATCTCCCAAATGGAGGGGATACCCCAGATGCAACGCTGAATCCGGAGGCTACTGAATTCATACCCTTCAGTCCCTCAGCTGATTACTGGGAAGATGTTCCTGACACTTGCGCAGAGGAGGACTCTAGAGATTCCATACGTCAGTCGACTTCTGAATCAGAGGTTCCAGAACCAGCAATGTTACCTGAACTTACTCCTGAAGAAGAGCCTGTGGTGCCAGAGTCAGAAGCACCAAGAGAGCAGAGGGCTCGCAGAGTCATCAGGCCTCCCAAGAAACTAACTTACCCCCAAATGGGGACGAGCTCAGAGGACTCTGTTGTAACGGCTAGGAGAAGTGTTGAACAACCTGATCCTTCCACCGTCCATTTGGTGGAGGGCAACCCCAGCTCACTCTCTGGCACAGTTAGGCAGGCCACTCATGGTAGTGTGACCTGTGGGCAAGAGAGTTCCATCCCAAAGTTTTGGTGGGAATTCCCTATGCCAACATCATGCTCGACATTGTCCAAAATGGTAAACAGTATTTGTTGAAGTTTATCTTTGGGGAACAAAGAGTTCAAGTGGGGGAGTGTGTAGCGGGGTGTTCCCCTTTAATGCAGAGAGACAAGAAGTTCCAGGTGAGAGGTGAGTCGGGAGGAAGTAAAGAGACATTATGGAAGTGAAAGCAGAGGAGAGAGAGACTACATCTCCCAGTACATCTTGCAGCACCCAGGGTGCATTGCTCCAGAACAGAGACTGCTGGGGCAGACTTTATAAAGGGGAGGCAGAGTTTTGGTCGGCCTCTTTGGACCCCCCTCTCCTAGCAAGAGGATGTCTGTGCTGAACTGCTGTGTGCACAAGGCCTGAAGCCCGGGCCGTGTGCTCCTTTCCAAAGAGCCCTCTGCCAGCCTAGCAGAGCCTTAGAGACATCTAATCCTCCTTGCTGCAGTACACCAGAAGGATTGAAGACTTGGATGTCGGTGGATTCCTGTTCCTAGACGAATCGATGGAGGAAAGGGACTTGGACTTGTCCAGGTGGTGAGAGCTGTTTAAAGACAGATACTTTATCTTTACTATTCGTTGGGATTACAAAGTTGTTCTTCAAGTGCACCACCGAGAGATTGCTAGCGAATATTGTTTCACTGAACTTCCATTTAGATCAGTCAGGCCTGACTGCATAGGTAGACATTGCTGGGTGTTAGTCTACCCATGAGGGGAAGTAGCTGTAAAAGGGCAGCGCTAGAGTTGCATAGCAATACTTTATTATTCTGATTACTCTGTTTATCTTTATTACTGTTTATTGCAGGGATCTGCAACTTGTTATACTGTTGTTTATTACTTGCCCATTAGCCTCAGTAAAATATCTGGGTAAAGTACATTTGGTGTCAGTTCCGCTTACTTTAATAGGAGTTTTAAAGTATATTCTGTGTATGTTTGTTATAGGACTGCGTCACCAACAGTTGCGATCACGCGGTCCTATCTCTCTATCACCAGCTGTGCCACGGGAGGTTAGAGCCGATTGCCGGGGGTTGACAGCGGTGCACTGCAGGGCCCAAATCAATATCAGCGGCTCTCTTAACTGGGGGTAGCGCTACATAATTATTGCACGTAGGTTTTATATACCTACACTGAGTCTTTTTGATGTTTTATTTATGAAGATGCACTTGTAGCGGGGTCTTTAAATTCAGTTGGGATGCACCTGGGTAATAGTATGGCCCAGGTGTGTAAATCATGAGAGGTTTTGGACCACTTGTGTTCGTTGAGGACTGGGTGGTGTATTATTCTCCTTGCCCTGTGGGTGGCGCTGTGCACGCAGGTTCAAGGTAGAATTGCTGCCGCAGTGCTGTCCTTTTTGTCCCTTTCCGGAGATGGTACGGCAAGGGCGGGGAACCTGCCGTGATGTCAAGGGAGGGGATAAAAGGGGGAGACGCCCTAACCACGAGGTCTTTCGGGATCTTCTTCTTCACGCACCCAGGCACCTTAGGCCTGGGTGCGGGCGGTTCGGAGTTCCGGCCCAGGCGCCCTAGGCCTGACCGGAATGGAGTTGGAGTTCATCCCAGGCACCTTCAGCCTGGGGTGAGGTACTAAATCGGAGGCCTGGGGCCCAGTGACTTCGACTGGGTCCCGCGAGGGCGGAGGAGTCCGAGGGTTCCTGAGGTGGATGGGGCCTATGTCTGAGGTGAGGAGGCCGGGGAGGTCACCCGTCCGGAGAGTCCGGAGCAGCATCAACCCTGTGACGGATGGGCCTCCGGTAACTCCCTTGGAGGGACATCTTCCCCTGACAGGGGCCACAACGCAGCGAAGGTACTCCTATCTACATTCTCTTGAGTCGCTGGTAGAGACTCACAAGTTCTAAGTTCTTTCTAACCAAGGCTATGGTAACCGCTGGTGAAATCACAGTGGTTTAGCGTACAATCAGGATAGTGCCTCGACCTGCTCATCCCACCGTATTGAACTGTTATTAGGTCTCAACCAGTTGGCTACTGAAGCACTGTTTATTGTGAGCCTTACAATAAAACAAGAGTTGGACTGTAATTGGTGTGTGGTACTCTGGTTAATGGGAGCAAAGGGAAGTGTCAGCACAGCATGACTTGGTCCTTAACTAAAACACACAGGCCCGAGGAAAATAACTGGTACTGGCCTTCACCTCACCCACAGCTATGGGGAGGACATGGGCCATAGCGCATCTCACCCTGTCGTACGAAATACCCCTAGACAAAAGAGACGGGGTGAGGCCGCTATACACTATTAATTATTCTTATCACGGATCTGTTTTACCACGATTCATTTTTATAACGGATTCGTTTATCACAGATTATTGTTCACACTGTGTTTTATGAGGGTTGGTTTTCTAGCGCACCATTATTTACACCTTTATAAACTTTTCGAATTATATTCTCTTTATTAATTTTCTTATATATTCAAATTAACATTATACATGCTTTTATATATTTATTTTTCGCAACAATAAATTAGCAAAATGTTATCAGTGTAATTTTCACTCTGTTGATCCTCATCCCTCCCTCCTTCCCCCCTCCCCCCTTACTATTTCTCATATTAGGTTTTTTCTTCCATTTTTACACATTATTCAAAGTTTATTTTTGTTTTCATTTATTTTCCTTATCTCACTCTCCGCTTTGCAGGGGTGTCCCTATTTTTTCCAACCACGGGTTCCACACCTTTTCAAACTCTCTTGTGTTCCCTCTCTTAATATATACTACCCTCTCCTTCCATATTGTTGCGGTGACTGTATTAGCCCATTCTCTCACTGAGGGGGGGGTCTTCTGCCTGCCATCTTTGCGCTATCAATTTTCTAGCGTGAAAAAGGCATCTAAGCACTGCTTTTGTTATACTGGTCGCTCTGCTTGTTCCCTCCTCTAGTCCCAGGACACACATTCTAGGGTCCATTTCTATTGTTGTCATATATGTCCTATTTATGCTATCTAGTACCCCTGTCCAATACCTAAATAATTTCGGGCACCTCCATAGCATATGTATCAGGTCCCCTGTGTCCTGACATCTGGGACACCCTGCATCTGTTCTCCATCCAAAATCAAACAGCCTTTTTGGTGTATAATATGTCCTATGTAATAGCATTAAGAATGAAAACTTCTGGGCCGGTGAAACAGATACAAGGTGTCCACTCTCTAGTACCTTTTTCCATTGACCCCCGGATATGGGCCCCAGATCTTCCTCCCATTTCCCTCTACTTTTAAGATGTTCAGGAGCTGTAATACTTCCTTTGCATAAATGTGGGTATATTTCGGATATACGGCCCCTGGTCTCACTCTGATTGCCCAATCTCTGAAAGATAGGGGATTTGTGCCAGATTGGTCCCTGTCTATCAAACTGCATATTTAATGCGTGTCTAATTTGCAAATATCTATAAAATTTATGTTTAGGGACATCATATTCCTCTCCAAGTGTAGCGAATGTTTTTAGGATTTCTCCCTCATACAGCTGGGCCAGCCTAGTTATCCCCTTCCCTTCCCATTCCTTAATTTTCCCCATCGGCTCCAGCTCCTGAAGATTCCTATTATCCCAAAGGGGTGTATATTCTGTCTCTCCTTCTAATCCCCCTATTGCTTTCACAGCTTTCCACACCTTTATTACCATCTTGACCGTAGGGGATTTGTATAAAAATGAGTTTGCCTCCAATGCCTCCATCACCAACTTGTGGGGTGACCCCATTGTCATCAACCGCCCATTTGTATCCCCTCCCATCTCTGGTCTCATTCCTATATGCTGCAGCTGTGCTGCCAGGAAGTAGCACCGTGGGTGTGGTACCGCCATACCTCCCTCCCTTGTTGATAGTTGCAGGGTCTGTAGTCCTATCCTCGCCTGGCCTCCTTTCCATATTCTCTAAATAGTGTGTCAATTTTCCTAAACCATTTCTTATGTATCCACGTTGGTGTATTATGCAATACATATAATAATTGTGGCAACCACAGCATTTTGATCAGGTTACATCTCCCTGCAACTGACAGTGGGAGCCGCCTCCAGATTTGAATTTTATTTTTAAATTTAGACAGGAGGGGAACTATATTGTTATTTATATATTTATTTGGGTCAATTGTTATATGTATTCCCAGGTATTTCATTGTATCCACCATTTCTAATTGGGGTATTTCTACAAAGGTTTGATTGGCAATCGGGTCCACCGGCATCAAGGCTGATTTTTCCCAATTTATAACCAATCCCGAGAGTCTACCAAATTCTCCAAAGATACTCATAGCCTGCTTAAGTGAATGATCTGTGTCCCCCAGGAAGAGAAGAACATCATCCGCATATAATGCGATTCTCTCCTCTCCTGTCGGTCTCACAAATCCTTTCATTTTTGTATTCGTTCTTATTGCTGTGGCCAATGGCTCCATTGCTAGTGCAAAAAGCAGGGGTGACAATGGACACCCCTGCCTTGCGCCCCTCTCCAATTTAATCTTACCTGAGTAATCATTGTTGACTCAAATTTTTGCGCTTGGGTCACTATACAGGATTTTTATCCATTTAATAACTGACGGACCAAAACCAAATGCTCCTAGAGCATGCCAGATATATCCCCACTCCAAGCTATCAAACGCCTTGACCACATCTAAGGACATAACTGCCCTAGTACCCATATTCTGTGTTGGAGTTTGTAGGTTAAGGAATACCCTTCTAATATTCATACTAGTTGATCTACTGGGGATAAACCCAGTTTGATCTTGGTGTATTAGTCTTGAAATAATTTTGTTTAATCTAGTTGCCATTATTTTGGCCAATATTTTAGCGTCTGAGCAAAGGAAGGAGATGGGCCTATAGGATGAGGTCTCTAGTGGATCTTTCCCTTCCTTATGCAGAACTATAATTATTGCTTCTGACATTGACTCGGGCAATTCCCCCTCCTCCCGTGCCCAATTCAGTGTTTTAAGAAGTTCCGGCAATAGCACTTTCCCATAGTGTTTATAAGTTTCTATAGGGAGACCATCAGGTCCAGGCGATTTCTGATTGGCCATCTCTGCAACTGCTAACTGTACTTCTTCAAGAGTTATTGGAGCCTCCATTCCCTCTTTCTCTGCTTCAGTAAGAATTGGTATTTTGATTTTCCCAAAGAATATTTCCAATTCCTCCTCTCCCGCTGCACCCTGCGATTTGTATATTTTATCATAATATTCTCTAAAGGTATCTGTGATCTCTGATACCCGAGTGGAGATTTCTCCTTTCGAAGTCCTAATCGCGGGTACTGCGGATGGGGAGGAATTGGTTCGCACTAAATGTGCCAGAATTCTTCCGACACTCTCCCCCTCCCCAAATGCGGCTTGTTTCTGAAATAATCTTTTATTCTCAGATTTTTTAATCATTGCTATTTTATATTCTTGTTGTTTGTTCATCCATATTCCTTGTCGCTCTGATGTTGGGTTTTCAACATATTCCTTTTCTACATTCACCAATTCCTGCCTTATCCTATTCTCCTCCTCTCTGGATGCCTTTTTTACTTTTGCCACTTGTTGAATACATATTCCCCTTAAAAATGCCTTCAATGTGTCCCACATCACTCCCTGTGTCACAGTTCCTTCATTAAATTCTATAAACTCTTGTAATTTGTCTAGAATCTCCTCAGGTACTCCGATAACTTCAAACCATAAAGGATTCATCCTCCATAATCCCTTGATTCTATTCCCTTCTAAATTTACCAGAACTGTCACTAACGAGTGATCTGACACCCCTCTCGGCTGGTATACTATATTTTTTATTATCTGGGATGCTTCCGTATTACCTAGAACTAGGTCTATCCTAGAAAGTGTTGAATAGGAACTAGAAAAACAGGAATACTGCCGCACATCTGGGTTTCTCGCTCTCCATATATCGAACAAACCAATTTCTTGTAGAATTTGATACAATCGACTCTCTGGAGGATTCAGTTCCCTTCCCCCTGGAAACCTATCCCATTTTCTATTTTTATAACCTCATTAAAATCCCCCACTGCTATGATTGGCATCCCCATCTTATCCACCATAAATTCCATTAGCTTATATATAACCTCCATTTTAAAGGGCGGGGGTATATAAATATTTGCAAGAACATATTCTCTACTCTCTATTACGCAGTGAAGAAAAATATAGCGCCCCTCCTCGTCAATGCTGATCTGTCTGCAAGTAAACACCACCCCTCTTTTAACCAGTACTGACACACCCCTGGAATAAGAGGTGTGCACTGAGTGGTATTGGTGTTGGAACTTCTTACTTTGAACTTGTTGTATAGTAATTTTAGTCAAGTGGGTCTCTTGGAGACAGATCAGTCCCACCTCATACATTTCCAGCATATCAAATACTGCAGCTCTCTTGGCAGGGGTACCCAACCCACGGACATTCCAAGACCCCATTTTCATTACTCTGGACTGCATAAGACAATCAATTCATTCAAAAAAGGCATCAGCTAACCAAAACACAAGTTGCCTGAAATAAGTTACCAAAGAAATCATAAATCTCTCATAGCGATACACTGTGATTAAAACTTTTGACTTCCCCCTATACCACACAGTGCAAAAATATTCTTTCCTTTTCTTTTCCCTTCCTATCTCTTTAAGAAATGTGATTATGTGATTTACTCCACTTTTTACTACCAATTTACTTAATTGTTTTATCATTATTTAGTGACGTCACTGTACTCTTCTTTTTTTTTTTTACCCCTGCAAAAAGTGCTATATTTTTTTTTCTTTTTTTCTTTTTCAAGAAAAAAAAGAAAACAAATGTACTCCATATATATATTTGTGTAAATTTTAGCCATTATTGAATTCCAACCTTTTTGTGTTCCTTGTGATAACTCATTTTGGTCCCTCCCTACACCTTTCTAGGTATTCCCTAGGGGCTTTTTTTTGTGAACGGTCCATACATCTCCCCACTCCCCCCATTTATATCTTCCATCCTTCCATCCTCCCTCCCTCCCTCCCTCACCCCATATTCCATTTTACTACATTCTCCACCCATTGTTTTACTCCTCCAGTGGTGTGTCTCCCCTCACCCTCATCCTCGCATCCGTGAACTTTCCTTTCCTTTCCCTTCCCCACACCAAAAAAAAAAAAAAGGGGGAAAGGACAGAAAGGGATAATCAACAAGTGAAACCTAAATGTATAGAAAAACAACAACAATCTCCTGCGCTCTCAGTGTACAGTCATGGTACGGGTAGTGTGGTTCCGTCTAAAAGCAAAGTCTGAAGTCTTGCAGCCCTCCTCAGAACAATGGGTGTTCACATGGCTAGAAAAAAGAAAAGAAAAAGGAGGGCGCACCAACCTCGTGCATTACCACTTAAAAGTTTTATTAAAATATAAATAAAAAGCAATGGTCCTACTCACAGACGGAGCTTAAGTACAAGCTTATCGGACAATTTAGGCTGGAAATTCTTGGCACCCACCGACCGAACTTAATGACAGAGAGGGTCCGGCAGCACCTCAAACATCTATACAGCTGATGGGTTTCAGGGGCGCACCCCTTTCCTCAGAGCTAAGATGATCATCTTAGCTCTGAGGAAAGGGGTGCGCCCCTGAAACGCGTCAGCTGTATAGATGTTTGAGGTGCTGCCGGACCCTCTCTGTCATCAAGTTCGGTCGGTGGGTGCCAAGAATTTCCAGCCTAAATTGTCCGATAAGCTTGTACTTAACCTCCGTCTGTGAGTAGGACCATTGCTTTTTATTTATATTTTAATAAAACTTTTAAGTGGTAATGCACGAGGTTGGTGCTTGTACTTAAGCTCCGTCTGTGAGTAGGACCATTGCTTTTTATTTATATTTTAATAAAACTTTTAAGTGGTAATGCACGAGGTTGGTGCGCCCTCCTTTTTCTTTTCTTTAAACCTAAATGTATCACATCATTAAGCTAAATGTCACTTCACTTTGTTGATAGCTGATCCTTTTTATCTTCCAGCCACCCCAGCACTCCTTCAGGGTTATCAAAAAATTGTGTCCCGCCTAACGCTACCACCCGTAGTCGTGCTGGGTACAGTAGTGCATACGTAACATCAAGAGTTTTCAATCTACGTTTAGCTTCTATGAATCCCGCCCTTTGCTTCTGCAGATAAGGGGAGAAATCTGGATATAATGACACCCTGGTTTCTCCAAAAAAATGGACCCCATCTCTCTACCCTTTCTTAGTAGGGTTACTTTATCCCGGTAATGAAGGCATTTCATTAACATTGACCGTGGGTGCCCTCCTATGGGAGGGGGTTTAAAGGGGACTCTATGCGCTCTTTCTATCGAAAATTGTTGCGAAAAACTTTCTCTTCCAAACAACTTTATGAACCAGTCTTCCAAAAACTCTATAGGATTAGTCCCTTCACACTTCTCTGGTAGTCCCACCAGTCTTATATTGTCCCTACGATGTCTGTTCTCCATTTCGTCCAGTTTTTCCTCAAACTTAGCCATTTGTCCCATTAGTTTTCTATGCTCTTGTTTTACCGGGTATAGTTCATCCTCTATCTGTGAGATCCTTCCTTCTGTTTCAGTGATCCTTTCATTTGTCTTTTGAAGTTCAGACCGCATTGAGACTAGTTCCTCCTTAATACCTTTCATCTGGTCACATACCTCCTCCAATGACTGTTTACACGCATTGACCACTAGGAACACATCCTGTAGTGTGGGAATCCCCTCTATGGCAATATTTGATCCCAAGTTTATCTCTGTCCCTTGAATGGCCGTGGCCGTGCTTTTATTATTGATGTTTTTAACTGTGGCTGCTACCGTATGACCTTGGCTTCTCCTGTCTGCTGTCCCTTTGGCCTGGGTCTGTGTTCCCCCTCTAAATGGAGTGTGTTCTGGGGCGTGAGCAAATCTCTCCAGTTTGGCAGCTGCTGCTGCTGCCGCAGCCTGATTACTTTTGGCCGATCGTAAAGATTGTGGGCCCACATTCTCCTGGCCAAGGTTATCATCCCCTTTTTTCTTCCCGGACATAATGCCTTATACACAATTTTTCTTGCTGTGCAATAGAGTGTAGTAAAGTCCGTTAAGGCCAGTTAATGGCTAGCTACAGGTCTGATTTAATATGTATAGCGTTTTTGAATTGTATCAACACATACCCCGCACGCTAAAAAAAACCCAGCTCTAGCAGTGTGTCCTATCCAATGAGACCTGAGCTGCGGTTCCAAATCGTCCAAACAAATATATTCAGCGAATATCAGCCAAAGCAATGATACAGCAAAAATAGGAAAAATAAAAAAGCCTGTAACAAACCACTGTATTTGCTAAGTGTCTCTTTTTAGCTTTTAGGTTTGGGACTGAGCCATAAACCGTAAACCATATACCGTGGTATATCATATGCAGGTCTTTTACTCACATAACCTCAGACTCGCAGACTCCAGCAAAACTTCTCCTTTTCAGGATGCAATAATGTCCTGGTGGATGGGATGGGATGTAAGAGGATGTGAAGAGATGAAGCAATCAATCCGGAGTTACTGCAATCATAGCAATCATAGCAGTGCAGCACACAGCAGACTCAGGCAGCATACCTCGCTGACATTCCTAGATACACCGCTTAACACAGAGCGCATAGTGTATTGCTCTTACTGCTTCCAGCCTTCACTTCCGCATTCCTTCTCCCACCGAGACCTTGATTCCTCCCATCTCGACTAACTACAATCTCGGGTGACCGAGTCAGAGGCAGTTGGGAGCGGCGCGGCACTGCTCACAGTGCGGGCTCATCCAAAGCAAACCACGAAGCACATCGGGGCGGAAGGACGGGAGGGGAGGACACACACTCTCTCACTCCTCTCTCCTCACTCCTCGCTCCTCGCTCCACATCTCCATCCGGTCACGCCCCTCGTTCATTCACTCTTGGGTTATTCTTATCACGGATCTGTTTTACCACGATTCATTTTTATAACGGATTCGTTTATCACAGATTATTGTTCACACTGTGTTTTATGAGGGTTGGTTTTCTAGCGCACCATTATTTACACCTTTATAAACTTTTGATATGTTTTTTTTCTATTGTGAATAAAGTATGGGTTTATGAGATTTGTAAATGATTGCATTCTGTTTTTATGTAATTTAAAAAAAAATGCAATTTGGGTTGTATATTAAAAAACATACTCATTGAACTTTCCAGTAAAATTACAGAAACTCTACTTCCTGTTTTTGAGTGACAACGCTGTAAGCTGCTTGAGCAATTTCCCACAGCATTGTCACCCTTTCCTTTAAGCCAGCAACTCAGAACTATAATACTGCATGAAGAAACAGCATCTTGTCACAGCGGCTTAGTGTTGTCACCCTGGAGAAAAAATTTAGGTGAATTTACCCAGGTCCAATTTGTCAAGGGCTTGGTGAATCGTGTTTCAAATTCTGTGATCACAGCTACTCTCATTGAAGTGTACAGGGGTTAAATCTAAATTTTGGACATTTCTAGGGCTAATCAGCAAACTAATGTCAAAAAAGGAATAGAAAGCTGGGCACTGCACATGTATCAATACAAAATAAATAAATAAATAATTTACACTGGGGAGTGGTTTTGTAATGCAGCTTATTGAAAATAAACAATATTTGGGGGATGCCTTAACTGTACATGGTGATACGGAGCAACACAATTTTATTAGACAGTTTCGGCAACAGAGTCGACTGGCAGCTTTGGAAAGCTTTGCTTGCATACAGCAGTCCTCCTAGCCTGATAAATTTTATTTGGAAATCCGAACATTTTTCATGTAGCGTTAACAGTAAGCTTTTTCATCAAACGGTAGTAGAATTGCATTGAACCTAGTGGTACACTGTGGTTGTCTCTTTTTTTCTCTGATGCAAAACAGCCCTGCTGCTGGTCTATTTCTAGCTCTCATTAAGAATTAAGAGTCTGCAGATGATACAACAGTGTAAATTTGGACAGCAGCAAGGCATTTGTAATAAGAGAATAGGCAAAATATACTAGAGAAAAGGAGTACAGGCAAGTAACTACAAGAATTAAGACACTGCAGAGGAGTGTAAAATAGGCCGTAAGAGGACAATTTTAATCAGGGATAATAGGCCAAAATGTACTATAGACAAAGAGTACAGCCAGGTGTTTTACTACAAGAATTAGAAAATCACAGATGAGTAGTTTTAAATTGACCAGCAGCAGGAATGTTTTAATGACCAGCAGTGTAAAATTGGCCTGCAGTGGGATAATTTTTATCTGGGCAATGACAGATACTCTTTATCGAGAGCTTAGGGGTCTCTTCTCTGCCCTCCAAGGCAGGCAATCAAACCGAGAGTGTAGCGGTGAAGAGCGGTGAAGGGCTTCTGGGCCTTGTAAAAGTGATCAGGCATCTGTAGAGCTGCTCAAATCAATTTTACATGAAAGCTGACAGCCAGCTGCAAATGTTGATATAATGATTCTGGTATAATCGCTTGTTCTATAGGATGTGCAAGGACGTCCTAGAGATGGTAAGGTATTAAAGGAAGCTTTGAAAAAAACATCAACTGCAGATTTCAATTTTTTATTTGCATACCTGTAGGAGGGTGCTGATGGCAGCCACCACTGTCCCAACTAGCAGTACTATTGATTATCATTTCCATTTTTAATGTTTTTCTTTTTTGAGTATTGAAAGTTCTCTTTAAAAACTATAACATTGCTCCATACGGTGGTCTAGATGCTTTTAAAATACTTATGATGGAAAACGTTCAAAGCAGGAACAATCATTGTATATAAAACAAAAGATAATGGACTTAATGGGTTTTCTAAATCACTATAATTTTTTTTTTTACCCAGCCCCATTCCATAGCTCACTTCGTTCAACCATCATAGTTTATTTCCCATTGCTAGGTATGCTTATGTTTATTTTTTCCAGAAATTGTCTTAAGCCCCATACACACGATCGGTTTGACTGATGAAAACCGTCCGATGGATGGTTTTCATCAGACCAACCGATCATGTATGGTACCCATCGGTCTTTTTTCCATCGGTTGTAAAAAATAGAACTTGTTTTAACATTTTCCGATGGATAAAAAAACGATCGAAAACTCAGATCGTCTATGGGCAAGTCCATCGGATCAAAAACCCACGCATGCTCAGAATCAAGTCGACGCATGCTCAGAAGCATTAAACTTAATTTTTCTCGGCTCATCGGAGTGTTTTACGTCACCGCGTTTGGAACGGTCGGTTTTTTGACTGATGGTGTGTGGGCAAGACTGATGGAAAACAGTTTCATCGGATATCCGATGGACAAATCCATCGGACGAAAATCCATAGGTTATCCGATCGTGTGTACGGGGCTTTACTTAACCTTCTGCTTAAATTTTGTGTATTAGTCCTGCTTGGGCCTTAGAAGCAGGGTATAACTTACCTGGTAGCAGAGCCTGATACGATGAGGAAGGCCTTGTTTATACCTCTGACTTGGGGCCCCTAATAGTGTGAACAGAAAGTTCAGGAGTGCAGAATGGCATGATTGTCTGCAAGTCTTGCTAGCAGAGCAGGTGTCCAAGCCAGGCAGGGGTAGTCATCAGTGAAATAGGCAGGTTGGGTGGCAGCTTTTGAGTAGCAAACTGAAACAGGCGAGGCATGTACTGGTAACAGGCAGTAGATAAGCAGACACTGCCGGATGGCAGGCAGATACTGGTGACAGCAAGAGGAATAGCAGAGTCAGGCAGGCTGGGTCATACACTGGTAAGACAGATCGGGTACAGAGGCACAGGAAAAAAGCATGGTCAAGGTGCAAGCCGGGTCAGGAGCCAATCAGTGGAGCAGGAGCAAAATGAGCATGCGGAAGCAGTAGTCAGAAGTTAAGCTGAGGTCGGTACAGGCAGTGTTCAGGGACTAGTCAAGAGCTGGGTCAGCAACTGGGGTCATGATACAGGATTACAGATTCTCAGAACACAGAAAGCTGAAGACAAAGCAGCACTGAACATGAGCACTGGCTCAGTTTACATAGCCCATTTGGTGCCACCATCGGCCATGAGTGCGCCTGAGCACACGAATCATGTGCATGAGCATGTGCCCAATTTCGTTGTCCATGACAAGTATGTGAATTAGCATATGAAGATGCACAGAAGTCTGCCTAGAGGAGCCATTTTGTCTACTGTCAAGCCCATTCTGACACAGGGAGTACACACCTCAAGCTGTCCTGAAAATTTGAAGTTAGAGCAAATAAAAAAAGTATCCATTGTTTTTGTTAAAAGTGCACTAAAATGGCTAAAATCACCTCAAGAATTCCATAAATTAAAACCATTACAAACCAATGCACTTCACTCCAAGTGGATAGTGCATTTTGACTCATTGAATCTTTATCAAAACCATTAAAACTCAGTGGGCCAAAACACATTTTCAGTTTGGAATGCAGTTTGTAATGATTGTAATGCTTTTAACTGATGGAATAAAGTCTGAAATTTTATACATACTTGGAGGTGCTGATCATCTTTTGAAACACTATCTAGAGTTCAGCTTCAAGCTACATTCACATTTTGCAGAGTCACATGTTTTTGGTCCCTATAGGCTTCAACTGGACTGCCTGAAAACACACAAAATTATTATTTTTTTGTGAGATTTATTGCCTATCCTTCTCCAAGTAAAGTAGCTTTCCAATGGCTAAAACAAAAACACTCATATCTAAATGCCCAATAAACACATGTACAAACACATATAAAATGCTTGAAGAATCTTAGGCTCAAGTGTGAACCTAGGTGGTACAATTTCAGTGTGGATTGTTTTAGTTTTATGGAAGATGCAATTTGCTGGACAACAACAAAACAAATATGCACCATTCTAAAAGGTGAAAATGTAGCCTTCTTGTCTTCTGTCTTCAAGTTGTGAGGTTTTCTTTTAAACTGTTCTACACTACTGCTTCTATATTGACTTATGCTGTTACCTTATTTTCTGCTCTTGGGGTTGCTGGTACGATCAAGTGAACTTCTGGAAATGGGTCTGGATGTGTTATTTTCTCTTTCATGTATTAATCTCCTTAAACTAGGAACAAAGCAATTACTAAAATCAAAGGCTCCTAACAACAGCCTTCATGTACCACCTACAATGCAGATTATTATCATATTTGTACAAGAGGATAAGCTGGAATGTCAGCTTCTATTAGTGACTTTTAATTATCGTTTGGTTTCTGTTGAGGCATAAAAGGAGATGAGTGCGTGAAAGCCATATTCCCATGGGATGTGTCTTGTTGGGATTTTAAATGATGATTTTTTGATGGAACTGACCAAGGAAGAGAACAGCCTTGAGGCACATTCCAAAATGCACAATTTAAAGAACAATAAGAACAAGACTACAATGTTTAAACAGTGTAGTCTTTGGGCTTTATCTTTTGTTCTGTTTATAGCACTTATACATTTTGTCTGTGGTGTCTTTTTCCTGTTTAGGTCTTTAAAACCAGACATTTCTTCATTATAAAAAGTTGCATAGGTTAATATTTTTAAAGAAGTGACTGTGACACCAAATTTTTAGTGCAGGTGAATCTTTTTGGTCCATGTATTATATAGTAAATTATAGGATATATAGTAAATCCAATTTTATCAGCCCCGCTGAGTTCACCTCTGTGGACTTAAGAACATATTCTCCAGTGTTAGGGAGATAGGGGGAAAATAAATCTGTAGTGCTAACACATCCTTGAGTGTCCTTGGGTCACTCTGGGAACTGTTACTGGCAAGTTCAATCGGTAAAAATAAAAGGAATAAATCCTGAAAAATTAAACTTACTGCAGCCACCACATCTAAGGACTGGTAAGCTGTAATGTGTTAAATGTTATTTCTGGGGTTTAGGTACCCTTTTTAACAAATTTTCTTCACCATATTAGCCCATGCTTATATTTTCATATTCATTTTTTATTTAAATCTTCCAGAACCATTTTGAATATTAACTGTTTTTGATGTTTTTAGGCCTACAAATTAACTGATTATTACTGTAAATTACATAATCATGTGTGTGAAATGTTAAAATTATTTTGATGTGTTTGACATGCAACAAAACAATCATTTAGGTGATATGATCATTTGGATTTACTTTAAATATCCGAGTAAGCAAGCACCGATTTTAGCAGACTCACATCAATATAAGACAAACATGAGAAGAAAAGTTGACGGGACTATAACGGTGCTATTGACATGGTACTGAACACAGTGGAAGACTCAATTACCAATTGGTAAAATAATAATTTTTTTATTAACAATTTATACAAAGTTTGTAAAAATTATGAGTAGTATCACACATTTCATAGTAGGGTAAATTCAAAAAGATGGTGGTTGTATCAATATTTGACTGAGAAGATCATACAATATAAGACATATCTTTAGGAATGTTTTTTTCCAAATATTTTATCCTCTTGTCTGGAAAAGGCTTGTGTTTCTTTAGCTTGATTGTATTTGTTGAAACTTTCCATTAATGTCACTGTTTTAGCTGAAAGGTTATGACACAAATTAATTTGTTGCTCCTATAAATACACAATTGCCATAAATGAATATGTCTACATATCACATGCAAATAATCATGTGAGCAAAAATGTTCTTACTGTGTCTGGCATAGTGTACCTTTAGTGCTCATTCTTCTCACTAAAATTTTAAAGCATGCCACTTTTTATGATTCATGATTTTGAAACACCACTGGCATAACATTAAGGTAAAAGTAGGAATTAATAACCTGCCTGTGCCGATGATTGCTGTTCAGTCTGAAGTTTGTTGTGATCCTAAAGAAAAAAATCTACTAGATTATCAATGATAATTGCAGGTTACATTGGGTAATGGCAATATGCCTTTAACCACTGGCACCTTGATATCCCCTGGCAATATTTTACTTTGATTTCTTGCATTGTTTACCCTGCTTGATGAAAAAGCTTTAGTTTAGTGCTAGCGACAGACAGATGTGATAGTTAAAAGAGGCTGTTTGGAAAGGAAGCTTGCTTTATAAAGAATTGGTCACCCGTTGCTCCTTTGGTACAGCCTGTCTCTTAGTTGGGCACAGATTATCACATGGCATGCCTTACATTTGCTGATCCCATCACCTCCACAGAAAGCAACAAACAGGAGCGCCTTATAAACAGCTTTATTACTCTGAGTGTTTAAACCCCCTGTGGGACATTCATTAGAACCAGATGCAAGTTCTGGGAATGGCTGACACACTGACTGTAATAATGCTGCTTGGAAAGAACTTCCCGCTCCTGTATAGATGCATCATTATTTACAGCACTTTATGTGCCCTAATGGACGGCTGCTGTCTACTGCCCTTATTCACTTATATATATGGGCTTTCCACTTACAGCCAAGAATCTAGGCTAACAGCAGAATAACATGACTGTATATTTAATCTGTAATTATAACTATAAGCATCATTTTATTGTGTGCATTCATTCTAATGGGCTAATTTTGTAATAATTTTTGTTCAGTACGTTATTCAACTAAACTGAGAAAATGGTAAAAATATGTATCTGAACCTAAAGTTGCTTATTAAATTAATTTACATGGAAATTAGTAGACTTGTGCACAACGGAAAAATTTGTTCCGTTTCGGTTCGTTTCTTTCCGGTCCTGTTGATTCGTAATCATTCGTAATTTTCCTAGACGGGATTTTTCGTGTTCGGACTCATTCGTATTTTTGCAAGCGACATTTTTCGTTGAATTTTTTGTTGCTTTATAATTCGTACTTTCGGTAGAGTACGTTGTTTTTCGTTGATTCTGGACACAACTCCTACTTTCGTAACTTTTTTTGGGTTCGTTGATTCGTAATTTTCCGTGTCTCTCTCACAACGACGCTGCCTATTATGCCTAATGTGCTTCGAATGGATTTGTACTTTTCTAAATACATAGCGGTTATTTGTAACGATTCGAAATCTCGTATTTTACTTTCGTTTTTTACATGCGGCTATAGGCTCCGCCCCTGTACACCATTTTGAGAGGGTTCAGCACGGTGAGGGAGAAGCAGAGAGCAGAGCAGAGTGAGTGTTATTGTGCTTCGAATGGATTCGAAATCTCGTATTTTACTTTCGTTTTTTCATGCGGCTATAGCCTCCGCCCCCTGTACACCATTTTGAGAGGGAGTTCAGCATGGTGAGGGAGAAGCAGAGAGCAGAGTGAGTGTTATTGTGCTTCGAATGGATTCGTACATTCGTAACTTTTTTCATAACGAATTATGCCGAAGACCTTCGGGCATTCGCTATTTTGCGGTATAATTTATTTCGGATTCGGTTTTATTCGTAATTGCTCTGTTCGGAAATTCGAATGCTTCCGAATGTCCGAAAGTTGCTAAATTCGGACGAATTTCGATTCGTTACGAAACGAATTGCACAAGCCTAGAAATTAGCAGTTTCATTTCAGCAACCAAACATGCAGTTAGTTTTTACTTGTATAGTATGTGGGTGGTTGTAAAATACCCATCCTACACCCAATACAACTCCTTTTATTGAAAGCAGGCATTGATCAGACCATTTAGGGAAACCCTAAAGGAACTTCAGACAGGCAGAAGCTCTCACTAATGTCCATAGAGATTTTCCAACTAGATGCATAATATCCATGCTACCTGACACACAGGCAGCTTCAGTGGCGCACCAATGGGGGGGGGTACGCTCCAGGTGCCACACATTGAGGGGGTGTCAGGCAGGCCCTGACTGGCCATAGGGTACACCGGTGGGTCAGGGTTGCCAGGCCGCTACAGGTTCCCGATCTGGTATCTGCAGGTGGAGCAGCAGCCGCCCTTAAAAATATGGCCGCTCGACAACTTTGGAACTGCAGGCTGGACTCAGGAGTTGGGCCGGCTTAACAAAGGCTTGGACGGGGGCAGGGCACGCTGTGATGTCATGGAGTCACAGCACGGGCTGCTCTACCATTGGGCTAACTGACCTTCCTACACACTGGAGCATGTACTGGGTAAGCTTTGAATGATACAGCAGAGTGTTCAGCAGCTTTGTCCTGGGCCCTTTCACACTGACCTTGAAAACCAACATCTGTGACACGGACTGGGTTGGGGGCAGTAAAATAACACATGTGTATGTAAACAAAAAACTTCTAAATCAGAATTGATCTACACGTGTTCCCTTCCCTGTGAGTTTAAACCTAATAATCCAGTGTAAGATTAGAGTGATCTTTTGTGAGAGGCAGCCTGGAATTGCAATCTCTAACAATCTGTCTCTGACCATCTCCTGTAGAATGTCTGCAGTGTGTGACCATCTCTTCTATCATGTCTGCAGTCTCTGACCATCTCCTGTAGTATGTCTGCAATCTCTTACTTGAACTTAAAGTGGAGTTCCACCCTGAAAAAAAAATTACACCAAAATGCAGCAAAAAAATTGAAAAAAAAAAAACAATTGAAAAAATAAATACATTTTTTACTCACCCGAAATAGCGGTTTGCTATGCAGAAGTCCCTAATCTGCCTCTTCCTTATCCGCGGTGGGTCTCCTTCCGCATCCTCTTCTAGTAAATGGGGCATGCTGCCTTCTGGGAACTGTGTGTAATCCCAGAGAGTAGCCGCCCATTCATAAATCGGCGCGAGACTCACGCATGCGCAGTAAGAAACGGGCAGTGAAGCCGTAAGGCTTCACTGCCTGTTTCCCTTAGTGAGGATGGCGGCGTGGGACCTGCAGTGATCGAGGGATCGGCATCGGGGGGGCCATCATCGCGGGCGAGTAGGACAGGTAAGTGTCCTTAATAAAAGTCAGCAGCTACAGTATTTGTAGCTGCTGTCTTTTAAAAAAAAAAAAAATACGGGTGGAATCCCGCTTTAAACACGTTGCTAATAGTATTAACTATCTGTTTATGCCGAAGGTAGGACTGTGCTGGGAAGGCAGAAAGTAAAAGGGGGCACTGTGATTAGAGAGACAGGGGGGGGGGGAAGCTGCAAGGGGCACTGTGATGGGGGGCACTGTGAAATTTGTGCAATAAATATTCTTGGAAACATACATTTTCTGTGGGTGTTTTTAGGGGGCCAGATATAGGATCTGCACCGGGTGCCAAATGCTCTAGGTACACTCCTGGGCAGGTTCAGTCCACTGGATGAGTTGCATAAGAGTTGTGGGTTCTGTTGAAAAGTTTTATTTGTCAGTTAATCTGACCTTAAAAAAGGTCATGCAGGTTTGCCAGCCATCCTAAAATGTACACACTGTCTATAGAAAGCATGGGCATTCCTTGGAAGAAAAGTGTCTACAGTGGGAGTTATTTGTATGGTTAGAAATTGAATATATATATATATATATATATATATATATATATATATATATATATGAAAAATATATAGCGATGCACAGGACAAAATATAGGAGCAGTAAGAAGATATGACTTTTACCTTGTAATTTTGCTTTATAGAGAACCGTGGCAAACCTGAAGGTCTTTTGGTCCTTTTGACTTAACAAATCAAACAACCATTCTTCCACATGTATTTCAGTGGACCTAAAAAAAAGAAAAAGAAAAAATGCATCAGAAGAAGAGATGCATCAACAAAAAAAGACATCAGCTACAGAACCATCTGCTGTTTTCCCAGGACTGCAACTGCAGTACCTGCCTAAGAGGAGAACACCTGGGGGAGTCAATGGTGGAGACGGATCTGAGGTATAGACTCCAGAGAGAGAGACATAATTTTGCCCTTGTACAAATCATTAGTAATACATTATCTGAAATGTTAAATTTTGGGCACCAGTTCACAAAAAGGATAGCGGAGAACTGGATAGAGTCTAGAGAAGAGCAACCAAACTGATAAGAGGCATTGAGGTGCTCAGCCATGAGGAAAGATTAGAGGAACTGAATTTATTCTCTCTTAGGAAGAGATGATTAAGAGGATATAATATCAACATGTATAAATACATAACTGGTACATACAGTGCCTTGAAAAAGTATTCATACCCCCTTGAAATTTTCCACATTTTGTCATGTTACAACCAAAAACATAAATGTATTTTATTGGGATTTTATGTGATAGACCAACACAAAGTGACACATAATTGTGAAGTGGAAGGAAAATTATAAATGGTTTTCAAAACTTTTTTGCGAATAAATATGTGAAAAGTGTGACGCATTCAGCCCCCCTGAGTCAATACTTTGTAGAACCACCTTTCACTGCAATTATAGCTGCAAGTCTTTTTGGGAATGTCTCTACCAGCTTTGCACATCTAGAGAGTGACATTTTTGCCCATTCTTCTTTGCAAAATAGCTTAAAGCGGTTGTTTAGCCCCAAAATCTTTTTTTTTTAGTCACCTGTAAGGCAAAAGGCATAATGAGCTAGTATGCACTGCATACTAGCTCATTATGAAATACTTACCTTAGAACGAGGCATCGGTAACTCACCTGGTCCACGCCGAGGGAGCTGACATGTTGCCTCGGCGTGTCTTCTGGGTATCGCGGCTCCAGCGCTGTGAGTGTCTGGAGCCGTGATGTCGTCACTCCCGCGCATGCGCGCGGGAGACTTCTTTCTGGCAAGGTCCGGCGTCTGCCGGGCTTTCAGTCGAGAATCCCCTGTGCGCATTCGCCACTGAAGTCAGCGGCGCATTGCAAGGGGAATAACTCCTAAACCGTACAGGTTTAGGAGATATTATTTTTACCTACAGGTAAGCCTTATTATAGGCTTGCCTGTAGGTAAAAGTAAAAAAATAGACTATACAACCGCTTTAAGCTATATCAGATTGGATGGAGAGCGTCTGTGAACAGCAATTTTCAAGTCTTGCCACAGATTCTCAATTGGATTTAGGTCTGGACTTTGACTGGGCCATTCTAACACATGACTATGCTTTGATCTAAACCATTCCAGTGTAGCTCTGGCTGTATGTTTAGGGTCGTTGTCCTGGTGGGAGGTAAACCTCCGCCCCAGTCTCCAGTCTTTTGCAGACTCTAACAGGTTTTCTTCTAAGATTGCCCTGTATTTGGCTCCATCCATCTTCCCATCAACTCTGACCAGCTTCCCTTTGCCTGCTGAAGAAAATCACCCCTACAACATGATGCTGCCACCACCATGTTTCACAGTGGGGATGGTGTGTTCAGGGTGATGTGCAGTGTTAGTTTTCTACCACACATAGCGTTTTGCTTTTAGGCCAAAAAGTACAATTTTGGTTTCATCTAACCAAAGCACCTTCTTCTACATGTTTGCTGTGTCCCCCACATGGCTTCTAGCAAACTGCAAACAGGACTTCATATGGCTTTCTTTCAACAATGGCTTTCTTATTGCCACTCTTCCATAAAGGCCAGATTT
Source organism: Rana muscosa (assembly GCA_029206835.1). Lineage (NCBI taxonomy): Eukaryota > Metazoa > Chordata > Amphibia > Anura > Ranidae > Rana > Rana muscosa. The sequence continues at coordinate 910,308,793 of CM055117.1, read as the reverse complement.
GTGGAGTTTACTACTAATTGTTGTCCTGTAGACAGATGCTCCCACTTTAGCTGTGTATCTCTGCAGCTTCTCCAGAGTTACCATGGGCCTCTTGACTGTTTCTCTGATGAATGCTCTCCTTGCCCGGCCTGTCAGTTTAGGTGGACGGCCATGTCCTGGTATATTTGCAGTTGTGCCATATGCTTTCCATTTTCCAATGATGGATTGAACAGTGCTCCGTGAGATGTTCAAAGCTTGGGATATTTTTTATCACCTAACCCTGCTTTAAACTTCTCCACAACTTTATCCCTGCCCTGTCTAGTGTGTTCCTTGGCCTTCATGATGCTGTTTGTTCACTTCGGTTCTCTAACAAACCTCTGAGGGCTTCACAGAACAGCTGTATTTATACTAAGATTAAATTACACACAGGTGGACTCTATTTACAAATTAGATGACTTCTAAAGGCAATTGGTTCCACTAGAATTTCATTTGGGATATCGCCACTCTTTTCACATATTTATTTGTAAAATAAATTGAAAACCATTTATCACTTTCCTTCCACTTAACAATTATGTGCCACTTTGTGTTGGTGTATCACATAAAATTCCAATAAAATAAATTTACGTTTTTTGTATAATGTGACAAAATGTGGAGAATTTCAAGGGCTATAAATACTTTTTCAAGGCACTGTATAGTGAACTCTTTACGTCTGGAGGAAAAGAGATTAAACTTTCACATACAGAAAGGCTTCTTCACAGTAAGGCCTCGTACACATGGCCGAGAATCTCGTCAGGAAAAAACTCGTCGTTTTTCTTGACGAGATTCTTGGACAAGAAACTTGTCCCGGCCGAGTGTACACACGCTCAATTCAAAGAACCCGCGGTTCTTTGAATGGAGCTAACGCGGTGACGTCATCGACTACGACGAGCGTGCGCTCGTCACATTCGATGCCGTCGCCGCCATCTTGCTACACCCTACCTATGCCTAGGAAGCTACCGCGCATGCGTCAAAGTCATTTCGAGCATGCACGGGTTTCCACGGCGACAGGTAAGTGTACACACACTCGGGTTTCTCGTCGAGAAACAGGCCAACGAGAAACCCGACGAGAAAATGGAGAATCCTGACGAGAAAATAGAGAGCAGGTTCTCTATTTTTCTCGTCGAGATTCTTGTCGGTTTTCTTGACGAGAAAACTGAAAGCCGACCGATTTACTCGGCAAGAAAGCTCTGCCAGCAAGTTTCTTGCTGGTTCTTGCCGAGAAACTCGGTCGTGTGTACGAGGCTTGAGAGCTGGGAAAATGTAGAATAGACTTCATCAAGAACTTGTTCTGGCCATTTTAGCGGATTGTTTTAAAAAGAGCTGGATGCATTCCTCAATGCACAAAATCAAACTGGATACTAATTTTTAGAGGTAATAATGCCAGGGGTAGATGATCCAGGAAATATCTGATTGCCTCATAGGGGATCAGGAAGGAATTTTTTCCCCCCACCCAAATTAATTGGATAAAGCTTTTTATTGTTTTTTTCCCTTTCTCTGGATTAACTGTGGAGAATATTGTATATGGAGGTTTTCTACTGTGTGTTTATTTTATTTTATTGGTTGAGCTAAAGAGACTGGTGTCTTTGCTAATTGATTAAACAAGCTGGTAAAGAGAACAGTGAAGCCAGGATGCCTTGGGATTCCAAGCCAATGAGGCAAGCCAATGCCTCAGCTTTTTCTGGATGTTCAACTCTGGCCCTTCCGGAGTCGTCTCGTCCAGCATTATTATCATGTACCTGGTGCTGGAGGCTAATGGAGAGAGAGGTCTTCCCTTGCGGCTAAGTTTCAGACTTTCCTGAAGGTAGAACAGGAGGAGTCAGGCTCAAAGAATCACAGGTTGCCTGCTGGAGTGCTTTCAGAGATTTGCTTGACTGGGATGTTGTCAGAGGAAAGCCCAGGTATACAGCTGCTGGACTGATAGAGTCTGCAGACAGGTGACGCCTGTGGGAAGCAGCAGGTTTCAAGCAGAAGAGAGAACAGGAGAATAGTTGGTCCAACACCAAGGTCAGGTTCCAGGTGTGGACAAGAGTAAGCGTAGTCAGGAGAATAGCCGGGGTCATACACAGGAGAGCAGAGAGAGATGATCCATTAGAGAAGCTGGGTCAGGTCAGTAGGCCGACAGAAGACAGGTCCAGAGGCAAGCTTAGTCGGAAACAGGAATTCACAGATGCAGGGGTACACAGGAACAAACGCACTGGAGACCTGAAAATCAACCAGCAATTGCAGAGAGTGACTGTCCTTCTTAAAAAGGACGTTTGGCGTCAAACTGGGCCGGGGGGCGTTTATAGCTGTGTGCCAGTGTGCATGCGTGTTTCGGCGCTCATTTGTGTGCATGAATGCACTGTTGCACATCCGTGCGCATACTCGTGCACCCATTGTGCGCCAATGCCCAATCCTGTGCCCATGCAAAATACTGGCAGTGCCCTGACAATTATCTTGTGCAGTGATGTACGGTCCAAGTGAGGAATGGTGACAGACCCGATCTGTGGCTCCAGCGGGTGCATGGTGATCGGTATCCAATGTCACACAAAGAAAAAAGGGGGGGGAGGGGTGGCCTGGTATTTAGCAGGCCAAAAAGGGGTTACTCGTAGCAACAAGATTAATGATCAGTTCTGGAATAATTTGAAATTCATGAATTTATTCGTATATCAAAAAGTTAAATATATCAACAAGTTTCTTATTAGAAAAGTGCAGTTATAAAAAAACGGTGAAATGGCATCAAACAGAAAATATTTGCCATGGACATAAATGACAAACAAGACACACAAATAACAATACATAAACACTGTACTCGTCCGGACGTATTAGTTTAGCCCAAGTTTGCACACAATTCCAATTGGAGAAATAATTTTCCTTGTGTTAAAAGAAGAGATAAATTGCTCTCTAAGTAGGGCCAATTTGTGGGATTCACTGAGGGCTAATCCAAGTGTGGAAAAGGGGAGGAAAGGAAAGGGAGCATCATGGATTATCATATTCAAAGATGTGAATCATGTCGCAGCGTGTGATCACTTGTTTTGGACTATTGCTAGTTAATAGCACTTGATATAATTTATCCTGGTGTGTAGAGGGGGACACTAAAAGTAATTGTCCATAGGGGCTGCCAACAGTACTGAAGGGTAGTTGACAGCTTGGGACGGTAGCATCAGTAAACTGTACGTTTACACAAGTGTGTTCAATCATACTTTACCGCTGTCTCTCCTGTGTCACTGTCAGTGATAGCTGCTGCTCATCCATGCCGCTGCTTGCTGGAGCCATTTACACATCCATACTGCATTATAGCGTGGGGGAGAGGAGCAGTCATCCAGTCTCCACTTGGGAGCTTCAATAGTTCCAGTAGTGTTCAGAGTGTCCGGTCACATTTAGAAGACTCCTACAAGCGGTCAGTCTTCACGGTTAGCTCCTCCAGCACGGCACAGGCTCCGTAGCGTCCCCGCTTCTTTCGCTCACTCCACGCCTGGCAACGTCACGTGACGGTACAGGGTAGTGAAGCTCCCAAGTGGAGACTGGATGACTGCTCCTCTCCCCCACGCTATAATGCAGTACGGATGTGTAAACGGCCCCAGCAAGCAGCAGCATGGATGAGCAGCAGCTATCACTGACAGTGACACAGGAGAGACAGCGGTAATGTATGATTGAACACACTTGTGTAAACATACCGTTTACTGATGCTACCATCCCAAACTGTCAACTTTGTGGTGCTATTAACTACTTGCTGAATGTTGACAATATCCAATGTGATTCAGCGCAATCCGTGGTGATTAAGGAATAATTTAATTCCACTGGTGCCTCTAAAATTAATCTTGAATTTGACATGTCAAATTAGGACTTTAGGACTATAGGACTATATCTTCTGGAGGTCCAAAAGCTTGATTGTACAAGTGTGCAACTTAAACTGAACCCTTCAGTACTGTTGGCAGCCCCTATGGACAATTACTTTTAGTGTCCCCCTCTACACACCAGGATAAATTGTATCGAGTGCTATCAACTAGCAATAGTCCACAACAAGTGATCACACGCTGCGACATGATTCACGTCTTTGAATGTGATAATCCATGATGCTCCCTTTCCTTTCCTCCCCTTTTCCACACTTGGATTAGCCCTCAGTGAATCACACAAATTGTCCCTACTTAGAGAGCAATTTCTCTCTTCTTTTCCCACAAGGAAAATTATTTCTCCAATTGGAATTGTGTGCAAACTTGGGCTAAACTAATACTTCCGGACAAGTACAGTGTTCATGTATTGTTATTTGTGTGTCTTGTTTGTCATTTATGTCCATGGAAAATATTTTCTGTTTGATGCCATTTCACTGGTTTTTTATAACTGCACTTTTCTAATAAGAAACTTTTTGATATATTTAACTTTTGATATAAGAATAAATTAATAAATTTCGAATTATTCCAGAACTGATCATCAATCTTGTTGCTACGAGTAACCCCTTTTTGGCCTGTTTAATACCAGGCCACCCCTCCCCCCCTTTTTTCTATATGCTGCTTGGTTACAGCGACAACGCCTCATGAGGCGAATGGTCTACCATAGGTTATTTCACTTATCTGACCGTGCATTAGTGGCAAATCAACTTGCTCCTCCTTCCCCCAATTTTCCCTTCTTTATTTTCTATGAATGTCCCACAAAGGCCTAGCTTCTTTTGGTTCTCCAACTGATGTTGCCACTTCTTAATTTGACTGTTTGCTTTGCTACTTTCAGGACTGGTATTTGTGATGCAACCTCCGGAGCCAGTGGACTTGATGTCCAAGATCCAAAAGGCAAAGGGCTCAGATTGAATACAGTGATGGACAAAAAGACAATGCTGATTGCAGTTTCTATTGCTGCGGCACCACGCCTGCCTGGAGTGGTGGGAAATCTGCCAAGCTGCCATCCCCTCATGTATCCAGAGCAGAGAAAGGACATTGCAGGGTGGAAGCAAGTGCTGCAAGAGTTGCTCCACCTGCATTAGCAGTGACTTTTGGGTCTCCCAGGCAACAAAATTTGGCAGAACCTCTTGGCAGTACAGAATCTATACATAGTTTTCAGGGGCTACCTGCCCTGAGGGACTTTCCAATTACTGATATTGATTTTACACAATTCCAAGCACCTTAACAGATGCAGAGTGAGTCAGATAATTTAGGATTTTTATTATTGGACTTGGCTAATTATTTTTCCAAACTGGTGGATCAGTTTAAGGCCCCTTTCACACAGGACGGATCAGTCAACCTCCGCTTGCTCAGCGGGGATCGCTCCGTTGATCCCCGCTGAGCCGGCAGATGACAGGGCGGTCCCCGCACACTGTGCAGGGACCGCCCTGTCAGATCTCCGCTCTCCCCTATGGGGGATCGGATGAACATGGACCGTCTGTCCGTGTTCATCCGATCCGCTCCGCAGACGGATAGAAAAATATAAATTTTTCTATCCTGAAAATCGGAGCATAGCGGACACGGGTGAGATCGGGTGTCAGCGGATGTTCATAGGGATACATGTATGTCTGTTTTTCATCCGAAAATGGATGGGTGAAAAACGGACATACGGTCCGCCCGTGTGAAAGGGGCCTAAACCCCAAACTAATAACAATGCTAATACAAAATCTGCAGGTCATGTGGCTAATGTTTGGTTGGATCCAACTGATAATAACAATGCTTTTATATTCCAATCAATTTTTATTAGAAAGAATGGAATTGGATACAAGTGAAAAGCAATCACAGTTTGAATGCGGACCTGATAGGTCTAAAACTTCACAAATTTACAATTGCACATTTGTACGGAATTATAAATAAGCAGTATCAACCTCCATATATGGGGTTCACAGTTGTAATGTGAATTTAAAGAAAGTGCAATTTTCCTAAACAGTAATTAAAATCACCATTCTTCTCACTAAATTAATAGCACCGTTCATTTTTAACATGGCTGAATGAAGCCCTCTCTGATAGTCAGAGTAGGAGACCATCACTAAGTGAAGCTCTATCCCGGAAGGATATCGATTCAAAAGTGCAGAGGGTCAGCAGCCATCATTGGTGGTGTCACAAAATGAGCACGGTGAAGCAATTGGGGGAGAAACTTGGATGACAATCGTAGAGTAAAGTAAAAAGAGGAAGGTATAGAGAGAAAAAAGAAAGGAAAAAAAAGGGGGGGGGGAGAAAGAAGAGAAAGGAAAATGTCAGGGGATGAGCTCTCCACAGTGTCAGCAAGCCATGGGCAGGCCTTGCAGATAATCCTGCTATAAAAGCAATAAGGGCCTAACTATATTTTTAGAAGATAATGTTCTATCAAGAGGGACCAAATCTTCTCAAATGGTGTCAGTGTCAGTAAGTATTGCTACCATATCATATTTTGGGTTAGCCAAGTTATTGTTGAATAGAGGACCACCATGTTTTCACCAGGGTTTGTTTTGAAAAGTTTGTTTTACTGACCTCATAGAAAATCCAGAAATTTGGGTCGCTGCACCCCAACAGTCTTTGGCCTTTCTATCTCTTTTCCTCAGTACCTGAAAATTGTATTAGTGTGTGAATTATTTCCACTTAAGTATTAATATCAAAGAAAATTTTGGGAAAGAAGAATACATTGACATTCAGGGGTTTATTTACTAAAGGCAAATAAACTGTTCACTTTGCAAGGGAATTTCGCCAGAGCTTAGTGAATGAGGTGAAGTTTTGCTGACTTACATAATTCAATCATGTTCCAACAAAAATGCATTTTTTGGTATTTTCTTTGCACAAGATTGGGTATTGTTTGCAACGTGAAATTTTACCACATTTACTAAGCTCTGGGGAAAACTCCCTTGCAAAGTGAACATAATGTTTGCCTTTAATAAATCAACCCCTCTACTCTTACTACCTTCTGCAAGGCCAAATTCTTGTAAATATAAGTAGGAATGCACATTTTGTTCTAGGTCTCACCTGGAGTTATGTTTTTTTTTTAAATTGGCTATGGCTATTTTGGGTCAGCAGCCCTCCAAAAAAACTTTTTCTCAAAAGCAAAAACACCAGTAAAGCTTCACAAAATATTGTAACGGCTCTATTTGGCAAAATAGATAGCAGCCCTCTTATTTAAGGTTTTCTTAAAAGGTTTACAACTGCCATCTTTTCATGGTGTAGGTTGTTCTATCATTGCCATCAATGTGAACATATTGTAAAAAAAAATAGCAAAAAAACAAATAATGAAGGGAATGTAGCCATTTCTTTTCATGCCCTTCTTTTCCATAATTTTTGGAATTTCTCTTCTAGATTTAATATGCAAATGGAACCAAACATGTTTTGCCTTATATACCATTTATCCTAAGCTAAAGATTTTTGTCTAAACAACGACATTGATCCTTCTACTGATAAGCCAACTGACATCAAACGTAATGAAAGTTCGGGTGTTGAATCCAAACCCCATTAAAGTCAAATGCTGAATGTTAAAAAATAGGTGTTTGCAATTTTTCTTGCTGATGTGCACCTTTGCCTCAGACTAGCACTCTGTGCCCAGGTTGAAGGTCAAAGCCTGATGATTCTGAAGCCTCGTACACACGACCGAGTTTCTCGTCCAAAACCGGCAAGAAAAGTGCCGCTTGAGCTTTTTTGTCGAGAAAACCGTTCGTGTGTATGGTTTTACGACGAGAAAATTGCTGTGAATCTCGACGAGAAAATAGAGAACCTGCTCTCTATTTTCTCGTCAGGATTCCAGATTTCCTCGTCGTGTTTCTCGTCGGCCTGTTTTGTGACGAGAAAATGGTTCATGTGTATGCTTTTACGACTCTTCCAAAAGCGTGCATGCTCAGAAGCAACTATGAGACGGGAGCGCATCTTCTGGTAAAACAAGCCTTCGTAATGGAGATAGCACATTCGTCACGCTCCAAATTTTTGCATCGTTTAAATGTTGTGCATTGAAATCTTCGTTAGAATGTTACATTAATCCAAACGAATGAACTTCTTTTGCTGCTGATATTCACACAGAGTTATGACTATCTTTTTTTAACCTTTTTCATGCTGCTCTTAAGAAGATTTATGTGTATTATATCGTGCAAGTTTTTAGGAGCATTAAAAAATTAGATATTTTTCAAACTGATGTTAATTGTAATTTCGCAATGTTTTGGTAGTGATCTCCCATTGAATCTTTTAATATATATTATTTAAATTTTACATCCTTTTTTGGGAAAGACGATTTAGTTATTATTTTGGGGGGTTGTTATCTGTCCCTTTTTTTGTCAGTCAAATGTATCTGCTTACTCCAAAGCTAGATTTTTCATTTTTACAAATACACATAGTCAAGTATGAACTTAAAGAAAAATAACATTTATTCATGTTTGAACTAAAATAAAGAGAAGGCAGCGCTGGAGAAGCTGCTGCCATTTGTGCATCCCAGGGACCCCAGAGCACACAGCAACCCTGTGTGGACACTAAAATTGGGAGCTTGAGAAGGCCAACATTTCTGAGCACAATCTGATGCTGGCCTCCCAGAGGTCAGGAACAGCAGCAGGTGATATATATGTCCCAAGTGTGTGGTACTACAACAGGCTGCCTTCTGTCCGACCACAATGAAGCAAGGCCATCACTTCCTCGTCTTCCTGGCAACCTTCCCTGCAACCTTTCCTGAAGCCTTCCCTGCAGCCTTCCTTCTTCGTTTGGTTGGAGGCTGGGCCACTGGAGGGGTACTCCTGTCAGGAGGAGGAGGAGGTGGAGGAGAAGGGGGTGCCACAGAAGAACAAGGTGGAGGTGGAGGAGAAGGGGGTGGGGCGGAAGAACAAGGTGGAGGTGGAGGAGAAGGGGGTGGGGCGGAAGAACAAGGTGGAGGTGGAGGTGGAGGAGAAGGGGGTGGGGCAGAAGAAGAATGTGGAGGTGGAGGAGGAGGTTGAGGTTGGGACAGTTGTGCCACCTCACAAATGGCGGTATTGGGGGTAATTTTTTCCATCACCCCCTTGTTGAGCAAGGTGATGAGCAGGGGCTCGCATAGGAGGCGTTGCTCCATGCTCATCACCTTGAACTTTGCCTCCACTAGGCCGGCAATGGCCTCTTCAGGGGATGTGGGCTCTTTGAGGGTGGCATGGGCCTCTTTAATAAGGGCCATTGCTGCCTCACTGGTGGTCCTGTCCCTCCTGCCTCTTTTGGGAAGCCGGATGGGAGGCACCTGTGATCTGGTGCTTCTCCTTTGCCCTGCCACCTCCTGGCTGCCACTGGGCCCTGCCACCTCCTGGCTGCCACTGGGCCCTGCCACCTCCTGGCTGCCACTGGGCCCTTCCTCCTCCTGCCTGACAGTTTCCAGACCCTCCTCCTGGCTGATTTCATCCTGTGTATGAAAAAGGGACATAGTTTAATATGTTGGTTTAATCTTTGCATCAAACTTTATAAACATGATTGAAGCAATTAGAATGTAAATCCAGAAATCATTTTTTCTAATTTACACCTACATCAGATATTTAGCACCCAATTAAGTGCAGACTAATGTTTCGAGATCTTGATTTCACTTGTGGAAGCCAAAATATTGTATGTTTCTCATCTTGACATATTTGTCAAACATTAATTTTATCACAATGCAATTTCATTTAATACTATACCTGGCTCCAGATGGCCAAATCAGGATCATCCAGGATGGCTGCCTCCTCTTGCTCCAGAGAAGGCTCAGGTTGGCTGCAGGGAAGTCTGGGGGGAAGAGTGGAGAGTGATGGCCTTGCCTCAATGTGGTCATCCAGGAAGGACATCCTGCTGTAGTACCACAAAATCGGGACATACACATCACCTGCTGCTGCTCCTGACCTCTGAGAAGCCAGGACCTTAGAGCGTTCAGTCCTGTATGTGCCTCTCAAGCTCCCAATTTTAGTGTCCACTTGTTTTGCTGTGGCTGTGGGCACCTTGGTCTGCACAAATGGGAGCAGCTTCTCCAGCGCTGCTTTTCTTACCCCTCTTTTTTTGTGGATGGGGTTTTTCGTCTCCCACAGAGCCGGCAGCTCCCTTACCCGGTCAATAAATTCCGCCAGGAACTCTTTGTCGCTAATAAAGACATTCATATTGTATCTGCAAGTTAAATAAATAATATATAACTAATGTGAGGCAAACAGTCTAACCTCCTTAACATCGTAGTCACCATATATATCCTACAACATTCTCAAAACAGTATAGGCCAACAATTTGGCACAGTCTCAAAATCACATACCTTCGTTCGCACGTCCGTCACTTGAACTCCTCTCTCCGCACACCGAACGTACTAAAGTCACATGTGTGTTTGCTATATACACACCACGCATGCGTCAAAATACGAACACGTCGCTCCGCACACGTCGCCCGCCCATGACGTTCTAACTAACATCTTTTCCCCGCCCCTTCTCTTTCGGCGCGCAGACAGATATGGCGGAGTTACAGCAGGTGTCTGATAATTCTGCAACTAACGAGGAGGAGACAAGCCCGGAGACCGAGGAAACGTCACGATCAAGGAGGAGATTCAAGGCATTGAATATGTCTTTTGCGGAGATGGCGGGGATGGTGGACATCTTGCTCAAGTCTGATTATGATGCAAAGCATGGGCCGTATAGCAAACCAAATAGAAGGAAGGCCAACATCCTCACTAAAGTCGTGAAGAGTCTGAAGACAAATGAGCAGCTCAGAAAGAGGTGGTCAGACCTCAAACTGAGGGAGTCAGAGCAGTTAAGAAGCATTAAGAGAATGCTCGCAAAAAGTAAGTAAAATGTACACTTTTCTGCTATTAATCCTTTTCTAAACTGACATGTTGCTGGTTTTGTTTTTTTTTCTTATTGGACTCCCTTCCAAAATGTAATATTTTGAACTTGGTTGGGCACAGTAATCGTTCGTTACGTTACAGACACTTCGTTCGGCCACTATCCGCTGTTTTGGCTTATTTTACAGCCACAAAAGTAATTAGACATCTGCCATTTTTTGGGAAATTTGGGGCACAAAGTTTTAGGCTAGATGATGTGTTTGTAAAGAGAATGAAATGCAAACTGTAAACTGTGTAAAGGAGAGGACACTCAGCAGCTGCTTCCACATCTGTACTTTGGAGCACTATAGTGTGGGCCACCAGACCCGCCTTTTTTTGGGTGTCCCACACAGGTGCATCAGAGAATTTTTGTGTTGCCTACATGTCTAAAAAATGACAGACAAAGGTGAATACTAAACATATTCTTGGTCAGAAATAATGCATTCATCTTTAACTTCCGCCCAAACACACACTTATACCCCACTTCCAAGCAATTTAGCCTGTTTTTTTTTTTAACATAGAGAATTTCTGTGTGATAACTCTACCTTTTGTTTGATTCTCATAGGGGAGAGAAGACTGGGAGGAGGACACTCCAGGGAGCACAGGAACCCCACAGCTTCACAACAACCCCAAACTCCAAAAGACCAACAACCTAAAGATGTGGAGGAAGTTGAGGTGGAGGAAGGAGAAGTGCAGGAAGGAGAGGTGGATGACGTTGTGGAACTGGTCACCACAACAGGTCAGTATCTGTCACCCCAGCTTCAGGTAAGAGAGGTAGGCCTGCAGAGTTATAATACCTTTTGTATTTTGTTTTTAGGGGATGTGAATGTTGGGGTGAAGGATAGTACAGGTTTCTCTGCTGACAGTGCCCTCCGCCTCATCCAGCAAGTGATGGAATGTAGCACGGAACTGGACAAAATTAAAGAAAGAATTCATGTGATGGATCAAACATTTAAAGACATTCTCGATGTTTTGGGGAGAATTCAATAAGGCATCCAAACCCCCTTTTTTTTCATGTTTGTTCTTCAACTTTTTAAAAACTTTTTGACAATCAAACCAGCCAAAAATTGAATCTGCACACAGTGTGTCAACATGTGCTATCTGCCATCAGGGGATATCCATGTACGTCTTTTGGGGGTGCAACCCCTTCCTCGTATCTAAAGTAGGTAAACTGAGGAAGGGGTTGCACCCCCAAAACACGTCCATTGATCACCCCTGATGGCAGATAGCACATGTTGACAATAGGGATCAGGAGTCTAAAATCCCTATAGGAAAATAATCCCAATTGTGTGCATATTCAATTTTTGGCTGGGCAAGGGGTGGCAGGACCCCATATTAGGACGGGCACATAGAGACATATAGTTTGTGTAAGTGAATGTCTCAGATTGCTCCGAGGTATCCAATTTTGTAATTTTTGGAATGCAACTGTTGTTTTTGTATTTTCCTAAGAAAAGAGGCTGGCTCCCTGCTGATGGTGGCTTGCATGTGGATTTTGTGAACATCAGTGGAATTTTGAACTACAGTGGAGAGTTAAAAACCAGGACTTTTGCTTTTAACTGCTTCTGCTTGCAAGTGTTGATTTATTTCTTTTTTTTTGTCCTTTATTTGATACGTTTATCAGTTTTAAAAATACTCCCCCCCCCCCCACTCCTTTCTCTGACACTTTTTAAACAGCTTTTTTTCTTTCTGCTAATTAAGGGGAGTGGTTAATTGTTCACAGGTGAGTATATAAGTGTCTGTACAAACTCCCTTAGGAGCTGGCTCCCTGCTGATGGTGGCTTGCATGTGGATTTTGTGAACATCAGTGGAATTTTGAACTACAGTGGAGAGTTAAAAACCAGGACTTTTGCTTTTAACTGCTTCTGCTTGCAAGTGTTGATTTATTTCTTTTTTTTTGTCCTTTATTTGATACGTTTATCAGTTTTAAAAATACTCCCCCCCCCCCACTCCTTTCTCTGACACTTTTTAAACAGCTTTTTTTCTTTCTGCTAATTAAGGGGAGTGGTTAATTGTTCACAGGTGAGTATATAAGTGTCTGTACAAACTCCCTTAGGAGCTGGCTCCCTGCTGATGGTGGCTTGCATGTGGATTTTGTGAACATCAGTGGAATTTTGAACTACAGTGGAGAGTTAAAAACCAGGACTTTTGCTTTTAACTGCTTCTGCTTGCAAGTGTTGATTTATTTCTTTTTTTTGTCCTTTATTTGATACGTTTATCAGTTTTAAAAATACTCCCCCCCCCCACTCCTTTCTCTGACACTTTTTAAACAGCTTTTTTTCTTTCTGCTAATTAAGGGGAGTGGTTAATTGTTCACAGGTGAGTATATAAGTGTCTGTACAAACTCCCTTAGGAGCTGGCTCCCTGCTGATGGTGGCTTGCATGTGGATTTTGTGAACATCAGTGGAATTTTGAACTACAGTGGAGAGTTAAAAACCAGGAGTTTAAAACAGGAGTTAAGACAGGAGTCTTCTAAACTGTGAGTAACATTATAAACTTCCTACAAGTAATTATATTGTAACTGGGAAATGAGTGCTAGCAGGGTTGAAGGTTTTGCTCAGTGCACAGTGTGCCACATGTATGCAAAATTGGTGCAACAGCTCCAGGATGGATACCGCTGTGACAGATGTGAGCAGGTTGCCCTTCTGGAAGCTCGCATTAGAGATCTGGAAGAGCAAGTTGCAACACTGGGCGGAAAGGACAACCTTGAAAGGGGTCCTCTGCTCGCTGAGCAGGTGGTCAGTAGGGCTGATGTGGAGGGTGGAGTGGCAAGTCAGGATTATCAGATAGGAAGATGGGTTAATGTAGTTAGAGGGAGTGGAAGGGGCTTGCAGAAAAGGAAGGCCAGTCCTGTATTTGTGCATCAAAACAAATTTTCCACGTTGGGTGAAGATGTGGAGGTGGCAAACACAGAGGTGGCAGCCCTAGATGTCACTGCTACCCCTAACAGCCGGGACAGCAACCCATCTAGTAGAGGTGGTGAGGGGAGTGCAGGTAGGCAAAGACAGTTGGTGGTTATAGGGGATTCTATAATCAGAAGGACTGATAGAATAATTTGTCGCCAGGATCGCCTCAACCGAATGGTTTGCTGTCTCCCTGGTGCCAGGGTTCGGCATGTGGTGGACCGGGTGGATAAATTTCTGGGCGGGGCTGGGCATGACCCAGCTGTCTTGGTCCACGTTGGAACCAATGACAGTATACATGGAAGGTGGAGGCTCCTTAAGAATCAATTTAAAGAACTAGGCTGCAAGATGAAGGCAAGGACCTCCAAGGTGATATTCTCTGAAATATTGCCTGTGCCATGCGCAACACAGGAAAGGCAGGGGGAGATTAGAGAGCTGAATGCATGGCTAAAGACCTGGTGTAGGGAGGAGGGATTTGGGTTTCTAGAGCACTGGGCTGACTTTTCATTGGGGTGCAGCCTATATGCTAAAGACGGTTTGCACTTGAATGGAAGGGGGTCTGCTGTGCTGGGGGAGAGGTTTATGGGAAGGCTGGAGGAGTATATAAACTAGGTTTGAGGGGGGAGGGTGAACTAGAATTACATCGGGCACACAGGTCAGTTAGTGGTCAGACATTAATGGAGAGTGGAATGGGGATAGATGGGGGGAGGGTTATGGCAGGTGACAAGAAAGTTCCCATGTTGCAAACAGCCATTGGAAACTATAGTGCCATTTGTACTACTAAAAATTATATGAAAAATACCAGAGAAAAATGTAATACATTAAAGTGTTTGTTCACCAATGCCAGAAGTCTGCCAAGCAAAATAGGTGAGTTGGAAGCTCTGGTGCATGAGGAGAGCTATGACGTAATCGGTATTGCTGAAACATGGCTTCAATCCTCACATGACTGGATTATTAATATTCCTGGCTATGCACTCTTTCGGAGAGACAGGGCAAAAAGGAAAGGTGGCGGGGTCTGTCTCTATGTGAGAAGTGATCTCAAAGCGAGTGTGAAAGAGGACCTGGTTGATGGAGAGTGTGATGAGGCTGAAGCATTATGGGTGGAACTGCATACAGATGTGCGTAGTTCAAAGTTAATCATTGGAGTTTGTTATAGACCACCCAATGTTAATGAGGAGGTGGAGACTCAGCTCCTTGCACAGATGGAAAGGGCTGCAAGGGCTGGGACGGTGGTAATAATGGGGGATTTTAACTACCCAGAAATTGACTGGAGTAATGGCACTGCTGGGACAGTTAAAGGGCAAAAATTTATAAGCCTATTGCAGGACAATTTTATGGTCCAGTTTATTGAGGCCCCAACTAGGAATGATGCTCTGTTGGACCTGGTAATCTCAAACCATGCAGAGCATATTACTAATGTTCAGATAAAGGAACACCTGGGTAGCAGTGACCATAACATGATTTCATTTGATGTTAGCTGTAAGCAAGAAATACATGCAGGAAGGATAAAAACACTTAATTTCAATAAAGCAAATTTTCCAAGGATGAGGGCTGCTCTCCAGGACTTAGACTGGGAGAGAATATTGGCATCAATGGGCACAGAACAGAAATGGGAATTCTTCAAAAAGACTGTTTGTGAACTCACTGCAAAGTATATTCCCATGGGCAATAAGTTTAAAAGGCTAAAAATAAAACCTATGTGGCTCACAGTTAAAGTTAAAAAAGCTATAAACAATAAGAAAAGCGCTTTTAAAAAATATAAAAATGAAGGTACACTAGTGTCGTTTAAATGGTACAAAGAATATAACAGGATATGTAAAAAGGAAATCAAGGATGCAAAAATTCAAAACGAACGACAGATTGCAAAAGATAGTAGGACAAACCCCAAAAAATTCTTCAAATATATTGTCTGAGACACTAGGGCCCCCGCCAATGCCGGGCGTACTGCTGAGCCTACACTGAGTATAGGTAGCGAGCGAGTGCTTCAGCCTTCTTAGCCACAGGGTCCTTGAAAACAGGAGCCCCTTCTACTGGAATAGTGGTGGCTTCTATTAAGTCTGGACACCGAAGGGTCCACTATAGGGGGAGAGGTCCATATCTTCAGAAAACTCTCATCAACAGGGGTACCGTACTGCAAAACCTCTTTGGGGCTGTTAAAGACCCTCAGTGGGTTCTCCCATTCCTTGTATAAGAGTTTGTCAAAATAAGACACACAAGGGAACACCTTAGCAGTGCGGACAGGAATAGTACCACTGGATTGGCGCAGGGCCAATGTGGTGCCTATATTTAAAAAGGGAACAAAGTCTTTACCAAGTAACTATAGACCTGTTAGTTTAACTTCCATAGTTGGGAAGATACTGGAGAGATTAATAAAAGACCACATAGATGAGTTCTTGCTGGAAAAAAACTATTTAAGCAACAGACAGCATGGATTCATGAAAGACAGAAGTTGTCAGACAAACCTGATTTCTTTTTATGAAGAGGTAAGTAAAACCTTGGACAGAGGCGTGGCTGTGGACGTGGTATACTTGGATTTTGCAAAAGCGTTCGATACAGTTCCCCACACACGGCTCATGTGTAAGGTAAAGTCTACAGGATTGGAAATATCAGTTTGTAAATGGATAGAAAACTGGCTAAAAGACAGAATTCAGAGAGTAGTAGTTAATGATTCTTACTCTGAATGGTCTAAGGTTATCAGTGGTGTACCCCAAGGTTCAGTGCTGGGACCCTTACTTTTTAATATCTTTATAAATGATATTGGGTCTGAGATCAAAAGTAACATTTCTGTCTTTGCAGATGACACCAAGCTATGCAGTGGAATAACGTCCTTACAAGATGTCTCCAATTTACAAGCCGACCTCGATGCCCTGTCTAATTGGGCGACTATGTGGCAGATGAGGTTTAATGTTGATAAATGTAAAGTAATGCACTTGGGGGCTAAGAATATGAATGCATCATACATACTAGGGGGAATACAACTGGGGGGATCCGTAGTGGAGAAGGATCTGGGGGTTTTGGTAGATCATAAGCTCAATAATGGCATGCAATGCCAAGCTGTGGTTTCCAAAGCGAGCAAAGTCCTTTCTTGTATTAAGAGAGGTATGGACTCCAGAGAGAGAGACATCATTTTGCCCCTGTACAAATCATTAGTAAGGCCTCATCTGGAATACGCAGTTCAGTTTTGGGCACCAGTTCTCAAAAAGCATATTGGGGAACTGGAGAAAGTGCAGAGAAGGGCAACCAAACTGATAAGAGGCATGGAGGAGCTCAGCTATGAGGAAAGATTAGAGGAACTGAATTTATTCACTCTTGAGAAGAGGAGAATAAGGGGGGATATGATTAACATGTACAAATATATAAGGGGTCCATATAGTGAACTTGGTGATGAGTTATTCACTTTACGGTCAACACAGAGAACAAGGGGGCACTCTTTACGTCTAGAAGAAAAAAGATTTCATCTCCAAATGCGGAAAGGTTTCTTCACAGTAAGAGCTGTGAAAATGTGGAACAGACTCCCTGCAGAGGTGGTTCTGGCCAGCTCAGTAGATTGCTTTAAGAAAGGCCTGGATACTTTCCTAAATGTACATAATATAACTGAGTACTAACAGTTCTAGGTAAAGTTGATCCAGGGTAAATCCGATTGCCTCTCGGGGGATCAGGAAGGAATTTTTTCCCCTGCTGTAGCAAATTGGATCATGCTCTGCTGGGGTTTTTTGCCTTCCTCTGGATCAACTGTGGGTATAGAATTGGGTATATGGGATTGCACGATATTTTTTTTTTTTTATTTTAGTTATTTTTTTATGGTTGAACTGGATGGACTTTGTCTTTTTTCAACCTGACTAACTATGTAACTAACTATGTAACAATTGCCGGTTTGTGGCCAGGCAAACAAAAAATGTAAAAAAAAAAAAAAAAGTTGTGTGAATTTGCACATAGTAAAATATTTGAACACAAACAACGTGTAGCTTCTTTTTCTAATACGCTCTAACCTTATTTGGTAATTTTTTAAAGGTTACATAGTGAAATGGTTGGTATTTACTAAAGGAAAATACACTTGGCACTACAAATGCACTAAGACAAACTAGGAGACAGGAAACCAACAAAAGTTATAAGTTTAAACCAGATTTTTATTTTGATCGTTAGACAGGAATCTTTAGACATAGCCTGGCATAGGAATTGCCCCCCTACCCGTGAAATAGTCCATGTATTTGTCCCGAACCTCACGAGCATTTTGGGGGGGCAAGTCAGCACGGGCAGATTCGAGGCCCGGCAGGGGATTATCAGGGGAAAGTCCAGCCTCAGGCAAAACTGAGGCCATATAGGAATTGGATTTGCGGCAGAGAAAATTGTGTAGCACACAGCAGCATAATACTACATAGTTTATTTTGTAGTCCGCCAAGTGTATTGAAGTCATAAAAAGGCGGAACCGGCTGGCCATTATGCCAAAGGCATTTTCAGCAACTCTTCGGCCCCTGGCCAGCCGGTAATTGAACACCCTCTTCTCTGGGGTCAGGGTCCTCTGAGGAAATGGCTTCATAAGATGTTCCGAGCCCGAAGGCTTCATCAGCCAAAAAAACAAAGGGGAGTCCTTCAACATTCCCTGCATCCGGTGGCAATGCAAGATCGTCACTCTGGAGACGGAGGGCAAACTCCGTCTGGATGAAGGATCCCCCATCGGACATCCGGCCATTCTTCCCTACATCAACATAGAGGAATTCATACAGTGCTGACACCACCGCCATCAGCACAATGCTATGAAACCCCTTGTAATTGAAGTAGTAGGACCCAGAACGGGGTGGCGGTTGGGGAAGTCCCACCACGTGGCAAACTCCGATGCCACAGTCTGCCATTCCTGTGGCGTGGAAGGAAGCTGTGGAGTCAAACAAGATGAAAAAATATTAGAATACACAAATCAAACATTACAAGGAGATTCTAAGAAAATACATTAGAGGCCAACATCAAGCAAAGTCTACGTTTATTAAGGTGTTTTAAATAAGTATAATGGAAGGCTCATGTATCATATTCATCAACCCCTATGATGGTCCATGAATAAATTATAATGGGGAGGGGGGGTAGATGTGTTTGTACACAGGATAGCATTGCAGTGGCGGTGCGTCCAGAGTGGGCACTGGAGCACTGCCCCCTCTCTCCTGTGCCCGTCACTCAGAACAATAAATAGGTTCATGCCTTGCATTAACCTATGTATTGTCTATGCCGCCCACTATTCAGGTGGATGGCCCCCTGTTAAGCGACCGACATATGAAGAACTGCGGCATTTATGGTCTTAAAATTGCATATCAGAAACAGGAAGGAAAATTGTCTTGCACATTACAGCCTGAGGGATTTAATTGGCTTCAGAAAAGTTAAATAGGGGATGCAGGGGGGGGGGGGGGGCATTCCTTGGGTAAACACTGGCAGGCTGCTCTGCCAATCATGTTCAACAAGTCTGTTTAATGGTAACATGATTGGCTGATGCAACATCAAGGGAAGGAGAAGACATCAAGGACAGAAGAAGGATGGCGCTGACCACAAGAAGGTAAGTGCAGGGCTGGGGGGGAACTGGCTGCATTGGAGGGGACAAAATGGCTGCATTAGAGGGAACAAAATGGCTGCATTAGAGGGAACAAAATGGCTGCATTGGAGGGAACAAATGGGGGCGTTTAATAGGCACCAGAGCAAAAAAGGAGGAAGTTTATTTCCTAAATTGGGGTTTGAACCCCCAAACATTTGGAGCAACAGGCGCCCCTGCTGGAAAGGTTAGTGAAGAGAAATATGCATGGTTGAGAAAAAAGGGGCAATCTAAAGCTTCCAGCATGCATGAGGACAAAGGGGACATTCTCAGCATATTACAATCATGGTAATTGGGGAAGGATGAAAGAAATACAATACATTAGCATACATGTAATACATAAAATGTGATGTTAATGGAGAAAACTTACCCTAATATAGTCCTCCTGCAGGACTTGTATAATGGCAGAACAGGTGTCTGGGATTATGAGGCCCAGAGCCTGGGGGGAGATGCCTGTCGTGAACTTCAAGTCCTGAAGACTTCTCCCTGTCGCCAGATAACGTAACGTGGCGATGAGCCTCTGCTCAGCACTGATGGCTTCCCGCATAACGGTGTCCTGCCTGGTAATATAGGGGGACACCAAAGCCAACAGTTCCTGAAAAACGGGGTCATACATCCGCAGAAAATTCCTGTAGTCCTCAGGATTATTCTCGACTATCTCCCGCAGCAGAGGCACATGGCAGAATTGGTCCCGCTGGAGCAACCGATTCTTGGTCCATGAACTCCTCCTCACACCATTCATGGACTGGTCTTGGTCCAAAACAAGCAGACCAACACCAAGCGCACGCACAGCACGAACTCGACGACGAGAACGTCCAGGCGACATGGCTAGGAAACGGTCGTCTTATCAGAACGTACAGAACAGAACGCACTTTAGAACAGCAAGGCCTATGAATAACGAACTGAAAAACAGAAACAAACAGGCAAGAACGCACTGTAAAACAGATACGACCTGCCTAGACGCCCTGAAAGTCAAGATACGAACCCACAAGCACAAACTGAACCGCAGAAAACGAACTGAAAAGTACGAAGACTGAAAAGCGCTAATCGTCTCTTCCCAAACTTTTACTTCACACATGGTAACACGAGATCAGCAAAAGCAGCCCAAGGGGTAGCGCCAAGAAAAAAGATCTTCCCCTTTATAGTGCCGTCGTACGTGCTGGACGTGACCGCGGAGAACAACGAGGAAATTGGGAAATGTCAGTGTGTACGCATGGAAAGCTTGACGAGAAAATCGACAAGGTTAACAAGAATCTTGTCGAAAAAAACGACGTGTTTTTTACGACGAGAAACTTGGTCGTGTGTACGAGGCTTAACTCTCCGTGCTCTGCAATTAGCTGCCTTTTAAAAACTTTTAAAAACATGGGACGTAAAGTGCAGGTCTGCACTATTCTAATCTCTTGCCACATACGGGCCTTGCCAGCTCACTTCTCGCGGTTGCAGCATTTCCCCCATTGATTTGAAATCGGATCACTGCCTCAAGTATGAGTTGCTGCCATCC
Source organism: Rana muscosa (assembly GCA_029206835.1). Taxonomy (NCBI): domain Eukaryota; kingdom Metazoa; phylum Chordata; class Amphibia; order Anura; family Ranidae; genus Rana; species Rana muscosa. The sequence continues at coordinate 910,288,128 of CM055117.1, read as the reverse complement.
TTAGAAGCCTCCTAAGCTTTTTCTGGTGCTTCCCCTTTCTACTGTCTCTTCAGAGATAAATTCTCAGCCAATATGTCCTATTTTTATAGGAAGACTGTCTGCCCTGAGAAGACTCAGATACTAGGGGCCTGAAAAAAATTCCCTCTCTGCTTCTCCTTGACAGTCCATCTTTGATAATCCTCTTGAGGCTGCACTCAGGAGGATACTCAGTCTTCCGATATTTCTACCAAGCTAATGGATACTATCTCTGTCCTTATTGAAGTATTATGCTCATGTCTTGCCCTGGAGCAGCCTGCATTGACCCCGTCAACAGTCTCCAGTCTGGGGGCATGGCCTAGGCATGGCAGCGTGAGGACGTTTTTTTCGGGGCTCCCGGCCGGCGGCTCTCCCGCGGCACTTACACCGTATATTACCGCACATTACCGGCATCCACCTACGGCCTCTGACACCCGGGGCTCCAGACAGCCACCCACCCGCTTCGGAGACCGACATGGACCGTTATCTATGCCCGCTCCAGCCGACGGCCTCCACACCTGCGTCAGCCAAGATGGCGCCGGCCCGCCATACAGCCCAGGACACATCTGAGGTCCCGAGTGATCTCCCACTGCAGATGGAGGAAGACCACAACATGCCGCCCTTCTCACCGCCTAGTGACCTCTCACCCTGTCTCCCCAGATCCCTGGCAGCCTCTCCAGACAGGGGAGACACTCTGCACAGTTCTCCTCTCTCAGCTTCACCCTCAGCCCCCATCCCATCCAGCGCTCTGTGCTTCAGCCCAGGGGATATGGAGGAGCAGAGGCAGCCACCCACGCACCAGACCACAGTGAGTACATTACATTGCATGCAGCAATCACAGGGTCTCCCTCTTAATGCTCCATCTGAACAAAGACTGTGGGATTTTTTGCAGCAGCTGCCCACAAGAAATGACATGGAGTCACTTGCTCAGAGAATAGAGACAGCCATGAAGGGTGAGCTACAATCTATCAGACAGGATGTAGCAGTGCTGGACTCTCGTGTCACTGTAGTAGAGCGGGAACAGGACATAGTATCTCAGTCTGTACAAACCCTGCAGGCTTCCCAATCCGAACTTACTGATCAAATCATACAGCTGCACCTACTTCAAGGCGATTTAGAGAATCGCAGTCGCAGGCAAAACATCAGGTTGAGGGGGGTGCCCGAAAGTGTCCCACACTCAGAGCTGCGTTCCACTGTAGCCAATGTCTTTAATCGGTACCTAGACCGCCCGCCAGACTCTGAGATTATCATTGAGAGAGTTCATAGAACCCTGGGCCCACGATCTGATCCATCTGATAGACCAAGAGACGTCCTCTGCTGTTTACACTCCTTCACACTCAAGGAGGATATTTTGCAGCGGGCTTGGCGGGTGGGAGTCCTAGAATTTGATGGTGCGGCTGTCCACCTCCTACCAGATGTCTCCAGAAAGACTCTCCAAATGCGACGATCGCTCAAACCTCTTCTAGACGGTCTTGGGGAGAAAGGTCTCACGTACAAGTGCGGTCACCGATTCCACCTCATAGTCCGCAAGGGCCCAGATACCTTTTCCTTGCGTCACCCCTCGGAGCTGCCAAACTTGTTCACCTTTGCTGACCTGGATCCGTTTCCGGTACCCAACTGGCTGCTGGCTGCTGTCACCAAGAATCAACTGCGCCAAGCTCCCCCGGTTAGACCACAAAGGGCTCACTATGGTCGCCGTGGTCGGGGGAACCAGTCCCAAGCTAGGCGGGGGGGGCAACTCCCGCTCACATTCCCCAAATGAAGAGGTGGCTGGCTGATTCTACACACGCAGACGGTGGAAATATATCAGCTAAGCATTTCTATTCTCTTGTTTCCCAGGTTGCTTTTTGAGTTTAACTATCTTTATTGTTATTCATGAGTGATATACCACGAACATGGCGTATATGGCCGGTGACCCGAGGGCCTTCCAGTTTTGCCGTTCAGCTTACCCTGGCCCGCAGATGACTGAAGACCTGTCTTAGGCAACAATTACTTTGTATAATAGATGGCTTGCCTCCTACGTTTTTCTGATAAGTCCCAGTACAATGCTTGCTGTCTTCAATTTTGACCTACCACCTTCACGTTGGTATACCCCAAATACCCGGTTAGAGCACTGGTCTTTAGACAATGCGCAAAAACAAAAATTTCTTTTTTTTTTTTTAGGGGCTGGGCTTCATTGTGCTGTGTAGTCACTTATCTGGGATGTTTTGTTACCGATCTCAACCGGGCTTGGAGTATGGGATCAAAGGGGAGGCAGTGGCTGCCTGTGAGTGGCTCCGCAGACTAACATCACATGTCACAGTGAATTAGTGGGATAGTTATGTTATTCTTTACGATGTTGCACACGCATATATGTATATGTTTGGTGATCTATATGTAATTGCAGGGGTATTGAAATGTATGCATATGTTTGTGTTATCTTAACTAACTAATGCCTTGCCTTCTACATTTGTATAGGTTATACATTTGGTTTACAATCTTTCAGGTACCAGTTGGATGCCGTGGCCTTACCTTGGGGTGAGCCCAGCTGACCCACCGCGCCTAGATTTGGGCGCTGTACAGCTGGGCCGTCCTGGGACTGGGATACGTGACCGGTGCAGTTCTTAGCGTCGGTTTAATGTTAGGGCTAGTACTGTGATATCAGCCCATGGGTCCGTCTTCACCAAGTTTTATTTTATGGTTATTTACTTACATTGTTTCTCTTGTTTTCGTTTGCTGGGTAATAATAGTGCCTTAATCGCACGACCACAGGGGCTGCGGGGGCTTCGATGGCCGGAGCCCGGAACTCGGCTGTGCCTTACTACTCCCCGCACTAGGCACACTCTGCCCTGGTGGCAGTAGCTTCTCTCTGCGGAGTCTTTAGTTTTGACTAGATCTTTTCCTCTTTTCCATTTTCTTTGTTTTATACTTTTTCTCCCTTTTTTTTCTCCCTCTCTTCCCCCTCCCCTTCCCCCCTTCCTTTACAACCCAGGAGTCGACGTAAGTTGACATCGAAAACGGACAATATGTCTGTCAAGATCCTCTCGTGGAACGTAAAGGGGTTGAATTCCCCAGAGAAGCCAACTAGTTGTCTCGCCGAGCTGTGGAGACAGAGGGCTCAAATTGCTTTTCTCCAGGAGACACACTTTAGGGCAGACAAGATACCCAAATTGACGAACAAACACTTCACAACGGCCTATCATAGTCCGTCTTCATCTTCTAAATCCAAAGGGACGAGTATACTCATTTCTAAGTCCCTCCACTGGCAATTTCTCGATGAGTACCGCGACCAGGAGGGCAGATTCCTGCTCATAAAGGGAAAAATTTGCTCTCAGACCTTCACTCTTGCGAACATCTACCTACCAAATTCTAACCCTCTCCCCACCCTTGAGGCCATCTTATCCACCCTCGACCCCTTTATCGAAGGAACCCTTGTCATGGGAGGAGATTTTAACTTAACACTGGACCCTCACAAAGACTCTTCCTCGAACCTGTCCTCCCTCTCAAGGGGAACCCGACTTCACCTAAAAGATCTTTTATATTCACACCAACTAGTCGACATCTGGAGAATAGTCCATCCACAAGAACGGGATTATACCTTCTATTCTGCCGTCCATGGATCCTACTCCAGAATTGACCTTTTTTTCCTAAAACACTCAGCTATCCCCATGGTTACTAAGACAGATATTGGCCACATAGCACTTTCCGATCACGCCCCGATTCTATTGGAACTGGCTATTTCACAAGCTTCTCCCAGAACATCCACGTGGCGACTTAACGAGGCGCTCCTAAGAGACCCTGAAATTGCCGCAGATGTCCTCAGGGAACTTAAGTCCTACTTTTCTGTCAATAATGGCTCAGTAGCCAACCCTGCCACGGTATGGTCAGCGCACAAGTGCTTCATTAGAGGCATACTGATCAAAAACGGTCACGCGGCCAAACAACGTCGCATTAAAACTTTGTCTGACCTCCTAGCGCAACTTCACGCTTTAGAGCGCCAACATAAGATCCGGGCAGATAGTGCTACAGAAGCGGAACTGCTCCGTCTTCGGGAAGCTATACGGGATCATTCCATGTACGAGGCGAAACATGTGCTGCTGAAGGCCCGACGTTCTTTCTATGAATACGGCGACAAATGCGGCCGGCTATTGGCCAACGCATTACGTGCCAAGCGTTCTCAGACGTACGTACCCGCTCTCCTCTCGCCCTTGGGTTCCAGAATCCACTCATCTCCAGAACTAGCGGATACTTTCCGTGCTTTCTATTCCAAGTTGTATAACTTGGATCCAACTTCCGCTCCCCGGTCGCTACCCCAAAACGTCCTGGATATCCCCAATTATCTACGAGAAACTGGCCTCCCTACGCTGACGACAGAGGAACAAGAAGACTTGTCTAAACCTATTTCCGTGGAGGAATTCGTAGCCGCAATAGGTGACACCCAGTCAGGTAAGGCCCCCGGCCCGGATGGGTTCACCCTCCCCTACTACAAAATGTACCAAGACACTTTGGCACCTTCCTTTCTTGCGGCCTTTAATGCTGCGATTGACGGACACAACCTCCCGGCAGACATGCTGCGAGCATCTATATCTGTTATCCCTAAGCCGGGTAAGGACCCACTAATTTGTGCCAGTTACAGGCCCATCTCGCTCTTGAATTGCGATATGAAGCTATTCACTAAAATCCTTGCCTCTAGGATGAATGTCTTATTGCCACGTCTAATTGGAACAGACCAAGTTGGTTTTATTCAGACGAGAGAGGCCAGGGACAATACCATCCGGACACTGAACATCATTGATAAAGCAAAGCGTTCCCGATTGCCCCTGCTGCTCCTCTCCACAGATGCCGAGAAGGCTTTTGACAGGGTGGACTGGTCTTTCCTCTGGGAGACACTTAAATTTGTGGGTATGCCAGATCCCATCCTGTCATGGATATCGGCCATCTATGATAATCCCACGGCGACTGTTCGGGTGAATGGCTATGATTCCAGCCCTTTCTCTATCTCGAACGGCACCAGACAGGGCTGCCCCCTGTCCCCGCTGCTGTTCGTTCTTTCCCTGGAACCTTTCCTACATCACATCAGAGATAATCAGTCCATCAGAGGCGTCCAGTCAGGCCAATGTCAACACAAAGTGGCAGCTTATGCTGACGACCTTTTATTTTACATTACTGAGCCCCTCATCTCTTTACCCTCCCTGTTACAGGAACTGAAGCGCTACTGCACCCTGTCTAATTTTAAGGTTAACTTGCAAAAATCAGAGGCCTTAAGTGTTTCCTTGTCGGATTCCACCATTTCTAACCTACGCCCCTTTTTCCCGTTCAAATGGGCTGCCCGCTCAATCCAATACCTAGGAACAAAAATCCCTGCAAACTTACAAGACATTGTTGCCCTCAACTTCCAGCCCCTTTTATCTATGCTCTCGGCTGATCTTGGGAGGTGGGACTCCCTGGCCCTTTCCTGGTTTGGCCGCTGCAATGTACTAAAAATGAATGCAATGCCCAGACTTCTGTATTTATTGCAGGCGCTGCCCGTCAAGATACCTCAGACATTCTTTCACGCCGTACGTTCCATATTCATCAGATTCATATGGCGTGGTAAACATCCGCGTCTCGGCAGAGCTCTCCTACTATGACCAAAGTTCAAAGGCGGTCTTGGATTCCCAGACCCAGCCCTGTACTATACTGCGGCACATATGACCAGGGTTGTGGACTGGTGCCGTCACAGTGATTTGAAGCTCTGGGTATCGCTGGAGCAGGAGGCGGCCGGGGCCCCCCTGGCGGGTCTTCCTTGGGCAAAGAATACTCCTGCCACTCACCTGAATACTCACCCACTGATTGGGCCAACTCTTAGGGAACTGAAAAGGTTTTCCATTTAGCCTCCCTGCAAAATTTTCCATCCCCACTGACGCCACTTGTTGGTCATCCGGATTTTGTACCTGGCCTTACCGACCCGTCCTTCCTTTCGCAAGCCCCACGGGGACTCATGAGGGCCTCCTCATTCTTACGTTCCACCGGTTGGCTTACTACGGATAATTTTCTCTCAGGTCAGGCCCCACTTTCATTGGACCGTTGGAGGATCAACCAACTTTCTCACTTTCTCAGCTCTCTGCCCAAACCAGCCCGCTTCGTCAGAAAGCTCCACTCCTTTGAGGAACTCTGCTTGGGGGAGGGACCGACCCGGGGTCCTTATCTACCTCCTACAAATCCTTGATAGACCTTCACGCCATTGAAGACCCCCCATTCTTAGCTAAATGGGAGAGAGACCTGCAAGTCACCTTCACAGAACCCCAAAAAGACTGTATACTCTTTTTTGCACAGAAATCCTCTCTATGCAGCAAATATCAAGAGACCGCCTATAAAATCGTGACACGCTGGTACAGAACCCCTTCCGTGCTGGCTAAGATATTCCCGCTACAAACTGACTGATGTTGGCGATGCGGCCTACACGCAGGTACCTTATTGCATATTTTTTGGGACTGCCCTGTGCTCCAAACTTTTTGGCAACCGGTACTTAAGCTCATACAGGAACTCACAGACATCTCCCTTCAGGACAACCCGGCTGCGGTTCTCCTTAACCTTACCCCCCTATCACGGAAACGTTACCATAAATCCCTCCTCAAGCATCTTCTTAATGCTGCTTGGGCCAGCATCCCACCTCTTTGGAAGCAACAGTGTGCGCCAACGGTGGCCCAATGGCTCGCAAGAGTGAAGGATATTGAGCAAATGGAAGATCTGACCTCGGCGCTGCGAGATAAGTCGGAAGAACATAAGTCCAGATGGATTCACTGGAACCTATTTCGCTTCTCTGACAAATTACCCCAATACATGACAGGATCCACCATTTAGGATCACCATTACCAGTTGAGCATTACCAATCTGGGCTCCCTGGGGGGTAAATTGCCCCACCCCCTCCCTTTTTCTTTTTACCCCCTCTTCTCTCTCTCTGCTCTTTTGTCATGGATATGCAGTAGTGTTTGTCTGTCAGCTTACCTTCCTTCCCATGTGTTCATCTTAGAGGCCAGAACCCTTTCACCTGGCTTCCTTTATAATCTCCTCCCAGCCTGACTCCACCCCAGGTCCTATCACAGAACACTATATTAACCTGTGCACTGCAAGCCTGCTTTGCTGATCAACGTGTTTGTTAGGCATTGTGTGTTTGGGTTCCTGCCTGCCGTGTGCTACGTCTGTCTCTCTGTTACGTTATTGGCTTGTCCCCGACTATCCCTGTCTGCTCGTGACCCTTGACCTTCGGCTTGTCTTTCATTATCCTTGTCTGCTTGTGGCCCTTGACTTTCAGCTTGTTATTCGTTACTCTTATATCTCGTGCTGCTGCTTCCCCTCTTGTCCCCTTATCCTACGGGGCGTGAGCTAGGAGACTCTAGGGGCCGCGACCTGGACCCAGCCTGCAGCATAACATCCTCACCACTAGAGGCTCTGGAGAAGACCTGCTGGGTCTTAGACTCCGCGACCTAGGGAATCTTGGCTCTAGCTTCCCATAGGATACCGGTTGTGCTCCTCTGGTCCCGCTTTCCACAACCACCCAGTTTCCTATCCGCAGCAGTCAGCCATAGGGTTCACTACCTTGCGGTGCCCTCCTGTCCCCCTACGGTGTGCACCTGTCACCTGGCCACAGGTGACCTGACAGTTTGATCAGCCATGAACCCGGCTGACATCCCGCTCCCCGCGGATGATCCATTGCAGGGCATAGTTTGCAGACTTGAAACCCAGGAATCGAATCAGACTCAGGTGATGCGATTCTTCCAGGATCTGGCTTCTCGCTTCGAGCAGCTTCAGGCCTCCTTGGGAACCCTGAATCCGCAACCTCAAATACAACCAGCGGCTGCACCTATTGCACCAGTCGCAGCCACACACTCACTACAACTGCCAGCTCCGTCCCGTTTCTCTGGGGATTCCAAGGCTTGCAGGGGGTTCCTTAGCCAATGCACGATTCATTTTGAGCTCCAGCCCCAAAACTTCCTGTCTGATTGGGCTAAGGTAGCCTATATCATTTCCCTCCTCTCTGGTGAAGCTTTAGCCTGGGCAGCCCCTCTGTGGGAACTGAATGATCCAGTGGTTTCTAGCCTGTCTGGCCTCTTGAAACTTTTTTGGAATATCTTCGAAGAACCGGCTCGTGTCTCTTCAGCGGCCAGCGCCCTTTTACGTCTCCACCAAGGGTCTGCTTCTGTGGGACAGTATGCCCTTCATTTCCGCATACTGTCGGCTGAGTTGAGCTGGAACAATGAGGCCTTAGTCGCAACCTTTTTGCATGGCCTGTCTGATAGAGTGAAGGATGAATTAGCAGGAAGAACCATCCCCACTGATCTGGCCGGCGTTATCTCCTTGTGTAACCAGATCGATATTCGCTTTCAGGAGAGGACCTTAGAAAAGCAACGCCAGCACTCCTTGGTTCTTAGTCAGCCTGAGCTCCCCTCTCTTCGACCCGTAGAGCATCTCCTACCAGCTGAGGAACCCACGCAGCTGGGTCGGACCAGGCTATCCCCCGAGGAACGTGCTAGGCGCAGAACTCTTGGTCTGTGTCTTTACTGTGGGGGCAAAGGTCATTTTCGTGACACTTGCTCTCTTTGTCCAGAAAAACGTTCGGGTCCACTTCATCTGGAAAGTGGAGTATTGGACCCAGAAATATCACCTTCCCCTTCTCGTCTTCTGCTTTCTGTGTTCCTTCATGTTGGTGCTTCTTCTCATTCGGTCTCAGCATATCTGGATTCCGGAGCTGCTGGTAATTTCATGGACTGGGAAATCGCATTGTCCATGAGACTTACTCTTTTGCCCCTCACCACGCCATTGGTGGTCTTGGCGATTGATGGTACTGTTCTCCCAGGGGGACCTATCTGCTTCCAGACCCTCCCTGTTAAGATGTAGGTAGGGACACTCCACCAGGAGTGGATATCCTTCCTTATCTTACCCAAGGCCACAACGCCTATAATTTTGGGTCTCCCATGGTTACAGCTCCATTCTCCTCATGTGGACTGGACTACTGGACAGATCCTTGCTTGGGGTCCCTCCTGTTCCTCGTCCTGCCTACCCAAGGTTGCCCCCTGTGAACCTGAGCCGGTCATTCATTCCAGGTTGCATAACCATTTACATTTCTCTGTCCCTAACCACCCTTGGACGCACAGCCAGGCTAGCTTGTCTACAAGTCCTGCAGTCGCTACGTCTTGCGATGCGATTCAGGTAGTCGCTACACCTGACTCAGCTATTCACTCTGCCTCTGTACTAGTTATGCCAGTCCAGCCCATGACCAGTGAGCCTCCTACTTTTTCTTGTTCAGGACATTCTGCTTGTCCTTCAGCTATTCAGCTTGACTCCGGCGACATGTCACCTTCTAACCAACCTGACTTCAGGGTCCCACTGACATCTGCCCAGTCTGATGGTCCTGTGCAAGATAACCAGTTCCCCTTTAAGGGTCTAAGGGATCCTCCTCAGATTCCTGTTGATCCTCTCATGCCCTTGCTTATTCCTAGAGAGCCTTTGGTCCTCAATAGATCTTCTTGTCATCTCCCTACCTCGTTTTCGGTCTCTGAGGATAATATTAAGTACGAGGTTAGACAAGTTCTGGATTCTCAGCTCTGCAGAGGCATTCTTCAGTACCTTGTGCATTGGAGAGGTTTTGGTCCTGAGGAGGCGTCTTGGATCGCTGCATCTGATGTCGCTGCACCTCATCTGTTGAGGAGGTTTCATCAGAGATTTCCCTTTAAGCCTGGGCCCAGGCGGGGGAGGGCCCATAAGAGGGAGGGTACTGTCATGGATATGCAGTAGTGTTTGTCTGTCAGCTTACCTTCCTTCCCATGTGTTAATCTTAGAGGCCAGAACCCTTTCACCTGGCTTCCTTTATAATCTCCTCCCAGCCTGACTCCACCCCAGGTCCTATCACAGAACACTATATTAACCTGTGCACTGCAAGCCTGCTTTGCTGATCAACGTGTTTGTTAGGCATTGTGTGTTTGGGTTCCTGCCTGCCGTGTGCTACGTCTGTCTCTCTGTTACGTTATTGGCTTGTCCCCGACTATCCCTGTCTGCTCGTGACCCTTGACCTTCGGCTTGTCTTTCATTATCCTTGTCTGCTTGTGGCCCTTGACTTTCAGCTTGTTATTCGTTACTCTTATATCTCGTGCTGCTGCTTCCCCTCTTGTCCCCTTATCCTACGGGGCGTGAGCTAGGAGACTCTAGGGGCCGCGACCTGGACCCAGCCTGCAGCATAACATCCTCACCACTAGAGGCTCTGGAGAAGACCTGCTGGGTCTTAGACTCCGCGCCCTGGGGAATCTTGGCTCTAGCTTCCCATAGGATCCCGGTTGTGCTCCTCTGGTCCCGCTTTCCACAACCACCCAGTTTCCTATCCGCAGCAGTCAGCCATAGGGTTCACTACCTTGCGGTGCACTTTTGTCCCCCTACGGTGTGCACCTGTCACCTGGCCACAGGTGACCTGACATCTTTCTTTTGTCTTCTCTGTTTTTCTTTTTTTTTTTTTTGTTTTGTTTCAATCAAAAAATAACAAAATGCGATGAGCACAGATGTTTATATTTACCCTCTATTAGACTTAAACGAGCGGTATAACTCACATGCAACTGTTTTTTTTTTTTTTACGGTTATTATACTTAATATGCTCACTACAATCTGTATGTACTGCAAAGTTGTCTTTATGTTTGTATCTGTGTCTTATCTTTAAATTAAAAAAAAAAAAAAAAACAGTCTCCAGTCTGAGTTAAAATGCCTCAGCCAGCCAAAACATTCCCTGTACATTCAATCTATGAGCCTGTCTTGTGTGGTGACTAGGCCTAGAAAAGGTCTTCATCCATTTCTGTTAAAAAAAAAAAGGACAGTCCCTGTCAAAGACTAATCCATTTCCTGCCTAAAAAAACCTTAAAGTTCCTGTTAAAGGATGTCCTGGTGTTAAAGGATCCTGTAGGTAAATGGTTAGAAGCCCCCCTAAAGTCATGTTTTCTATGCTATGCATCCTGCTGTGGCTACCATGTCTGTCTGCCAGACCTTGGCTGTCTTGTTTAAGGGCATGGCTTGTGAGACCCTAGATTCAGTCATACAAATCTATCCGTCCTCTGTCAGTTGGAGCTTTTGCCTGTTGCCTTATGTTACTACATGGAAGGGCTAGCAGACACTTCAGCAAACTTGCAGGATGATCTTTCTCTTGGTGCATATATAAAGATCTTTTCCCCCAAATGTCAGTCTCCTGAGCTTCCCTGCAAGAAACTTCTCACTTCTTTGAATTACAGCATTGATTTTTTTACTCCTTGGAAACTTACATCAAAGAAGTCACAGGGGAGTAAGAGCACTCTCTTACCCTAGAAGAAGACAAATGGCCCTGCAGGAAAGACTTTTCTTTCCTGAGGCAAATATGAGCTTCTTAAAATTTTCATGAGCATTCAGCTCCAAGTCCAAGCCCAGCTCACATCTGCCACAAGACCTGGATGTCTAAGCCTGCCATGTCTGAGAACAAGCCTTCCTAAAAATTAAGGGGCCTTCTTGGCCATCCAGGTACAGCACATTTTGGATGGCTGGGTCCAGAATGCTGTCTTTCTGGCTACAAGATAAAATTCCAATCCCCTCTTGCTTCATACTATTAAACTTGCCAGACTCTACACAAGAGAAGGTGTATCTTCACCCTGATCTTTAGTACCTCATTTTGCAGAGCCAGTTTTGAAATATACTGCACAATTAAGTTGAAAGAGAAATCCACCTTTGTTACAAAGAGAGACTGCAAGACATCCCTATTCCTGTATAACACTAGGAAGGATTCCTTACAAGATAAATAAAAGAGATGACAGAATCAAGAATATCAACTTTGTGAGTGAGGGAGGAGAGTGGGTTTGCATGGAGGCTTCTGAAGAAATGATAAACTGAGATTCCACAGAGTCACTATCATGCACTCCCTTTTTATCCTGCAAAGCAGACGAGGAATGATCTTTAGTGGAGGAGAAGCCAGGGTATACATTGTGAAGACCAGAGGTCCTGGCAACAAACTTGTCTAGCTTATTGTTGAACCTGGACTCTAGAAGATCCATGTCTGGTGTCCCCATCTGTGCCCACTTGTTTTTGTGGGCATGTTGGCATTTGTTGCCCACCCATCATTTTCATTGCTTCTGGACATCCCAATTGACTAAGAGATTGAATGCTGGTCCCTGTGGGGGCACCCAATGGAGGAGCACTGACGGGGAACACCAAAAGAGGAGGATTGGGGCTGCTCTGTGCAAAACCCTTGCACAGAGCAGGTAAATATAGGCATGTTTGTTATTTAAAAAAAAAAAAAAAAACCTTTACAATCACTTTATTCAAAAAAATATATAATCAAAGAAAAACCCTAATGCCAAAATATGAAAGTGGAATGAATTATTTATATCATGCCACAGAGAGGTACTGTGGATACAACCAAGTACAGAGAAAATTTTGAATTGAAAATAGGAAATAGGGACTTTGGACTTATTAGGCACAGTAACACAAAGCTCAGTCATATAAGCCGTATAACATCACCCTGTCTGACAATGTTTGAGTCAGGCTAGGGTCCCTTTGCTAGGCTAAACTATTATGGCCTCACTACACTTCTACAGTTGCTGGCCTATTTCACTGTTCTGCAGTCCACCCAATGAGGTCCATTCCTTTTCTATTTAGTTATAATCTATACTAACAGTTAAATTATCGTATAGTTATATACAATCGGCCCCTCTCCTTTTTGGTTTGGGACCACTGTTTTATGAATATTGAATACCTACCTTTGTAATTATTATATTTTATTTCTTGCTGATCAATTTATTCCTTATTATTTTTGTGCTTTGAGCAGCCTGCTGTGAATTGCTGCGGCCTGGTCCTTGTGGTTCATGTTGGCAGAGTAGGGACTTGTTTCAAGCACTATGTGGCACCATGCAAATCCTTGCTGATGCTACGCATGCTCTGGCAGGCAGGGGGAGCTGCCCTTTCTCCCTTCTGACCATTGTATGTCACTCCCTGTGCCCTTCCTCCATTCGCCGAGTGTCGCTCCTTTCCATCCCACACGCAGGCGTAATCTGGCCTTCGGGCGCATGCGCAGTGGCTGTTTGGCCGGTCCGGCAGACGTCACGTCGGCGTCGCCGATTCGCTGACTACGGGCGGGACGTGCACTCAAATAGCACACTGCTTAGCGTGCTCCTTCAGCCGTCATTCAGGACGGACACTGACCTGCTCGAGGCTGTTACATATGAGGGGTTTGGCATATCCATGTTTGTTATTTGCGATCTAGTCCACTGGCGTGCCATTGTTTGTTAAGGCTGTTTTCTGGACTGATACCTTTATATTTTTTATATGTCTTTTAGGCTGCCTATATAGATACCTATTGTGGACTCACCATTGCTGGATCTAAAACAGTTATGAGCTCTACCTATGGGCACTCAAGTCTAAACCAATGATATTTCCACATGGATCATGTCCTTTTTTCTGTGGCTTTTGTAATATCTATGGTTTTGTTGCCCACTCTAGTGCTCTTATCTACTTTCTACTAAATTGGTGAGTCCCCCTCTATACTATTGTGGGTGCTCTCTTTGGCCCTACTAAGCCATTTATTAAGTGCTATCATTAGTTTTTTGCCGTTATATGCTTTATTTTAGGCAACCAGCCTGTGGCTGTTGGCTAGCCTTGCTTGTGATTACCACTTACCTTTATCCCCATCATTCAACGCCTTGCTCTCCTTCCTGACAATATAATCTGGATGTTGGTTTTAGATTATTACTCTTGCTTTATATCCCATACTATGCAGTAAGTAGCCTTTTTGTTTTTGATCACTTCAAACCTATATCAATTGTTAATATTTTATTAAACCTATGTACCATTAACACCATTACCCAGGGGCTCTACTCCTAACCTATAAGGTTATATGCTGCAAGTCTTTTCTATATATGAGACTTTGTTCTTTATTTGATTCTATAATGTTTTGTACGCCCCCATAGTGACCTGAATTGTTCTTCTCTAGCCTCCATCATGTCCATTTGGATCTAGTTAGTGGTGATAACAGTTTTTAGCAGCTCATTTTGTTATATATACTGTTGTATTATAATATACCATATTAACCTCCCTGGCGGTATGATTCTGTCTGGAATTATGTACCAAAAGCGGTACAATTATTTTGCATTGAAATTTGGTGTTATGTATTGTAGGCCTGCAATTCTTAGTAATTAATTACTTAAACCTGACTTAAACCTGACCAAACAAGAGTCTAGTAGACATTCCGGGTATGATAAACTATAAATAATTATAACAAATAGTAATGTAATTATAATAAAAAATACTCAATAATGTAATGTAAATCAAAAAAAAACGCAGAAATTTGCTCAGTTGCAGAATTGTCGCTGTCTTTAGATTTAGTGTTTGATGACGAATGTCCCCACAAATCGCTATCGCTCAATTCTACAAGTGATTCTAATTTATTATCGCTGTTTTCTAGCTGGTCTAAAACCACTTTTGACATAAAGGGACACTTTTTGGTTGCTATGGACAATCTCCAGTTTCTAGGCAGAAAGAACAGTTTTTATAATATAAAACTGCATGCAGGACACTGGACAGACAACTAGGGACAAAGGGGGTGTGTAATTATTTGATACAGTACTGTAATCTGTAAGATTACAGTATACTGTATGTATACTGCGTGTTTCACTTTTTGAATTTGGCGCCGAACTCCATCCCCGTGCGCCGCAACGTTGCAGGGAACGGCACTTGATAGCTATTATGTAATGCTCCTGAAGAAGCGTGATTGAACGCGCAACATGTCGAGCACATTCGATTAATTTTCCAACACCATCATACCGCTTTGCTGTCGTTAAACCATTCAAACCATTGGACTCTTGGTACATTATGGAATGACGTCATTGCACCTTCCAAGTCTCCCTGTAGATATATGGTTTTGTACAGTAGCGGTATTCTTGACTATATGTATATATATCAAATGTGGGTTTTTCATCGAGAGATTGTGATTTTTTATATGTCTCATTAATAAATATATTTTTTGTATACATTTTTGTGTTACTGTTCCTAAAAAGTCCAAAGTCCCTATTTCCTATTTCCAATTAAAAATTTTCAGGACGCGGCACCTCTAAATCTGGTTGTATCCACAATACCACTCTGTGGCATAATACAAATAATTCATTCTAATTAAATTTGGTGGAAGCACCCGGGCAAATAGTCATATAGTTTGACTATTAGTGGTCTTTACCATTTGTTTACGCTTTTCAATTTTTGGTATTACTAATTATTAAATTTTTCTTTTTTCTTTTTACTTTTGAGTAAAATCATTATTTCAACAATTAAAGGGGTTGTAAAGGTACAAGTTTTTTCACCTTAATGCATTCTATGCATTAAGGTGAAAAAACATCTGAGGATTAGCGCCCCCCCCCCCCCCCCGAGCCCCCGTTTACTTACCTGACCCCTCGAAAGTCCCACGCCGTGAACGTGCTGGCTTCTCGGCTGGGCTTTCTTGGCTCATTCATTGGTTGATTGAAAGCAGCGCAGCCATTGGCTTGTGCTGCTGTCAATCACATCCAATGACGCAGCGCGCCGGAGCGGGGCCGAGTGATACAGTGAGCGGCTATAGCCGCTGGCTGTATCACGGGAGCGCGCTCCCACAAAAACTATCCACCACGTGAGAGAGCTCGTATGAAAGTGGATAGTTCTTGCGGGGAGAAGCCCAGACAGCCACCGAGGGACCCCAGAAGACCAGGTTCGGGGCCACTCTGTGCAAAACGAGCTGCACAGTGGAGGTAAGTATAACATGTTTGTTATTTAAAAAAAAAAATTGCCTTTAGTGTTTTTTTAAATATGGACTTTTTGGGCACAGTTTGGACAGGTTACATGTCGGAAATCCAGACTAACTGTAATGTTGATACTGAGCAGGAAATTGGAATTGACCAGTATATGGCCAAGATGAAACGTTTACTAAAAAATAAATCCAACCTTCATTGGCATATAGAATTTCTAAACAAATATGTCCGTGAAAATATTAGCTCTCGGAGTTTAAAGTAGCGTGGGAAAATATACTTACCACTTGCAGTACTAATTTAATGAAATTATTAATTATCCAATACCAGTCTGAACTAGTTACTCTAGATCAAGATATTCTCATGCTGCAATCGACCAATGGAAGTATAAAGAACCACACTCATTACGTCAAAAGGTGGCAAGAAATTAAATATTTTGTCCCAAGAATTACTAGAGACATCTATAAAAAACAAAATAAACTATCCAAGGATAAGATGGCCTTCATGGAAGGCTTTGCCTATCGTTGGCAGGTACCTACCCAAAATAGGGGCTCTAGGACAAACTACTGTATGCCTAAAAATAGGGGGAATAATCAATTTACAACTGATGATGACACAGAATCTGACTCTTCTTTGTTTCCTTCACAGTCTTTACCCAGGAAAGGCAACTTAGCAATTCCTTCTATTAATCAAGGAGCATGTAAACGGGACTTTGGTAGTGGGTCTTATACACCCTATTCAAAAAAACACCCCCCTACTACTGACACTTCTTTAACCCATCACAACCTTACACATAGTAATCTCCAATCTAATAGTGGTGGTGGATACTCACAGACGAAATATTTGGGCGCTACTGCTCTACAAGCTATCCAGCTACTCAATCCTCAAACACAATCACAAATCCCACCTATTGCTATAACCTCTATCCCAACAGTAGGTGAGGCTAATACAATCGCTTTGCCAGATGCTACTATCAATGAGAATTTACAGTCATTGTCCCAAAATCCACTAGTGCACCTTCCACCGGTGGCACAAACACAAATGTTCACAAGACAAAGCACTCTGGATTCACACATTTCTCAACCCACTACCACGTTGCCAAATTTTCAGTCACCCCTGAACACCCCACTCCTCACGTAGAGTCCAATCTGGATGTCATAAATTTGACCCCCTATTCATTTACCCAACAAGAATTGGATGTTCTTAAATTTGGCCATAGTTTTTGTCCGTCCATGAATATTGATAAATATGAAGCCATCAAGGATTTATACCTGTTTTCGCAGAATCTTACATATAATTTTTTGTTCGATGGGGATCGTCTTCTATCCATACAGGACAGACAGATTTCAGAACAAGTCAAAAATTACACCATGGAGGACTTTCGGGCCCTCTGAGACTTGATGTTATTATTAGACGAAAATGATTCCGTAGATCACACGTTGAATCAGATGGCTTCAGATAGTCATCTTCCTGCTACTGCTATTCCTGTTAAATTCAAGCCAAAATCCCAACGGTTCCCTGACCTGATGACTAACCCGAACATTTGTGACTTTCTGATAGGGACAGTCAATGATATCAAACAATTGGTTATTGCCTCCAAATCTAATAACCTTACTCCTTTACAAACACAAGCGATTCTGCGGCTGCAGAACCATCCTGATCTTGAGATTAAGGCATCAGACAAAGGAGGCAATATTGTCTTAATGACAAAATTAAATTACGAAAAAATGGTTTTGAACATTCTACACAATAAAGATTGGTATGTACGCTTCAATGCGACACACACCAATAAATTCAAAATTGAATATACATCTTTAATTGGCTCTGCCTATTAGAGAGGCCTAATTGACCAAGATCTGTATAACTATCCTAATGTACGTAATCCCAGGCTGGCAACATTTTACGCCTTACCCAAAATACATAAACATCCTTTAATGCCCCCTGGCAGACCGAAAGATTCGGGTATTGGCTCCCTTATGGAAAATGCCAGCCGTTTGGTTGATTCCATTCTTATGCAGCACGTTTTGGCACTACCGTCATACACTAGGGACACACTTGACCTTCTTAAACAGATTGAGGGCATGGTCGTACCTCCTGATGCCCTGCAAGTGACATTGGATGTAGAGGCTTTATACTCTAGCATCCCTCACGAGCAGGGCATCAGGACAGTCCGTACCTTTTTGCGCAAACAGGATCACCACTGCTGGGAGTACTGTGAGTTCATTTTGGATCTATTACGATTCATATTGACCCGTAACTGTTTTACTTTAAAGTAGTCGCACTACCTCCAGGTACAGGGTGTGGCCATGGGCACATGTTGTGCACCAGCCTACGCCAATCTGTACCTGTGGGGTTGGGAACGAGACCTTTTTTCTGATGATTTTTTTCTATATATACCAGCCATTCGTTATGCTGGCTACGTTATATAGATGATATATTTATTATTTGGACAGGTACCCCCACTCTACTTAAAACCTTTATTGACATCCTAAATCAGAATCAGTTTAACTTGAAATTCACAGTTTCCAGTGATGCACACAAGATCACATTTTTGGATCTCACTGTTTTTAAGGATGATGACAGTTGTCTGGCTTCCACACTTTTTATAAAATAAACAGCAGGAAATACACTTTTACATGCTGACAGCGCTCATCCGGTAACATTGATTTGCAGTATACTTTATGCGCAATATTTGAGGCTACACCGCAATTGCACACATATCAATGAATTTAAAATACAGGCAAATTTACTTTGTGACCACCTAAAGGCGACTATTATGGCCCCACTACACTTCTACAGTTGCTGGCCTATTTACCTGTTCTGCAGTCCACCCAATGAGGTCCATTCCTTTTCTATTTAGTTATAATCTATACTAACAGTTAAATTATCGTATAGTTATATACAATCGGGCCCTCTCCTTTTTGGTTTGGGACCACTGTTTTATGAATATTGAATACCTACCTTTGTAATTATTATATTTTATTTCTTGCTGATTAATTTATTCCTTATTATTTTTGTGTTTTGAGCAGCCTGCTGTAAATTGCTGCGGCCTGGTCCTTGTGGTTCATGTGGGCAGAGTAGGGACTTGTTTCAGCAGCGTCGCACCATGCAAATCCTTGCTGATGCTACGCATGCTCTGGCCGGCAGGGGGAGCCGCCATTTCTCCCTGCTGATCATTGTATGTCACTCCCTGTGCCCTTCCTCCATTCGCCGAGCATCGCTCCTTTCCATCCTACATGCAGGCGTGATCTGGCCGGATGACATCACGCCAGCATCACCAATTCGCTGACTACGGGCGGGACATGCACTCAAATAGCACGCTGCTTAGCGTGCTCCTTCAGCCGTTATTTAGGACGGACACCGACCTGCTCGAGGCTGTTACATATGAGGGGTTTGGCATATCAAGGTTTGTTATTTACGATCTAGTCCACTGGCGTGCCATTGTTTGTTAAGGCTGTTTTCTGGACTGATACCTTTATATTTTTTATATCTCTTTTAGGCTGCCTATATAGATACCTATTGTGGACTCGCCATTGCTGGATCTAAAACAGTTATGAGCTCTACCTATGGGCACTCAAGTCTAAACCAATGATATTTCCACATGGATCATGTCCTTTTTTCTGTGGCTTTTGTACTATTTATGGTTTTGTTGCCCACTCTAGTGCTCTTATCTACTTTCTACTAAATTGGTGAGTCCCCCTCTATACTATTGTGGGTGCTCTCTTTGGCCCTACTAAGCCATTTATTAAGTGCTATCATTAGTTTTTTACCGTTATATGCTTTATTTTAGGCAACCAGCCTGTGGCTGTTGGCTAGCCTTGCTTATGATTAACACTTACCTTTATCCCTATCATTGAACGCCTTGCTCTCCTTCCTGATAATATAATCTGGATGTTGGTTTTATATTATTACTCTCGCTTTATATCCCATACTATGCAGTAAGTAGCCTTTTGTTGTTGATCATTTCAAACCTATATCAAGTGTTTAATATTTTATTAAACCTATGTACCATTAACACCATTACCCAGGGGCTCTACTCCCAACTAGGGATGAGCTCGGTGTTCGAGTCGAACATACGTTTGACTCGAACATCGGCTGTTCGACCGTTCGGCGAACATCGAACGACTTGGGCCGTTCGCGCCAAATTCGAGTGACGCGAATGGCCCACAATACACTGCGCCATCGCAGTGCAATCCTGGCACTGTGATTGGCCAAGCATGCACTGTGACCCCGCATGCTTGGCCAATCACAGCGCCGGCAGCTAGGAGAGCCATAATTGGCCACAGGCAGGTTGCCTGTGGCCAATTATAGCTCAGGGGCTTTAGCACACGCCCCACACTATAAAAGGCCGCCAGTGCGGCGGCCTTGTGTAGTGTGTTCCGGCGCAGGGAAAGAGAAGGATAGGCAGGGACAGTGTTGATATTCTTTGTGCTATTCTTGTGTGCAGGGAGAGAGAAGGATAGGCAGGGAGAGTGTCAGTGTCATATTCTTTGCTAAACCTTGTGTGCAGGGAGAGAGAAGGATAGGCAGGGGACAGTGTCAGTGTCATATTCTTTGCTAAACCTTGTGTGCAGGGAGAGAGACGGATAGGCAGGGGACAGTGTCAGTGTCATATTCTTTACTAAACCTTGTGTGCAGGGAGAGAGAAGGATAGGCAGGGAGAGTGTCAGTGTCATATTCTTTGATAAACCTTGTGTGCAGGGAGAGAGAAGGATAGGCAGGGGACAGTGTCAGTGTCATATTCTTTACTAAACCTTGTGTGCAGGGAGAGAGAAGGATAGGCAGGGAGAGTGTCAGTGTCATATTCTTTGCTAAACCTTGTGTGAAGGGAGAGAGAAGGATAGGCAGGGGACAGTGTCAGTGTCATATTCTTTACTAAACCTTGTGTGCAGGGAGAGAGAAGGATAGGCAGGGAGAGTGTCAGTGTCATATTCTTTGATAAACCTTGTGTGCAGGGAGAGAGAAGGATAGGCAGGGGACAGTGTCAGTGCCATATTCTTTACTAAACCTTGTGTGCAGGGAGAGAGAAGGATAGGCAGGGAGAGTGTCAGTGTCATATTCTTTGATAAACCTTGTGTGCAGGGAGAGAGAAGGATAGGCAGGGGACAGTGTCAGTGTCATTGTTGCTAAGCCTCCTGCACATTATACACCTGAAGTTAGCCCGTATTGCTGTGTTTTCCTGGTGTGTTACACCAACAGGCATTTGCAGCACTTACAGCGGGCGGAGTGTGCCTCCTGCACATTATACACCTGAAGTTAGCCCGTATTGCTGTGTTTTCCTGGTGTGTTACACAAACAGGCATTTGCAGCACTTACAGCAGGCGGAGTGTGCCTCCTGCACATTATACACCTGAAGTTAGCCCGTATTGCTGTGTTTTCCTGGTGTGTTACACCAACAGGCATTTGCAGCACTTACAGCGGGAGGAGTGTGCCTCCTGCACATTATACACCTGAAGTTAGCCCGTATTGCTGTGTTTTCCTGGTGTGTTACACCAACAGGCATTTGCAGCACTTACAGCGGGCAGAGTGTGCCTCCTGCACATTATACACCTGAAGTTAGCCCGTATTGCTGTGTTTTCCTGGTGTGTTACACCAACAGGCATTTGCAGCACTAACAGCGGGCGGAGTGTGCCTCCTGCACATTATACACCTGAAGTTAGCCCGTATTGCTGTGTTTTCTTGGTGTGTTACACCAACAGGCATTTGCAGCACTTACAGCGGGCGGAGTGTGCCTCCTGCACATTATACACCTGAAGTTAGCCCGTATTGCTGTGTTTTCCTGGTGTGTTACACCAACAGGCATTTGCAGCACTTACAGCGGGCGGAGTGTGCCTCCTGCACATTATACACCTGAAGTTAGCCCGTATTGCTGTGTTTTCCTGGTGTGTTACACCAACAGGCATTTTCAGCACTTACAGCGGGCGGAGTGTGCCTCCTGCACATTATACACCTGAAGTTAGCCTGTATTGCTGTGTTTTCCTGGTGTGTTACACCAACAGGCATTTGCAGCACTTACAGCGGGCGGAGTGTGCCTCCTGATCATATTACACCTGAAGTTAGCCCGTATTGCTGTGTTTTCCTGGTGTGTTACACCAACAGGCATTTGCAGCACTTACAGCGGGCGGAGTGTGCCTCCTGCACATTATACACCTGAAGTTAGCCTGTATTGCTGTGTTTTCCTGGTGTGTTACACCAACAGGCATTTGCAGCACTTACAGCGGGTGGAGTGTGCCTCCTGATCATATTACACCTAAAGTTAGCCCGTATTGCTGTGTTTTCCTGGTGTGTTACACCAACAGGCATTTGCAGCACTTACAGCAGGCGTAGTGTGATTCCTGCAAAATATACACCTGAAGCTAGGCCTTATTGCTGGTTTTCCCATCTCCCTGCAGGCCATTAGAATGTCTGGAAGGCAAACAAGGAGAGGCAGACAGTCAGGAGCCAATAAAAGAGGGCAAGCAGGCTCTGTGTCTAGAGACAACAGTGCTGGTCGTGGACGCGGTGCATCGCCATCAGCACGTGGCCATGGGACACGCTTGTCCTTCTTTTCGGCAGCTGGACGCGTTGAGCCGCATCATGCCAAAGACTTGGTAGAGTGGATGACCAAGCCCTCCTCATCCTCCTCATCCTCTCTCACCCAGGCTCAGGGTACTGGCAAAGCAGCTGCCAAAGCGTCCTCTTCCCTGGTATCAATGTCATCATCAGTCACTCCTTCCCTAGACCAACCATGTCCTCCTGAGGAGTCCCCCGAACTGTTTGAGCACAGTGTTGGGTACATGCTCCAGGAGGATGCCCAGCGTTTCGAAGGGTCTGATGATGATACCCAGCTAGAGGAAGGCAGTAGCGTGAGAGCAGAGAGAGGGGATGCTCAAGAAGGACACCAATCTGGCAGTCATGTTCCAGCAGCTGCAGCATACTGCCAGATTGGCTCCAGTGATGAGGAGGGAGGGGATGATGAGGTCACTGACTCCACGTGGGTGCATAATAGGAGAGAGGAGGAGGAGGAGGAGGATGAGGAGGAGGCACATCTCCAACGAGGCAGGATGCCCTCGGGGGGCCAGCGTAAGGGCAGCACACCGACGGAATCACACCGCAGAGCTCCGCCTGTGCAGGGCGCTGCCTCTTCCCGTTATTCAAAAAGTTCTTTGGTGTGGGCCTTTTTTGAGTCGAGTGCATCAGATCGCACAGCTGCTGTTTGCAACATATGTCTCAAGCGTATATCGCGTGGCCAAAACATCACCCGCTTGGGCACTACATGCTTGACCAGACATATGTTGACCTGCCATGCAGCTCGTTGGCAAGCCTACCTTAAAGACCCACACCAAAGAACAAAGCGGACCTCTCCTTGCACCGCATCAGCTGGGATCTCCAACCCCACTATACCTTCAGTCCTCTCTGAAACCTGCACTGAGAGGAATGAAGGTGTAGAATTAGGTGTGTCACAACCAAGTACTTGCGGGCACTCTGCTAGCAGTACACCGACGTTCGATTCTAGCAGGCAAATTTCCCTGCCCCAGCTGCTGGACCGTCGAAAGAAGTTCACTCCCAGCCATCCACATGCCCAGCGGTTGAATGCTAGCTTGGCTAAATTGCTAGCGCTTCAATTGCTGCCTTTTCAGTTGGTAGACTCGGCCCCCTTCCGTGAGTTTGTGCAATCTGCAGTTCCTCAGTGGCAGGTTCCCAAACGCCACTTTTTCTCACGGAAGGCGATTCCGGCTCTCTACCGGCATGTTGAAGGCAATGTCTTGGCCTCGCTGGACAGAGCGGTCAGCGGTAAGGTGCATATTACCGCTGACTCATGGTCCAGCAGGCATAGACAGGGACGTTACCTTTCTTTCACGGCCCATTGGGTCACTCTTTTGGCAGCTGGGAAGGATGCAGGACAAGGTGCAGTAGTGTTGGAGGTTGTTCCACCGCCACGCCTCCAAAATGCTACTACTGGTTGTGACACACCTTTCTCCTCCACCCCCTCCTCTTCTTCTTCCTCCATGGCCTCTTCCTGTGCTTTGTCCTCGGAATCAGCGGTGCTCCGTAGGCATTCAAGGGGCTACGCAAGTACGCAGGCAAAAATATGCCATGCCGTGCTTGCGCTGGTGTGTTTGGGAGACAGGAGCCACACTGGGGCAGAGGTTCTGTCTGCTCTGCAGGGGCAGGCCGAGAGGTGGTTGACGCCACGCCAGCTTAAGCCAGGAATGGTGGTTTGCGACAATGGCACCAACCTCCTCTCCGCTCTCCGACAGGAACAACTGACCCATGTGCCCTGTGTGGCTCACGTCCTTAACCTGGTGGTGCAGCGGTTCTTGGGCAGGTACCCGGGCTTACAGGATGTCCTGAGGCAGGCCAGGAAAGTCTGTGTGCATTTCCGCAGATCTTATAATGCCAGTGCTCGCCTGGCTGAGCTGCAAAAGGAGTTGAACCTGCCCAAGAACCGCCTTATATGTGACATGCCCACCAGGTGGAACTCAACGTTGGCCATGCTGCAGTGGCTGCACACGCAGCAGAGGGCCATCAATGAGTACCTGTGCGACTACGGTACCAGGACAGGGTCAAGGGAGCTTGGGTTTTTTTCACCACGCCAGTGGGGCATGATCAGGGATGCATGCACTGTCCTGGCACCATTTGAGGAGGCCACGAGGATGGTGAGCAGTGACAGTGCATGCATCAGTGACACTGTACCTCTTGTCCACCTGTTGGAACATACGCTGCGTGGAATAATGGACAGGGCACTTGAGGCAGAACAGAGGCAGGAAGAGGAGGACTTCCTTGCCTCTCAAGGCCCCCTTTACCCAGACAGTGTTCCTTCTGTCCCACCCATCGCACAGGAAGAGGAGGAGGAGGATTGTGTCAACATGGAGGTGGAGCCTGGCACTCAGCATCATCAGCAGCAGTCTTTTAGGGATGATTTACAGTCCCAAGAAACAAGTGGACTTGTACGTGGCTGGGAGGAGGTGGCTGCGGATCATGCCGTCCTTAGTGACCCAGAGGACTCTGGACCGAATGCCTCAGCTAACCTACGCTGCATGGCCTCCCTGATCCTGCAAAGTCTGTGGAAGGATCCTCGTATTCTTCGGATCAAGGAGAGGGACCATTACTGGCTGGCCACTCTCCTTGATCCACGGTACAAGGGTAAGGTTGCGGACCTTATCTTACCGTCGCAGAGGGAGCAGAGGATGAGACAACTCCGGGAGGCCTTGCAGAAAGGTCTGTGCAACGCGTTCCCAGAGACTGGGAGGTTACAAACTCCTGGTCCTGGACAACGAGTTGCTGAGACTTCAGTCAGTCAAAGAAGGAGCGGTGGGGAAGATGGGCGTCTGAGCGATGTGTTCAGACAATTCTTTAGTCCGCAGCCCCAAGGTATGATCGGTTCCAGCAACCATTGCCAGTAGGGATGAGCTTCGAGTTCGAGTCGAACCCATGTTCGACTCGAACATTGCCTGTTCGCCTGTTCGCCGAACAGCGAACAAATTGGGGTGTTCGCGGCAAATTCGAAAAATCTATGGGAGAAATCTAAAGTGCTAATTATAAAGGCTTATATGCAAGTTATTGTCCTAAAAAGTGTTTGGGGACCTGGGTCCTGCCCCAGGGGACATGTATCAATGCAAAAAGAAGTTTTAAAAACGGCCGTTTTTTCGGGAGCAGTGATTTTAATAATGCTTAAAATGAAAAAATAAAAGTGAAATATTCCTTTAAATTTCGTACCTGGGGGGTGTGTATGATATGCATGTAAAGTGGCGCATGTTTCCCGTGCTTAGAACTGTCCCTGCAAAAAATGTCATTTTTGAAAGAAAAAAAGTCATTTAAAACTGACTCGCGGCTATTAATGAATTGTCGGCTCCCGGCAATACATACAAAAGTCATTGATAAAAAAAAAAAAAAAAAGCGTGGGGGTTCCCCAGAATTCAATTACCAGGCCCTTCAGGTCTGGAATGGATATTAAGGGGAACCCCACCGCAAATTTAAAAAAAAATTGACGTGGGGTTCCCCCAAATATCCAGTCCAGGCCCTTCAGATCTGGCATGGATTTTAAGGGGAACTCCACCCCAAATTAAAAAAAAAATGGCGTGGAGTCCCCCTAAAAATCCATACCAGACCCCTTATCCGAGCACGCAACCTGGCCGGCCGCAGGGGAAAAGGGGGGGACGAGAGAGCGGCCCCCCCTCCCTCCTGAACCGTACCAGGCCACATGCCCTCAACATGGGGAGGATGTCCCCATGTTGATGTGGACAAGGGCCTCATCCCCACAACCCTTGCCCGGTGGTTGTGGGGGTCTGCGGGCGGGGGGCTTATCGGAATCTGGAAGACCCCTTTAACAAAGAGGACCCCCAGATCCCGCCCCCCCTATGTGAATTGGTAAGGGGTACATTGTACCCCTACCATTTCACGAAGAAAGCGTAAAAAATTGTTTAAAAAAACACACAAACACCTTGAAAAAGTCCTTTATTTAAAAAAAAAAAAAACATTCCAGCGGTGAAATCCAGTGTCCCGCGGCGATCCCGATGTGCAGCGCTGTCCTTCATTGGTTGTGCCTGAGCGGACCTGATGGGGAACTCCCTCTCAGTATTTTAAATGTATAGACCCGCCCCTTCTAAAGTTCCCCATCAGGTCCGCTCAGCGGACCAGATGCGGAACATGAGAAGGGGCGGGTCTATACATGTATTACCAAAGTGAGAGCAGTTCCCCATCAGGTCCGCCCCCTCGGTATGTCGGACCCGCCTACGTCATTGGCTTGAGCGGGGAACTTCCTTCACTGTGTAATTTAAATTTAGTAGTGACCTGAATTGTTCTTCTCTATCCTTCATTATGTCCATTTGGATCTAGTCAGTGGTGATCACAGTTTTTGGCAGCTAATTTTGTTATATATACTGTTGTATTATAATGTACCGTATTAAATATAATTAATTTTTATTCCTCTCCACTCTTTTGATAGCTATTATGTAATGCTCCTGAAGAAGAGTGATTGAACGCGCAACATGTCGAGCACATTCGATTCATTTTCCAACACCATCATACCGTTTTTCTGTCGTTAAACCATTCTCTGGACTCTTGTTACATTATGGAATGACGTCATTGCACCTTCCAAGTCTCCCTGTAGATATATGATTTTGTACAGTAGCGGTATTCTTGACTATATGTATATATTAAATGTGGGTTTTTTATTGAGAGATTGTGATTTTTTATATGTCTCATTAATAAATATATTTTTTGTATAAATTTTTGTGTTACTGTGCCTAAAAAGTCCAAAGTCCCTATTTCCCTTTTTCAATTCAAAAGATGAAAGTGCCCCAAAAAAGGGTGTTGAAAATAAAATGTGTATTAAGCTGCCAACCCTGTGTGATGTGTGTACACTACAGTAATTAATGGTATAGGGGGTGGGGGCACTAATATTAAGATTGTACTAAATTGCATGTGCCTAAATAGAAATGTGCCATTTCCTCACATAAAACCTTCAACAAATAGATGAATAAAAAATAGCACAAGCAATATCAATGTGCAATCCTGTGCAACCATAAATATGTGAATCAGATCAGAAAAATAAATAGTCTTTCCATGTGAAATTGCAGACCAATATCCGTTTTCTAGTAGGTTTAGTTTCTTATCCTCCACTACAACCATGCAAATACACCCAGTGAGACCATCTACCAATGCACACTCACCAGATGGGATGGACCCCTTTAATTAAAAAGAAGGTCAATATGCGTATTAGAGTTCCACAGGATACTCCACTTCTCTCACCATGGCCCGCAACCGTTGTTAAATTGTCGGTCTGCTCCACCATACACTCTCCTCAATTCCTCCACCAAGCTATCACAACAGGAAGACCTAATGGAAAAAAAGCTCTATAGAGTGCAGTATTTTTAATCATTAAACATTCAGGATAAACATAAAAACATGCTCACATTATGCAGTGCCTTAAAGAGGAAGTAAACTCTTGAAAAAAAAATGTTTTCCCCCTTCCCTGCAAAGTAAAGGCATAATGTGCTAGTATGCATCGCATACTAGCACATTATGAGCACTAACCTGCAAATAAAGCCTGCACCGTCCCCGCTGCAGGCCACATCCATCTTCCCCTGGTCTTCCTTTCCGAGGCCGCGGACTCCCCCTGTGTGACTGGCCGGAGCCACGTGACGTCACTCCAGCGCATGTGCGCAGGAGCTGCCAGTCACGGTACTCGCACCTGAAGAAATGGCATGGGCGGCCGTTCCTTCATGCGCCGATGACATCATCGGCGCAGTATACAGTAAATATCTCCTAAACAGCACATGTTTAGGAGATATTTACAGTACCTATAGGTAAGCCTTATTCTAGGCTTACCTATAGGTACAAACACCACATGGAGGTTTACAACCTCTTTAATCTGGCACAAGATAAACCCAGTCTGTATCTATTGCTGAGAGCACCACTGTTCCACTAGCTCCTGGACTGCTTCCTGATGACGTCACTCGGATGAAATGCGTAGAGGCAGCTACATCCAGAAATAGTAGCTACATCCAGCTCTAATTACATCACTTCTCGAACTCCATATCTGGCATTTGGAGCACGGCAGCAGCAGCGCTCTCAGCAATAGTTACAGGCTAAGCTTATAATCACTACTTTAGTAAAACAGCAAAGAACCGGTGGGGTGGAGGAACTCGACTGACCTGCACAGAGTCCTGACCTCAACCTGATAGAACACCTTTGGGATGAATTAGAGAGGAGATTGCGAGCCAGGCCTTCTCTTTCAAAATCAGTGCCTGACCTTACAAATGCATTTCTGGAAGAATGGTCAAACATTCCCATAGACACACTCCCAAACCTTGTGGACAGCCTTCCCAGAAGAGTTGAAACTGTTATGGCTCCAAAGGGTGGGCCAACTCAATATTAAACCCTGCGGACTAAGACTGGGATGCCATTATGGTCTACCCTGAGCTTCATCAGGTGAATATGCTGTAACCTGTGTTGTGATACATGGCCTCTGGTATTCTGCTATCAAGACTCGGACACAACCCCAGGCTTCCAGGTACATGACCATAGATCCAGACTGTGGGATAGAAAGGCTGTATGCCTGACTCTTGCAGCCTCAGGCCTTGGAGCGCTAAGGAACAGAGGTAAGCTCTTACCTCCCAGACTCTCGCACCCTTATTGCTGGGTCATTTGACTTCTTCTCATGCTCATGACAATTGCTCCACATAGGCTCACAGCCTGATTTTCACACTGTAAGCCTTCTCTGTTGTGTTAAGCAGAACTGACTGCACAGTACTGGATGGACACTGCATATGTGCTTAAAGATTATATTTGGAATGCCCACGTAAGATATTGTGAAGACTAATCATTCATAACTGCCATAGCAGCTGCTTTGAATTATGGTACACATGCCCCCTACCCCCTCTCCCCCCCTTCCCTCCCCCCTCCTCCTTCCCCTCCCTCTTCCCCCTCTCCCTTCCCCCTCTCCCTTCCTTCCTCCCCCTTTTTTCCCATTTTTTTTCTCTCTTCCCTCTCATCCGTCTTGGGACATGTGTTGAGAACTGCTGCTTAAGTAACATTTCATCACCATGCAGCAGACATACTAAAGAGACTTTAATTCTAGCCTGTTCAGAGATGGGTGTGGGTGGTGCAGGGATTGATTCATAGGTATCCTATATTATACAATGTTTAGATTCTTGGTGATGCCAGGGCTGTGCCTTCTGTGGTCCACACGATGCTGCTCCAGGTCTCTGACTTGCGTCGGGTCAGGGGGACTGGAAGGTACAATCCTTGAGAACCTTATCATATACGTAACTTTATGGCTACCAGATTTTTGCCCAGAAACAATGGAGCCAAGGTTTGAGATCCCCACTGCTGACATAAGGAAAGTACATTGGAGAAGTGGGGTTCCTGATTCTGGGGACGTTCCCCTCATGTTTCTGTTAAAGTATGAAATATTTCATATGAGTCTTAGTTCTTTGTATTTGTTATTTTTCACTAATGCTTTACAATGCAGTTGGTTTCTGTAGGCCTCATGGTTCTGATTGCCGCCTTGATGAGTTTATTTGGGTAGGGAGTGGTGCCCGGGGGCTCCAGCACCCAGGACATTGCTCAGTGTTTGATGTCCTGGACTGCGGGGGCCACCGTGGTATACCACAATCTATGCTCAGGTTATTAAGCTTCTGAGGAGATGAACTATTAGTGAGTCTCTGTAGCCATCTTGATTTAATTATGAGCTACGGCTCTGAGGGTGGGGGGTGTGCTGCGGGGAAGTCGACACATCTGTTTTAGCCAGGCCTTCGCAGTATACCTCCTTGCTTAACCCCTCGGCTGAGGTGTTTTCCTCTTACTATCTATATTTATAGTCTGGGGTGTCTGGATGGTAGAGTGGATAAAACCGTTTGGGTGCTAGACTTCACCCCCACCTCAAGGGAGGCGGGATCCCCCTCTTGAAAACTCCGGCATAGTGTTACATTATCCTGACATCAGTTTTACCCACCACCCTTTTTTAGGTAGTTCAGCAGGACTAGGACTACCTCTGGTATTGTGTCCACGAACCCCATATTAGGGGTACCCTTCCTTTGAGGGAGTTATTCCTATTTAGATTTCCTGACACCATCAGTACAGTGTCAAGGTAGGCATAGCATCTACTCTCTCTACCTTCCTCTATCTGTCCTTTTTTTTCTTTCCTTTTTTTTTCTTTTGTTGTCCTTCCCCAAATACCCTCTCCATCTATAGTTAGGAGGGGTGGGTGACACCACATCCCACCTCTTAACATGGCCTCCATCATGCAGTCTTCGGCTCCTCTATCTCTCAAGGTTTTCTCCTTGAATGCTAAAGGCCTCAATATTCCCGAGAAACGTAGTAGTCTTATGGCAGAAGCCCACAGACATAAAGCTCAAGTCATCTTTTTCCAGGAAACTCACTTTAAATCAGGCTCCATTCAACGCCTCGCCAACAAGCGATATCCAGAAGTATATCATGCGACCTGTGCTGGTTCTAAGACAAAAGGGGTAGCAATATTGATCGCAAAGTCACTCGCATTTTGCCTTACAGACCAGGTAGCTGACCCAGAAGGTAGGTTCATTTTCCTTAAGGGGTTCTGGAAGGATAGGCCAGTGACGCTGGCAAACATATACTGCCCCAATTCTAAACAACTCTCCTTTTTGAAAGATACACATCATTTAAGTCTGGCCTTTTAATCTTAGGAGGGGATCTCAACATGGCCCTGGATCCGACTCTTGACACATCCACAGGGACTTTGTCACTCCCTTACTCGGCTTTAAGACAAGCAAAGTTAGAGTTAGCCTCCCTCGCTCTCCACGACACATGGCGCACCCTGAACCCGTGGGGAAAGGACTATACGTTCTTCTCATCCCCACACAATTGCTACTCGAGGCTTGACTATATTTTCATTCCCCAGAAGGATCTCGCGTATCTTTACGAGGCAACGATTGAAAATATGGTCCTGATTTATTTGACCCTGAGATTCCCGCACAGAGAAACGTCTACCAAGATTTGGAGAATGTATGCTTTCCTTCTTACTGATAACTATTAGTGACTTTTTCTGTCATAACGACACCCAAGATGTATCCCTCATGACCCAATGGGAAGCCCATAAATGTGTTGTGAGAGGTCACTTGTTGGCCATTGCAGCCAGGAAGAAAAAGGAACACCAGGCTCTTATCCGGACCTTGGCAGAAAAGATTTCTAAGCTGGAAGCGCAACATAAAGGCTCACTAGCAATTAAGGTAGCAGCCGAACTAGCAGACGCAAGGGCTCTTTTGCAGGAGGAATTGTTCAAAAGAGCGCGAAAGCGGCAGATGCTGCCACAGAAATTGTTTTATGAGCAAGGTAATAAGCCAGGGAAATTACTAGTGTAGCACACAAACCCCTTTTTTTCTCCTGCCGTCCTCCACCTGCAGCGGGGCACACCTGCTACTTGCCCGGTATCCCCTCCCTGTGTATAGAGAGGAGCGAGAAGTGTTATTGTTTGGGTCTTGCAGCAATTATCTCTCTTGAGTGGATCCTCTCTCTCCGTTGTCTAGGTAGAAGTTCCTCAGAAAAAGGCCAATGTCCACACAGGAGTAAAACCCAAGCAGCAAGGTTTTATTCTTTTATCTTTGCAGTGAACTTGAATAAGGAGTAAGAAGATGAGAGAAGTAAGGGGAAAAAGGTTCAGGCATGCAACACCTAGAGCACAGTGTTAATCTTTCGTCGCCACTCAAGCCTGAGTAGGTATTGCTCACCCGGATAGTCCCTATGAGAGCGGTCCTAGCAGCGAGTTTCCAGGCCTCTTCCCGAGACAGCAATACCATCGCTAATCTCCTCTGGGACTGATCCTCCCCTGGTCTCCTTTCCTAAAGGTGGACCCCCTACAGATGGGCAGCCTGGGATCCTTCTTTGAGGTGTAGGCCCCTGCCAGCAGAGCTGGGCCTACCATGCAGCAACGCAGCCTCGAGCTGAAGGTGCCCGAGGCCCAAACACCCTCGCGCACCTTGTGCCATATGGGCCACGAGGCACACCTACAGGGCCAAATGTCCGCCTGGAACGCACCCCCCCCTAATGGCGTCTGTCCCTTATATACCCTCTCCCAGCATGCACAACGGGCTGACCATGCCCACTGCACGTCTGCCGAGAGAGAACACCCAAGGTGCTGTGATACCCCTCTTGGTTCACCTATGCCGGTGGTGACAGTGCCACCTACAGGCAACAGGGAACACTACTGCCAGGCAGTATCACACACAGGGCAGAAGCAATCAAGAACGATCAATTGGTCTGAGCCCAATTACTGGCTCAGATTACTCTTAAATAGACACATAGCGCCCCCAAATATTGGGGGAGGGGCGCTACACACACCCCCCCCTAGAAGAGACACTGTCCCCAGTGGCTGCGGAAATCAAAATCCTTCAGTCCTGAAGGCTGTTGATTTTCCAAACAAACAAAAAAGAACTAAACTTGTGCCTGAACCAAATTTTGGGGAAAGGGGAAAAAAGAAAGAAAGAAAGAAAGCACACAAGATAACATTGCATTCTCCTTATACTAACATTTCAAATATACACTCCTCCCATTTATTATCTATCCCACCCCATTCTCCGGTGGTCTCGGCAGTAGCTCCTGGTACCTGCAAGAAATCACAAAATATGCACAGAAAAATAAACATCCTATCACTAATATCTATACAACTTAGAAGCAGACTGTTTCCCCGGGAGGAAGCAGTTTCCTTCTATAAAAAGTTCTGATATGCTAAGCCTAGCATAAAACTCTTGACCACGGCCTTTCTTCACCACAACACTCTGACTGACTACCCCATAGTTCACTTGAAGGAAAAACTGTTTGTTTTTTTCCTCTCCTAAAAAAAAAAAAAGATGTTCTCCGTCTTTTCCTCCTAAAGCAGACATCCTCTTTTTAACAGAGGGCAAAGTCACCTTGATCTTGGGCACAGATTATCCGTGCAGAGAAAGGATACAAAAGCAAGGGAACAAGCTCCTGTCTTTAAACGTCTAAAGATAAAACGTTGCATCCGGAAGGGTAATTGACTTCCATTGCTTATCCCGGATGGTGATGGAATCTACAACATCCTCTCCCCATTCGCTACAGATGACCACCCGGTCGGCATAGATATGCCGGCCATAACTTCAGATCCGCCGAAACACGTGAAATTCTTCTGTTATAAGAAAAAGTTCCTTTCCGTGGCGGGTGTCTGGGTTAGTCAAGTGATCCCAAACAGCTTCATCGTACCATTGTTCCCTAATGTCCTTAATTTTTTTCATAACATTCCGAGGCACATAAGGGAATTCAAGACTGTACTTCTTACTCACACGAACGATCAATATTCTCTGTAACCGGGCAAGTTTTGGCAATGTTCTCCGATCTCCCGTTCCGGGCAACACACACGAGTCGGGTGATTGTCTTGCTACAGACCTGACAGATTTATAGGAAGTTTCTTTCTTAGCTGCCAAAGTACATCTAATATCACCCGGGGCCCTTACTCGTGTTGTCGCACCTATGGAGTCCCTGGCTCCCAACTCTTTGTAGCGGCAAGTAAGAGTAACAACCGCACACTGGTTCTGCAACAGTTCCTGGGCCTTTGCTCCGGCCTCATTCCCTTTATTACGGGGCATGAGCTTCTTCCCTTTTCCCAATGAACCAACAGGAACAGTTCCATATACTTTACTTTCAGCCTCCTTACCGTCTCCTGACGTGGACTTTTCAGGCATCCTCTCACCTTCGAGGTCCCATTCTGGCAGGCGCTGGGGCAGGCTTCGACCGCGGCCACGGGAGGCCTTGACATATCCAACCTTCCGTTTCGCTGGCGGGACATGAATTTCAGTATGTGTGTCCACCGATAGCTCTGCAGTCTCAGGGGCATCCCTCCTGAATACATCCACAACAGGAGAAGCGATGCGTGTGGGCCTGGCTGTAGGGGTGAAGGCAACTTCTTCCTCCGAAGTAACAGCACCTGTGACCCAGTTAACCCGGTATGCTCAAGGGGGATTCGGGGGGCTGGCCCACCTCGAAGAGGAACTCCCCGCAAGTTAAACATCTTCCGAACGGGTGCAACCGCACAGCCAGTCCATCACACTTGGGGCAAAGTATGCCCAGGGCTTCCGCATCCCGACATGTGTACAGTGCGAAACGGCCCTGGGGTTTGAGCCGGATCCCCGTATAAGTGATCGGGGCTGCAAGCGGAGCAATGTCTATGGAAGTGGGTATTGAGAACATCCGGGGTCCCGGTAAAGCTGAGGTCCATGGAAGTACAGACATATTGCTCTTCTTGCTCAATCCAAACTCTCTCTGTCCCTTGGCGCCAACTGCATCCACGTTCAACACGCAATTGGTGGGAACTCCTCCCCTTTTTCTTTTCCTGCACGTAGCTTGCAGGCTTTTCTTCTTCTGGACACGCCCACGAACTACGCAGTTGGAAAAAACACAGTTCTGTGCCCCCTTAATCCCTTTTTCTCATTCAAAGTTCAGCAACACAGTCCAATTACCTAAATGGCAGACTTTTCAATCACATAGAAAACAGTCCACTCATGCGAGAGGTAGAAACAAATCCCGGACTCGAGCCCCCACGTGTAGCACACAAACCCCTTTTTTTCTCCTGCCGTCCTCCACCTGCAGCGGGGCACACCTGCTACTTGCCGTACTTCCCCTTCCTGTGTAGAGAGAGAAGTGAGCAGTGTTATTGTTTGGGTCTTGCAGCAATTACCTCTCTTGAGTGGATCCTCTCTCTCCGTTGTCTAGGTAGAAGTTCCTCAGAATAAGGCCAATATCCACACAGGAGTAAAACCCAAGCAGCAAGGTTTTATTCTTTTATCTTTGCAGTGAACTTGAATAAGGAGTAAGAAGATGAGAGAAGTAAGGGGGAAAAGGTTCAGGCATGCAACACCTAGAGCACAATGTTAATCTTTCGTCGCCACTCAAGCCTGAGTAGGTATTGCTCACCCGGATAGTCCCTGTGAGAGTGGTCCTAACAGCCGGGATGAAGCACGGATAATAAAGACAGTGAATCCCTCTTTAGGCGAGTTTCCAGGCCTACAGATGGGCAGTCTGGGATCCTTCTTTGAGGTGTAGACCCTGCCAGCAGAGCTGGGCCTACCATGCAGCAGCGCAGCCTCAGACTGAAGGTGCCCGAGGCCCAAACACACTTGCGCATCTCGTGCCATACAGGCCACGAGGCACACCTACAGGACCAAAGGTCCCCTGGAACGCACCCCCCCAATGGTGTCTGCCCCTTATGTACCCTCTCCCAGCATGCACAGTGGGCTGACCACGCCCACTGCACGGCTGCCGAGAGAGAACACCCAAGGTGCTGTGATACCCCTCTTGGTTCACCTATGCCGGTGGTGACAGTGCCACCTACAGGCAACAGGGAACACTACGGCCAGGCAGTATCATACCAAGAGCAGAAGCAATCCAGAACAATCAATTGGTCTGAGCCCAATTACTGGCTGAGATTACCCCTAAATAGACACATAGCGCCCCCAAATATTGGGGGGGGGCGCTACACTAGCAAGGTTCACGCAGAAGTGTACCCTCGCTTCCACTGTCCATCATGTAAGGGATAAGCACAGAGTGACTTATTCCAAAAACGAGGATATTGCTCGCCAGTTCCAAACCTTTTATAGTAAGCTATATAACATTAAAGCAAACGAAGAGGGTGTTGCTTCGGCAAACACATGAGCGGACCTGATCAAAGACTTTCTTTGCAAATACAGCCCCCAGGTGCTATCGGTGGAGGATCGGCAGGCCTTGGAGTCCCCATTGTCGTCAGAGGAATGGGTAGAAGCCTTAAAAGCCACGAAGCCAGGCAAAAGCCCAGGGCCGGATGGCTTCACGGGGGAATATTACAAATGTTTCACAGATCTTCTGGCGCCGGGTTTCATCAGGGCCTTCAATTCTCTACCTGGTTCTCCTAGCAACTCCGGGACCCTACTGGAGGCGTATATATCTCGGTTATACCCAAGGAGAATAAAGACCCCACTGATGTAGCGAATTATCGGCCGATCTCGCTTCTAAATGTAGACGTGAAACTTGTTTCCAAAATCCTTGCAAACCGACTGGTTTATCATGTTTCGGCATGGGTGAGTCTTGACCAGGTGGGCTTTGTCCCTGGCAGAGAAGCCAGGGATAACACCATCAAGGCCCTCAACCTACATCACTGACTCACCTCCTCCAAACGTGAGGGCTTTTTTCTGGCGATGGATGCGGAGAAGACCTTTGACCGAGTGATCTGGGATTACATGGACGCAGTATTGGAAGCCCTTGGTTTGGGGATCCGAATGCGGACTTGTATTGGGGCTCTGTACACGAACCCAAGGGCTAGAGTCTGGGTCAATGGCCACTTGTTGGAGGCCTTCTCCATCCACAATGGCAGCAGACAAGGCTGGCCCCTTTCTCCCCTAATATATATCCTCACTTTGGAACCTCTCCTCTGTTGCATCCGGGCAAATACTAATATAAAGGGTATTGAAATTCACCAAAGAGAATATAAGCTCGCAGCCTTTGCGGATGATATCTTGCTTTTTCTCTCATCCCCCTTGATATCAATGCCTAACTTGATGCAAGTCCTTGAGCAATTCTGACTTCTCAAATTTAAAAATGTATTTTTCAAAATCATTTGCTCTTAATGTCTCGCTGCCCTCTACGCTAGTGAATCTCTGCCAAGAGAATTTCCCCTTCCGCTGGAAGACGGATGATATTACCTACTTGGGTATTGGGCTACCTGGCAAACTAACAGACCTTTATGACAAGAACTTCTTACTTGAGCTGAAAGCTATACAGCAAGATCTCCTTCGGTGTGGACATCCCCACGATCTCTTGGTTTGGGCGTGCCTCAATCTTAAAAATGACGGTGCTTCCCCGCATTTTGTACAAATTACAAATAATCCTGATCTATCTGCCACCCTCCTTCTTTGCGACATACAAAAGAATGTGTAGGACGTTTCTGTGGGGATCCAAGGTACCGCAAATCAGTTGGGCGAAGTTGGTGTTGCCAAAGTCGGAGGGGGGCATTGGCCTCCCGGCTGTACAGAGGTACTACTGGGCCACACATTTAGCTTGAGTGGTAGATTTGCGGGTACATGCTCCCTGTAAGGGGTGGGTACTCCTGGAAAATCTGATTATGGGAGCTGAGCTTCGGTCAGTCCCCTGGTTCTCTAAGAAACACTGGACGTCTAACACTCAGTCTCACCCCCTGGTTAGAGCAACTCTTTCTGCCCTGGAAAAAGTCAGTGGGGTTCACGCAGTTTCAGCTAAAGACTGTGCGATTACCCCCATTAGAGGAAATCCAGACTTCCCTCCTGGGTTGGATAGATCCTACCTGGGGATGGAGTGGCCCTATGCGGAAATGCAAGCCAAACATTTATTTTCTAGAAACAGGTTCCTCCACCAGAGAGAACTCCCGACATTATCCCTGACCAAATCCTTTCCCTTTTTGGCTTACCTCCAGATAAAGCACTTCCTTGACAACCCAGCGACCAGAGGGTGCTTTAGATACTTAGACTAGCAAACAAGGGACTATGCAATATTGTAAAATATGCAATATTATATATATTAATCTATACTCTTGTATCTAACTATTGCATCTATGTAGTAATTGTATAGTCCCTTGTTTGCTAGTCTAACCTATCAGAGAATGCTAGGCCTGATGATACAATGTTGATTATGAAGACAAACACAGTTGCTTAGTAAAACAAGTCATATTTACTTCCTTTAAAATATGAAACATATCTTAACAACAGATATCAGATACAGTCTATAACAACTCTAATAATATACTCAACGCATTTCCCAAGATACTCTACATTGGTTGGTTTCAGATATCAAATAGATTGGAGGCCCCTGTGAGCCTCATGGAGTTAGGCCCGAGTCAACAGGCTGCTATCAGGCCTCCAGAGATCCATATGGTTTCAGCAAGGTCTTTAGGTCAGAAAGGGCTGAGCTCTGTGTTACGAAGCCTTTTTACAAAACAGACACCATTCAGACATCCCCCATTGCCAACCTCTTTGCCTTCTGGACCAACCTTTGTTCACAGGGCAGTCTCTCTTCACCTTGCTTGTAGATTTTATTGTTCTATACACCTATAAGCCAGATCCCCTGCTATGTAGACTTTGCCTGGGGCCAAATTCCTCTGTAGCTTCACTGCACGTTTCAGCATGGCTAACCTTGATTGTAAGAACAGATATGTGGAAATGTTCGGACTATACCAAATTGTTCTCCAACACCCCCATTAGAGGAAATCCAGACTTCCCTCCTGGGTTGGATAGATCCTACCTGGGGATGGAGTGGCCCTATGCGGAAATGCAAGCCAAACATTTATTTTCTAGAAACAGGTTCCTCCACCAGAGAGAACTCCGACATTATCCCTGACCAAATCATTTCCCTTTTTGGCTAACCTCCAGATAAAGCACTTCCTTGACAACCCAGCGACCAGAGGGTGCTTTACAAAAGCATCTACGGTATTTGAATCATTGTGCTCTGGCTCCTCACCCCAAAGGCATGTGATCTCGGTGTTATATGCTTCATTGTTTAAGGAACCTTACGCTTCCATGCAAACGGAGCAGGCCTTTGGGGAGGCCCGGCTAGACAGACCGATTGAGAAAAAAAGCTGGGAGTGGGTTCACTGGTATATCCACAAAGGATTGCTGAATGTGCACACTCAGGAAAATGGGTACAAGATTAGAACACGGTGGTACAGGATTCCTGATCTCATCCACAAATTCTTTCTGACTGTCTCAGATCGGTGCTGGAGATGTGGACAAGACTTGGGCACTTTCCTCCACATTTGATGGGAGTGCCCACTGATTCAGCCATACTGGCGTGGGGTACATGATGCGGTCTCTTTGCTCCCGCTGGAGTTTTCACCAGCACAGTACCTTCTTCATCTCTTCAAAATATCCAGGAAAAGGTACCATAAATCTGTGGCGATTCACATGATTAACGCAGCTAGGCTATGTGTGCCCGTTCATTGGAGGTCTGCAGTGCCACCTTCCATGAAAGAATGGGTGACACGCATTAATCACATTGCAGCGATAGAGGAGCTGATCTACACTGCACAAGATAGGATCTCCAGCTTCTCCAATATATGGGAAGACTGGTTTAAATATCGAAATTCTGCAGGATACCAAGATCTACTGCAAGGGACTGGTTGATTGGGATTCCCCAACAGAACTCTGTTTAGATTTAAATCAGAACACTGATCTAAGAGCTGACATGTTCCAATAGCAAAAGTAGATGGAGAGGGTAGCTGGTGGTCCCCCGACCCCCTCTCTTGGCATTCGCCTTCGAAACTCTCCCTCCCCCTCCCCCTTATGCGTTCCTTATCTATATTTCTCCCTATTATTCCCCCTCTTGTTTTTCCTTTTTCTTTTCCTTTCTTCCTTTTTCTTAAATAATAAAGAATTCTGAAGAATAAGACTTTGGGATGATGGGTCTACCTATGTGGTGACCTCTCCGCCCAACCTTTCCAGGATACGCGGATGTTCAGAGATAGGTGCAGGAATTGTAACAAGGGCTCTGATTTTCCAATAATATTGCAGGACTGGAAGCTTCTGAATACACCCGTATTGACATTATCCTGCAGGGATATCTTGATGTATGCCTTCTGTATTCTATGCTGTGATGTTGTTTATAATGTTTGTTGGGAGTACCTCATGGGCCTCTTTACGATTGTATATTGTGTATCTGTACTCCAATTGGAGCCACAGCACTTATGTGTATGCGTTTTTTTTCCCCTGACAAAGTATCTGTAATATCGGTTGAATTACTCAATAAAATCTTTATGAATAAAAAAATAAAAAAAGACTGGGATGCCATTAAAGTTCATATGCGTGTAAAGGCAGGTGTACCAATACTTTTGACAATATAGTATATATATATATATATATATATATATATATATATATATATGTATCCTACACCTAAAATAAGGACTCTCCCGCATTTCTGTTGCAAATCATAGAAAATAACATTATCACCACCACCTCCATGTAGTGGTCTTGGCAGGTGAGTGATATGAACACATAATAAGGCTGATTACAATAATGTTAGTTCAGCTTGAGTGCACCGAGCATCTCTTCCACTATAGATCCATACTGCTTTATTGAGTTTCATTTTTTATTTTTTTTTGTAAATTAATTTATTCCTACATGAGGTACTTTACAGAGAACAGACATGTAAGGATTTATTCTCCAGATTCCTCCAGAGCCAATATTGGGTGGGTTACTATGCGCAACACTTTTGGTTTTAACTCTTGTACCCACCACATAAAACTATATGAATAAATTACCTTTTTTATAACTTAGGCAGTAGTATAGATCTTAGTAATTTTGATAGCAATAAAAGACTTAGGAACCCACAGAGCTTATTCCCTATTTATCAGTCTCCTATTGTAAGGCACTACTGTTTAATATTGTATTACTGCACTTTTGAAGTCATTAATCTTTTACAAGGTTGAAAAAATGTAATCACATTGAAAGTCATTGTGCTTCTGCTTGGGGAACACAGGTGCATATATTGAAGACTGCAGTCTGTGTGTTCGGTATTTATGTACTGTATATGACAGCATTACAACATTTGCTCATAGCACAATGTGAGCATTTGACTCTGCCACTCAAACAAAAGTATTTTTCTCTCCCAACAAACTTAAGTTTTTATACTAGGTAAGTGTATATGGAAAAAAGTTGCGCCACAAGTATCAGAAAAAGCAGCCAGCATCAACAATATGACATATTGGGGCTGATTTACCAAACGTTTGCGCCATGAGTATTGGTGCATCTGCGTGCGCAATGGCTGTTTTGGTATTTACAAAACATTAGCGCCTGTAGCGCAGCCCTATTTGCCATTTACTATAGTGTTGTCGGCGGACGGGAGGAGGCGCTCAGTGCGCCACTATGGACCTGGCGCACAGCATGTTAAACACTAAATATAAAGAAGCTAGGAGTGAGAATATAATGGGGGTGATGTGGGGTGATGTGAGGAAGTGTAGGGACACCGGCCCAAATAACAAACATGGGCAAAATTGAGTGATAAAGTAACTTTTTCAAAACCAGCCCGCTGCGCCGGCAATTCCGATTCGAGCTGCGGGAGGTTTTTTTGAGCTCAGCGCGGGAATTTCAATGGTTCAAATGCGCCGGGACACTGCGCCGGCAAAATCTTAGTAAATGTCAAGTCACATAACTCAATTTGCATAAGTTGAACAGGCGCAGCTCTGAACTTTCCATTGCGCCAGCAAAATGACATTTCTAAAGGAAAAAAAAGGCATTTAAAAGCAGCCGCGGCTATAATGAATTGTCGGCTCCCGGCAATATAGAGAAAAGTCATTGAAAGTCATTGCTAACCAAAAAAAAAAAGCGTGGGGGTTCCCCCAAATTCCATAACCAGGCCCTTCAGGTCTGGAATGGATATTAAGGGGAACCCTGCTGCAAAATTTTTTTTAAAAATGACGTGCGGGTTCCCCCCAAATATCCAAACCAGGCCCTTCAGATCTGGCATGGATTTTAAGGGGAACTCCACCCCAAATTTAAAAAAAAATGGCGTGGAGTCCCCCCAAAAATCCACACCAGACCCTTATCCGAGCACGGAACCTGGATGGCCGCAGGGGAAAAGGGGGGGACGAGAGCGCCCCCCCCTCCCTCCTGAACCATACCAGGCTACATGCCCTCAACATGGGGAGGATGTCCCCATGTTGATGGGGACAAGGGCCTCATCCCCACAACCCTTGCCTGGTGGTTGTGGGGGTCTGCGGGCAGGTGGCTTATCGGAATCTGGAAGACCCCTTTAACAAAGGGGACCCCCAGATCCCGGCCCCCCCCTATGTGAAATGGTAATGGGGTACAAATGTACCCCTACCATTTCACAAGGAAAGTGTCAAAAATGTAAAAAAATGACAAGAGCCGGTTTTAGACAATTCCTTTATTAATGTCTTCTCTTTTCTTCCATCTTCTTCTTCTTCCTTCTTCTTCTTTTCTCCATTCGGGTTTCTTCCTCTTCATCTTTATCTTCATCTTCATCTTCACCTTCAGCTTCCTTCTTCCTTTGGTCTTCTCGTCCGCATCTTGCTCCGGCGTCTTCCCTTCTTCTTTTTTCTTCGGCCGCTCCGTTTGAATTGGAGGTTCCCGCTGAGCGACGCCTCAGTTCCCCACTTGGTCCGCTGCCCCCCGGTGGCTCCGCCCCCCTCTGACACCACGGGGAAAGTCCCCGTGAAATGCATGTGCGTCAGAGGGGGCCGGGGTCACCGGGTGTAAGCGGACTCGATGGGGAACTGAAGAACTGAAGCGTCGCACAGCGGGAACCTCCAATTCAAACGGAGCGGCCGAAGAAGAAAGAAGAAGGGAAGACGCCGGAGCAAGATGCGGACGAGAAGACCGAAAGTAGAAGGAAGAAGGAAGATGAAGATGAAGATGAGGATGAAGATAAAGATGAAGAGGAAGATGAAGATGGAGGAAGAAACCCGAATGGAGAAAAGAAGAAGATGGAAGAAGAAGATGGAAGAGGAAGATAGAAGAAAGGAAAACACATTAATAAAGGAATTGTCAAAAACCGGCTCTTGTCATTTTTTACATTTTTGACACTTTCCTTGTGAAATGGTAGGGGTACATTTGTACCCCATTACCATTTCACACAGGGGGGGCCGGGATCTGGGGGTCCCCTTTGTTAAAGTGGTCTTCCAGATTCCGAAAAGCCCCCTGCCCGCAGACC
Source organism: Rana muscosa (assembly GCA_029206835.1). Taxonomy (NCBI): domain Eukaryota; kingdom Metazoa; phylum Chordata; class Amphibia; order Anura; family Ranidae; genus Rana; species Rana muscosa. The sequence goes on along the minus strand of CM055117.1, from coordinate 910,245,244 downwards.
CCCACAACCACCGGGCAAGGGTTGTGGGGATGAGGCCCTTGTCCCCATCAACATGGGGACATCCTCCCCATGTTGAGGGCATGTGGCCTGGTACGGTTCAGGAGGGAGGGGGGGCCGCTCTCATCCCCCCCTTTTCCCCTGCGGCCGGCCAGGTTATGTGCTCGGATAAGGGTCTGGTGTGGATTTTTGGGGGGACTCCACGCCATTTTTTTTTATTTGGTGTGGAGTTCCCCTTAAAATCCATGCCAGATCTGAAGGGCCTGGTTATGGAATTTGGGGGAACCCCCACGCTTTTTTTTTGTGTAATCAAAGACTTTCAATGACTTTTGTCTGTATTGATAGGAACCAGCAATTCATTACAGCCGCAAGGACTTTTAAATGACTATTATTTTACTTTAGAAATGTCATTTTGCTCTCCAACTGTTATAAACATGGAAAGCATGTGCTACTTTACAGGCATACTATAGACACCCTCGGTATGATATTTAGGGCCAGTTCACACCGGATGCAGTGCAGTGCGTTATTTTGATGCCTGAAAAACGCAAAGAAAATTGATCCCATTAATGCCAATGGCATAGTTCACACCACTGCAGTCCGTTCCAGTGCGTTTCAGAAAGCAAAAAAAAAATTGGTCATGCTGCATTTTTTAGGAACAGAACTGTACTGGACCGCAGTAAAATACATCAAAAACGCAACGGAACGTACCAAAAATGCACTGGAATGCACCAGAACGCACCTAAATGCACCCAAGACGCACTGCAACACACTTGTCCTAAGTGAAAAGAGGGGGAAAAAAACACTGGACTGCATCAAAAACGCCTCAAAAATGCACTGGAATGTGTCAAAAACGCGCATGCAGAAAAGCACCTGGAACGCACCCAGACTGCGTTTCTATAGTGTGAACTAGGGCCAGTTCACACCATAGAAACACAATCCGGATGCGTTCCAGGTGCTTTTCTGCATGCACGTTTTTCATGCAATCCAGTGCATTTTTGTTACGTTTTTGATGCAGTCCAGTGCTTTTTTTTCACCCCTCTTTTTTATTAACCATAGATAAGGACAAGTGTGTTCCAGTGCGTTTTTGGTGCATTTAGGTGTGTTCCTGTGCGTTCCAGTGCGTTTATGATGTGTTTTGCTGTGTTTCAGTACAGTCCAGTGCAGGTAAAATGCAGCATGTTCTACTTTTTTTGTGGAACTGGAACGCACTGGAACAAACACTGCCATTTAGAACCATATAACCAACTTTCCATGCATTTTGGATGCATAAAAAACGCAATGCACTGCATGTGGTGTGAAATGGCCCTTAAGCAATTTGGCATATTTAAAGGCACTTCTCCTTGTTTTGTTTTTGGTGTTTTCCAAATTGGTGACATTGATATATGTCCCTTAGGGTGGGACCTGGGCCCCCATTTTAAGGCCAATAACTAGAAGATAAGCCAGCCAAGTGTGGACTAGCAAAATTAACAAGTCAGTTCCCATAGACTGCAATGGTATTTCCTGGTGCCTCCATGGCAGCATACCTGTGATAGAGCTCCGCCTCGACTCCTCCTTCAGGACTAGTGAATAGCATAAATTAAAGGCATAGCCCCTCCCCCAACATTCTCCTTTTTTTCCTCATACCTTCTTGTGCTGGTGAAGAGTAGCAGTATGTCCATACCTCTGCAGTCGGCAGCGTCCGCCGGGTTTAGCCTTTCCCGTGCGCAGTCCCTGTTCTTGGGCCGCTCACAGCGCTGATAAGACTGGGAACCCCTCTGTGGATCTGTTGGGGTCAATTTGCAGAGTTTCCTCACAGGAACGCAGTCTGCTATCACATCCATGATGAATGCAGTGGAAGTCGCAAAAGGATCAGCTCCATCTTCCCAGGCTGGTGGTTTCCATTTTTTATTACAGACATTTGTGTTTTTCCCCTTTCTTTTCCTCTCTTCTCCTCCCCTCCCCTTTCCTTTGCTTGTTAGGCGCCTTTAAAATGATTGTTGTCTTACTTTTTTATTCCTTTAAAACTGTGCAACTGGATAGGGCAGGTGTCTCTCTGTGCAACAACATTGTGGTGCTTATTTCCGGGTTCGGGGGGGCTACAGGTGCTCTGTAGGTCCCGCCAGGTAGGAGAGTGTCACGGCGCAGCGTCCTCGCCGCCGTCTGCGCATGCGAGATTTGGGAGTGATACAGAGCCGTAGTTTCTCGGCTCTCTGTACTGGGCGACGCTGGATCTTCTGCGATTGCACATGCACAGACGCTTGGTTCAGTGGCGGCCATCTTGGATTCTGGAAAGAAGGCTAGATTTGCCCTTTTTTTCAATCAATTCCAAATGGTGGTTTATGGGATTAGCCCACGCATCTTGAGCCTAATTAGGTTCAGATTCAGGGATGGCTGTCAGTCTCCTCAGCTGTGCCCTGCTAGGTCTCTCTGATGCTGCTTTGTGGTAGGTACTTTTTATTTTCTCAAAAAAAAAATGTTGCCGATCAGAAATGTTTATGTTAAAAAAAAAAAAGATAACAATATAAAAATGTTTATGTTTAAAAAATAAAATAAAAAATAAAAACAGATGACGATATAAAAATGTTTATTTCAAAAAAAAAAAAAAAGTGACGCCAAAAACTCCTGATTCTTTTCCCTTTCTTACTATATTTCTGGAGCTGATCCTTGTGCCCAACTCCGCAATGAGTCATTCATCTCGCAACAAAGATCCTCACACTTCTATTAGGTATGTGACCAACCATACGTGAGTATAAAAAAAAAAAGTGCGCTCACTGGTCTAGCGTGAGTTCCTTACACCGTAGCCCTACCCACTCCAAGGGGTCCCGCTCATCAGGGCGTAGGACCCATTCTTCACGTCGTAGATCAGAGAGGTCAAGATCCAGAGGACGTGATCGACCCCCCTCTCCTAGGACCTATAGGAAGAAGAGATGCTGGATATGTGGGGCTACACCGCTACCAGACAGCGTGGTCTGTAAGGACTGTTTTACGGACTATGCGTCCAACCGCGAGCTAGAAAATCAGCACGCTGTAGATCTGCTCAAGCGAACAATGAAGGACTCCTTCTCTGAGCTTTTGGCTTCGGTCCCCGCTCAACCACTTCAGCAGATATCCCTGGTTCAGGATATAGAACCTAATCTCCCTGGTCCGTCAGCAGTCAGTACACCTCTGCCACCGTCAGGCCGACCAGCTAGAGATTCACCACCTGAAGACTCTTCAGGGGACTCTTGAGAAGAGTCAGAACCTTCTGGCTTCAGTCTCTCCTTGGTAAAGCCATTCATCCAGGCAGTCAAAACTGCAATCGCCTGGAAAGACGCAGAATAGCCTCCCCAAGAGTCTACAAGCTACTTCCCATTCCTCAAAAGGAAGCAGGTTCTTTTCCCGTTGATGGGCAAGATTAGTCAAGTCATTCAGAAGGAATGGTCAAAGACTGATAAAAAAATAATAATTTTGGGGTCGGTTCAATAAACTATATACCCCTTACCAGAGTCGGGAACGCAGTCACTAAACTCCATGCCGGTGGTAGACGCGTCCGTGGTGCGACTCGCAAAAAAACTTACTCTACCAATGGAGGATTCCGCTTCCTTCAAAGACCCTCTAAACAGGCGAATCGACCTGGAGCTGAAGAGGAGCTACTTAGCCGCGGAAGCAGCATGTAAGCCAGCTATTTCCCTCACATCAGTATCAAATGCCATAAGATCTTGGACAGATAATATTGAGATGGCTTTGCATCAGGATGTCCCCATGGAGGATATAATTAAGGCCTTAGAAGAGCTTAGATTGTTGGCAGACTTTGTCTGCGTAGCGGCCATTGACACAATCAGGTGCTCGGCAAGATCCATGTTGCATTCAGTGATGGCGAAGAGGGCCTTGTGGCTGAAACCCTGGATGGCTGACTTATCCTCCAAACAAAATTGGTGCAAAATCCCGTTTGATGGGAAAGCACTATTCGGAGACAAAATGGATAAAGCTATCTCCAGGCTGTCAGGAGGGAAGTCTGGTATGCTTCCACAGGACAGAAGTATGCGAAGATTCAGAGGTGGTTCCTCTAGGTTCCGCCAGTCAAACCCAAGGGATTTTAGGCAGTCGAGACAGCCCAGAGACAACAAAAGACCTTGGAAAGGTACTCGGGGATCCTTTTTGAACAGGAAGATGAAAGCCCTTCCGGCTCCACAGGAGCAGAAGCAGTCTTTTTGACACCAGAGGAACCCAGGCACTCCCGGTGGGAGCCAGGCTAAAGTTTTTTTTACCCCAGTCTGGGCCACCTGCTGCCACAACCCCTGGGTTCTGTCAACAATTCAATGGGGGCACTTTTGGAATTTTTCTCACCCTCCACCTCGGAACTCTTTCAAAGGAACAGAGATTCCATCCTCTCCACTGAAGGCTCAAGCTCTGAAAAACTTCCTAACGTCACTCCAGCTTCAGGGGGCGGCTGTTCCGGCTCCCTTGGCAGAGCGCTTCGCAGGCTTATACTCCACCCTATTTCTGGTCCCAAAGAGGACAGAGGGGTGGAGGCCTGTGATAGACCTAAAGAGGCTCAACCGGTATATCCGCCCCGAAAGCTTCAAAATGGAGTCCCTGCAGACGATTATTCAGGCAGTCCAGCCATCAGATTGGATGATTTTGGTCGATCTGCAGGATGCGTACCTACATGTTCCAATTCTACCTGCATTTCAAAAATACCTGAGATTTGCAGTGGGACGGACCCACCTACAGTTTCAAGCCCTGCCTTTCGGTCTGTGCACCTCTCCCAGGGTGTTCACCAAGATACTAATATCTGCTTTAGTTCCCCTGCGGGAGAGGGGCTTGAGGATATACCACTACTTGGACGACATCCTACTCCTAGCAAGCAATCCGGATCAGTTGGTATGTCACCGGGACATTCTTCTACAGTCCCTAAAAGAGCTAGGGTGGCTGGTGAATTCCGACAAGAGTCAACTAATGCCAACACAGCAGATAATCTATGCACAATGTTCGACACTCAGGAGGGGACAGTGTCATTACCACCGCCGAAGGCAAGGATTGTCATCCAGAGAATGATCAAAGTCATCCAGAGCCCGTATCTGACGGCTTCACAATGCCTGAGCCTCATTGGCACAATGTCTTCCTGTATACCCATGGTTTCTTGGGCACATTGGCACTTGAGGTATTTCCAGACTGGTTTCTTGGTGCAGTGGAAGAAACAATGACTATCTCAGACGATCCTGCTGATGGGAAAAATACGTAGGAGCCTTCACTGGTGGACAGTTCCGGAAAACCTCTCCAAGCCTCATCACCTGGGCTCCCTTCCTTGGATCACAATTACGTCCGATGCAAGCAGACAGGGCTGGGGAGCCCATTGCGGGCAAACCAGAATACAGGAGATGGGCATGCACCACCCAGGGAGTGGTATCCAACATCTTGGAGATGAGGGCAGCCTTCTTGGCACTGACCTCTTTGGCACCCCAAATCAGAGGCCAAAGAATACTCCTACGCCTAGACAACAGAGCAGCTGTCGCTTATCTGCAGAAGCAGGGAGGCACTCGCAGCAGGTCACTCCTCAAGGAGGTAGAGCCGATCATGCTCTGGGCGGAGCAGAACCTCCTGGACCTCAGAGTGATGTATCTGCCAGGCAGGTTGAACACGGAAGCAGACACTTTATCCAGAAACTTCCTGGACAATGAGTGGGCTCTCCACCCCCATGCCTTCCTTCAGATTGCCAACATATGGGATCCCCCTCAGGTAGATCTGTTCACCTCCCCGAAGAACGCCAAGCTGGACAGGTTCTTCTCTCGGCTGCCGCATCCACAAGTCGAGGCAGTGGATGCCCTGTCATGTCCCTGGAGGTTCACCACGGCATATGCCTTTTCTCCCAGGCCATTAATATTCAAATTCCTCCTGAGGCACCTCAGGGAGCCAGTCCAGGTGGTGGCAGTACTTCCGTATTGTGCCTCAGTGTGGGCTCTCCAATCAAGATCCCTCCTTTCCCTCAACTTCTGTCGCAGAGCAGTCTAGTTCATCCAAACCCTCAGAAGTTGAATCTTCGAATCTGGAGGTTGAGAGGCGAAGGTTCGAGTCCCTAGGGTGTTCTCCAGGAGTCATATCAACCCTTCTAAAAGCTAGGAAGCCAGCAACTAATGCCATATATTCAAGAATATGGGACAAGTTCTTGTCATTTGTTTCCGAAAATGGATTTCATCCAATCCTTCCTTCTACAGCTCATGTTCTAGGATTCCTTCAGACAGGACTTGATCTGGGACTTGGTCTGAGCTCTCTCAAAGTGCAGGTAGCAGTAATCTCTGCTGCAACAAATAAGAGATGGGCGGAGGATCCTTCAGTAGTCACTTTCCTCAGAGGTATATTGAAGATTCGCCCTCCTGTCAGACGATCATTTCCTAAGTGGGATCTGTCCCTAGTCCTGGAAGTTCTATCTGACCATCCCTTTGCTCCAGTGGAACAAGTAACAATATGGAACCTGACACTAAAGACGTCTTTCCTGCTAGCCATTACATCTGGCAGAAGAATCTCGGAACTTCACTCTTTAGGGATAGGTGACGACCACATCTCCTTCTTCACAGACAGAGTGGAACTTCGTCCCCTTCGGGGGTTCACACCAAAGGTTGCTACTCCAAGCCACCTGTTGGAACCCTGGGCACTACCAGTGTTTACAGACATGGATTCAGAGTCTTGTCATGAACTGGATGTATCCAGAGTGCTCAGGGCCTACCTAGAAGCCACCGGCCCCTTCAGAAATTCTGAGAGACTTTTCATCGTACCGTTCGGTAAATACAGGGGCAAAGAAGCTTCCATCAGAACTCTGGCATCTTGGGTTGTAAAGTTAATCCAGAAGGCCTACAGGGTGAAGAATATGGAGCCTCCATCCCAAGTGAATGCTCATTCTACAAGGGCAGTCTCAGCTTCCTGGGCAGCAAGGGCTAATGTTTCGTTGGAGACAGTGTGCGGGGCCGCCACCTGGTCTTCTCACCATACGTTCCTCAGACACTACCATATTGATCCAGGAGCCCTCACGACTGTTGAGTTTGGAAGGAGGGCAGTTCAGGCTGCTATGTCCTCTTATAATTAAACATTTATTGTTAAGCAATTATCCCACCCATGTCAGCTAGTTAGTTATCACAGGTATGCTGCCATGGAGGCACCAGGAAAACGGAAAATTGTATCATACTTACCAGTAATTTTCCTTTCCTGGTGCCTATCCATGGCAGCATACGCTCCCACCCTCGGTATTCTATATTACAGAGAATGTTGGGGGAGGGGCTATGCCTTTAATTTATGCTATTCACTAGTCCTGAAGGAGGAGTCGAGGCGGAGCTCTATCACAGGTATGCTGCCATGGATAGGCACCAGGAAAGGAAAATTACTGGTAAGTATGATACAATTTTCCGTTTTGTTGGTGGGGGGGAGGGGTGATTGTCCCATCTCTAATTTTGTAGCATGCTGGATGATGTGCTTAATTTTGGACGGGGGGACGGGGGGGTTATTTTTTGCTAGCTGCATTGGTGTTGTTCTGCACATGCCCAGCCAGTTAGGTTTTTTTTTGCGTGCTTTTTGTGTGTGAACAGCACCTGGGTATTTCTGGGCATGCTCAGAGTGTTTTGATGGGTTAGTAATTGAAGGACATCCTTAACAGGTGTGCCCACTTTGAATTTCAGTCTCTACATTGAGTGAACTTGCATTTTGGGTGTTTCATGGACTGTGCATGTGTTTTCAATTGCCGCATTAGCTCACAAACATATGTTATATAAAGCTCGCAGAGCATTCGGTCGCTTGCCCTGAGAAGAGGCAAATGTGTGTGTGTTAAAATGTACAAGTTGGTGTCCTTATCGAGTTTGTAACACATGTATTTTATTTTTTATGTCTTTGCAAAACAAGTGATTGGTTAACTTTTGGTGTATTTTTTGGTGTGGGGGAAATGTTCCCCTGAAATAATTCTGATGTTATTAATGTGTGTTGTTTGTTCACTTTGATTTAATTGTCTGTGCTGCATTATTTTTGGCCAAAAATTGCTCAAGATGTTGTGAGTCTGTAACTGTTTCAAATTGACCATGTTTTTTATTTTGCCTTCCCTTTTGTTTTGTTGAACAATAAAATTTGATGCAAAGTTTTGATGTTTGTTTGTTTTGTGTTTTCTTTGCAACAAATGTGACAGCTGATTGGCATGTCAAAACAAAACAGGTGTAATTTGTCTACCCTAGTGCCTTCATGGTAGTATATGCATGTATTGTATTGTGTGCTGCCATGGAAAGTCACCAGGAAATGAAAAATACAGAGCGGTAAGTATTCAATTTTCCTTTTTTACTGCAGTGGTTCTCAGCCTCAGTCCTCAAGTACCCCCAACAGGACATGTTTTGTGAATTAATCTTATCGAAAATTGCTGTCCAAAAATCAAAACCATTGACTGTGATTTAAAGCACATGTGCAAGATGAAGGAAAACCTGCAAACATGGCCTGTTGGGGGTACTTGAGAAGCACTGATTTAGAGCACTGCACTTAGAATTGTATGGCCTTGAGCTATTTTTAATTGTGGGCATTTTGAGGGAAACAAAGTAAGTGTTAGAACCCCTGCGTGTGTGTTTTTTTTTTTTTTAGATTTATTTTTTATTTTTTGTAGTTTGGCTTTTGCGTCTCCTTTTCTTAACATTGGCTTCACTTCCTGTCACACAGCTAAACAGGAAGTGAAGGTAAAACCCTACCAATGGCTTTTCTTGGGGACACACAGATCAATCTAACTAGTGTCCCCATTGAGCAAATTGCACTCTAGCACTTTGTTGTGTACACCCCAAATCATTGGGTAGTTTGGGGTTTAGTAAAGACAAATCCACTCTGCAGTAAAAGTGTAGCTGCTGAAAATCTGAGGGAAAGTACTGGTGATTGGATGTTGCAATCATGTAAAAGCAAAGATGGTGTTTTTTATTTTTTGGCTTGCATGTCCCCCTCAGATATACAGCAAGTGCACTTGTAGTGCAAAGTAGATTTGCCTTTAGTAAATAAACCCCACAGTCCAAACTACCTAATAAATTGTGGTGTACCCCGCAATATGCTGGAGTGCAATGTGCATAATGGGGAAAGTATTTAGACTGACCTGTGTGTCCCCAAGGAAAGACATTGTTAGGGATTTTCCCTCACTTCCTGTGTGGCTATGTGACAGGAAGTGAATTATTTGGAAGGATAAAGTGGTCAAATTAATTAGTTTAACTTTTCAAAGACTCATTCCTAAGTTGAATTGTGATGCATGTCAATGGCCCATTTAGACCCTCTTTAATCACTTGAGATCAGCGCTATAACTGATCGACGGCCACAGCATGGTCCTCAATTGCCGGGAGTCCGTCAATAAACGTCCTCCCCTTTGTGCGCGCGCGCTGTGGTCACTGAGACTCGGGTGATGACAGATCCGAGTAAGGGGCCGATCCCTACCCTTTACCATGTGATCAGCTGTCAGCAAATGACAGCTGATCACGTGATGTAAACAAAAGCTGGGTAATGGTTTTTGTTTTCTCCTTGTGCCGACAGCGTGAGCATAAAAAAAGGCAATCACCGGCTTATGTGCAAGGGACATGGGGCCCGAAGAGGAAGAGGCAATTCTGCATCATCTGTGACAATTAGTAGCCCCTGCCAGTGCCCCCTATCAATGCCCACCACTGGTGCCAATCAGTGGCACCTATCAGTGCCCATCACTGCCAACTATCATTGCCACCTAGCAGTGCCACTTCTCACTGCCCACCAGTGCCAAATAGCAATGCCACCTCTCAGTGCCCACCCTTGCCACCTTATCGGTGCCCATCAGTGCAGTCTCATCAGTGTACATCAATGAAGAAGAAAAATTACCTTTCTTAAAAATATTAACCCCGTTTCCTACCGCCCATCGTCAAATGACATCCTTGGCTTTGTCCGGTGACATCTGAATGATGCCTGCAGCTGCAGGCATCATTCAGATATCATTCTTTTCAGCCGGTGATTCTGTGCACAATAAAAACGATCATAGTGGCAGTTCCGCCGCTTGATCATTCTTATAGGTGGGGGAGGGGACGTTCCCCCCCCCTCTTGCCGCCATCAGGTGCTTCTCCGGGCTCTCCCGTGCCATCTGGGGCTCGGAGAACGATTTGGAGATGACTGGTGACCAGATGGTCATCAGTCATCTCTATGACCGTCGGAGGCGCGGGCACGACATTATGGCATCACACCGCGTTCCCGTATGTTAACCAAGCCGTGATCTCGGCTGTCAGCATGAGATTGGTGTTTTTTTTGGACCAATATCATGCTTTCCAGCCTGGAGGAGAGATGCGGGTTCTTATTGACCCCGCATCTCTCCATAAAGAGGACCTGTCACACACATTCCTATTACAAGGGATGTTTACATTCCTTGTAATAGGAATAAAAGTGATCCAAAAAAATAAAAAAAATTAAAAAAAGAGTAAGAAATACAAAAAAGTAAAAAAACAAAATAAAAAAAATAAGCAAAAATAAGAAAAAACGCCCATGTCCCCGGTAGCTCACGCTCAGAAGCGAACACACACGCAAGTCCCGCCCACATATGTAAACGCCGTTCAAACCACACATGTGAGTTATTTCTGCGTGCGTTAGAACGAGTGCAACAATTCTAGCACTAGACCTCCTCTGTAATGCCAAAATGGTAACCTGTAAAAAAAATTAAAGCATTGCCTAGGGAGATTTTTAATTACTGAAGTTTGGTGTCATGCCATGTGTGTGCGCAATTTTAAAGCGTGACGTGTTGGGTATCTATTTACTCAGCATAACAACATCTTTCACATTATACCAAAAAATTGGCCGTAACTTTACTGTTTTGTAATATTTTTAGCAAACAAAAGGCGTTTGAAAAATTATTGCGCAAATACCGAGCGGGATAAAAATTTGCAATGACCGCCATCTTATTCCCTAGGGTGTCTGCTCCAAAAACATATATAATGTTTGGTGTTTTGAAGTAATTTTATAGCCATAAATTTATGATTTTTACATGAAGGAGAGAAGTGCCAGAATAGGCCCAGTGCTAAAGTGGGTAAAATATCCATTTTTTTTTTTTTTAAACTCGGTCTTTTGTATTTATCGAAAAAAAATTAAAATAAAACACAAAGGTGATCAAATAGCACCAAAAGCAAGCTCTATTTGTGTGCCAACAAATAAAACATTTTCATTGGGTTACAGTGTTGTATGAGCGCGCAATTGTCATTAAAAGTGCATCAGTGCTGAAATGTGAAACTTGGTCTGGGCAGTGCGCAAGTGGTTAATATAAGGCTGCATGCACACGGACGTTTTTCAAGCCGCTTGTTTGAGCGTTTTTTGCAGCTTAAAAACATCTCTCCATATTAGCCTATGGCCTCATGGCCACCATGGCGTTTTAGAGCTGTAAATGGCATAGGCGTTTTTAGGCCCCATGTAGACGGGACGCTGGTGCAAAGTGTTCAGAACTAAGGTTGAAAGTGGCGTTTAGAAAGGCGCGCTTTGTGGCGTTTGCATGCCGTGTTTTACCACATTTGCGTGTATTTGATAAGGAGCCGCCCTAAGCTCCAAAAACAGTATTATTTACAATTTTAGCTATTTAGTGAGACCAGAGTGATATCAGCAGCTGAGAGCAGCAGTGTAGTTGTATTTAGCGTGTCACTTGCCACAAGTTGTGGATTGTCCACTTGCCACGTCAGCTGCCCCAAGTTGTGGATTGTCCACAATGCAATGGAAGCAATTTCTATTATATATATATATTTTATGGTTTTTCATCATTTGCCATAAATTTGGAGTTTATCAATGTAAAAAAATAGGTCACCTTTAAAAACGCTTCTAAACTAAAATGCGGCTAAACGCCGGTACCGCGTCTGAAACGTGGAAATCTTTGGCGTCTGAAGGCATTTCGAGGGTTTGGTTTGTGAAAAACGATTTTAAACGCAACTGCAGATTTTTTTTGCCAGGCCAAAAACAGTGTTTTGGATGTAATAGAATTCAATGGACCCGCATCCAAAACGCAAGTACCGCAATTTTGCGGCGTTTTTTTGTTTTACCTGTTTATAGCTGGTTGTTAAAGGAAATGTAAAAAATAAAATAAAATAAAAAAAAAACAGTGTGGGCCCCCCCCCCCCCAGGTCCATACCAGGCCCTTGGGTCTAGTATGGATTCAAAGGGGACCCCCCCAAAAATGAAAAAAAAATGAAAAAAAAAACTGGCGTGGTGGTCCCCCCGGAATCCATACCAGGCTCTTCAGGTCTGGCATGTATTTTAAGGGGATCCCCGCGCCAAAAACTAAAAAAATTTGCGTAGGGACCCCTAAAAATACATGTTGATGGGGACAAGGGCCTCTTCCAGACAACCCTGGCTGTTGGTTGTCGGGGTCTGCGGACGGGGGGCTTATCGGAATCCGGGAGCCCCCTTTAATAAGGGGGACCCCAGATACCTGCCCCCCACCCTATGTGAATGAGTATGGGGTACATCGTACCCCTACCCATTCACCTGGTGGCAAAATAAGTCAATAAAAAAAGACAACACTGGTTTGAAAAGTAATTTATTGGGCAGCTCCGGGGGTCTTTCTGCCGGGCCCCCGCTATCTTCTGCTAGCTCTTTTGCTAGCGGTGTCCCGGGCTTCCTCGCCGTCTTCTTCCAACTTCGGGGGTCTCTTGTTCTGTTCTCCGGTTCTTCTCCCGCTCTCCGACATCTTCTCCACGATCTCCGGTTCTTTCTGCCTTCTGCCGGGCCCCCGCTATCTTCTTCCAGCTCTTTTGCTAGCGGGGGCCGGTCTTCTACGTCGCCTTCTTCCCTCTTCTCTTCGCCCGATGTTGCCTCGTCGCTGTCCACCGCTGCAATGATCTGTCCGAGCAGCGGTGCCACTTTTATTGGCATGGGGCGTGGTCACCGGATGATGCCACCGCTGACCCCGCCCCCGTTTCACGTCACAGTCCCATCATTCCCCGGGACTGTGACATCATACGCGGGCGGGGTCAGCGGTGGAATCATCCGGTGACCACGCCCCATGCCAATAAAAGTGGCACCGCTGCTCGGACAGATCATTGCGGCGGTGGACAGCGACGAGGCAACATCGGGCAAAGAGAAGAGGGAAGAAGGCGACGAAGAAGACCAGCCCCCGCTAGCAAAAGAGCTGCGAGAAGATAGCGGGGCCCGGCAGAAGGCAGAAAGAACTGGAGATCGTGGAGAAGACGTCGGAGAGCGGGAGAAGAACCGGAGAACAGAACAAGAGACCCCCGAAGTCGGAAGAAGATGGCGAGGAAGCCCGGCAGAAAGACCCCCGAAGACGGCGAGGAAGCCCGGGACCCCCGCTAGCAAAAGAGCTAGCAGAAGATAGCGGGGGCCTGGCAGAAAGACCCCCGAATTACTATTCAAACCTGTGTTGTCTTTTTTTATTGACTTATTTTCCCACCAGGTGAATGGGTAGCGGTATGATGTACCCCATACTCATTCACATAGGGTGGGTGGCCGGCATCTGGGGGCCCCCTTTTTAAAGGGGGCGCCCTGATTCCGAAAAGCCCCCCGCCCGCATACCCCGACAACCAACGGCCAGGGTTGTCGGGAAGAGGCCCTTGTCGGCTTAAGGGGGTTCACCTTAAAATCCAGACCAGACCTAAGGGCCTGGTATGCTCCTGGAGGGGAACCCATGCCGGTTTTTTCATTAAAATTTGGCCTGGAGTTCCCCTTCATGATTCATACCAAACATGGGACAGCGAGGCTGCCGAAGACCAGCGCAATGACATCGCGCTGGACACATTCTCGGCCGGCTAGTCTCCTCTAGGACACGACTTGAGCGGCTGCTTCACGCGCTCAGGTCGTGTCCAGGTCGCCTGGCAGAGTCGTGCTGTCCCTGTGTCAGCCGGCACAGGAGTCGCCCGCAAGTCGGATCCGACTTCCCGGGCGACCTCTATTCAAACTTTCCAAACTGTGGAGGGGCCATCGACGGCAAGCATGTTCGGGTCGTACCACCAACCCATTTGGGATCCTATTACTACAATTACAAGGGGTTCCACAGCATCGTCATGATGGCAGTGGTGTCGGCCACCTACGAATTTCTTTATGTGGACGTAGGAAAAAATGGACGTATGTCGGATGGAGAAGTCTTTTCTCAGACAGAGTTTGGCCAACGGCTCATATCAGATGAGCTGGCCTTGCCACCAGTGGAGCAGAATGTGGAGGGACTCCCATTTGTCTTTGTAGCGGATGAGGCGTTTGGCCTGGGTCCCCATTTAATGAGGCCATTTCCTCAACGAACCCTCACCCCTGAGAGGAGGGTGTTTACCTATCGGCTGGCCAGAGCCAGAAGGGTGGTGGAAAATTCTATTGGCATCATGGCCAGCCGATTCCGCTTGTTCCTCACCTCCATCCACCTTGCCCCCTATAAATGGAACCATGTGGTCATGACCTGTTGTGTCCTACATAATTTTTTACGGGTCCATTCCCCGAATTATCTTACCTTGAGTGGGCCTGAGGCCTCATTACAGGACAATACCAATTTAGTGGCCCTGGAAGCTGGCCGTCCAGGCTTGGCCCCCCAAACCGGCCGTGATGTTCGGCAGCAATATGTGGAATATTTTGTGGGTAGGGGGGCCATTGATATGCCTGCGGATTATTAATTTAATATTTTTGTTAAATAAAATCTTTCTGCGAAAATGTATTTGTATTGTCTTTTTGTTTTGGTTTCTTTTATGTTTCTCCTAGGTTCTCCTAGTGCACTTGTAGTGCCATGTGTATTTTGCATTATTAAATACCCTTCATTGTCAGTGTAAAGACAAAACCAAATTTTGCGAACTTTGGGCAACATTTACATAATTAAGCCACACATTTTTTTGCTTTAAAATCTTTTTATTGTTTGTACCTTTTTTTTTATTTTTTTTAACAAAACTATTTTAAAATTTTTGAGTGTTCAAAAATAATTTTTGGGGTAAAACGCATGAACAGGCATGCTTACAAAATGTACAAAAAATCTTTTCTCTAAATTTCTACATGTAGTATTAATTAAACATTAACCACTTAACGACCGCCCACTGTAGTTATACGTCGGCAGAATGGCACCGACAGGCAAAGTCACGTATATCTACGTGATTGCCTTTGTATAGTTGGGGGGTCCGATCGGACCTCCCTCCTATACAGTGAGCGGTCGTTTTCCATTGGGGAGCGATCCGAGATGAGGGGACGGCCGTTCGATTCCGGCCACCCCCTCGCGATCGCTCCCGGCGAATGAGAAAGCTTCCTCTGCTGTGTAGTGTTTATACAGGCAGAGGAAGTGATGTCATCTCTCATGCGGCGCTCACATATACCGAGCGCCGTACAAGAGAAGACATCAGGTCAGTGCACAAAACACTACACTGACACCAGGACACATAGGCACACAAATCGCCCCCCCCCAGGCCCCCCCAGACACCCCCCAGATCACCCCCCAGCCCCCAGTCACAGTGTCACTGATTGCAGTGACCATTTATTTACTGATCACTGCAATCAGTGACATTTGTGACTGTAAAAGTGTCACTACAGTTTAGTTTTAGGTCCAGTGTAGCCCCCTAACCCCCCCTAATAAAGGTTTAACCCCCTGATCGCCCCCCAGATATCACTTTCACCCCCTAGCACCGCCGTCGCTAAGCAATCGTTTTTCTGATCGCTGTTTTATTGTCAGTGATGCTGATCGGTAGCCAGTTATTTTTTTTAGGTTCGCCGCAGGTTTTTATAGCGTCAGGTACCCCTATATATTACCTAATAAAGGTTTAACCCCCTTGATCGCCCCCCAGGTAACCCATTCACCCCCTATCACCACTGTCGCTAAGCGATCGTTTTTCTGATCGCTGTCTTATTGTCGGTGATGCCGATCGGTAGCCAGTTATTTTTTTTAGGTTCGCCGCAGGTTTTTATAGCGTCGGGTACCCCCATATATTACCTAATAAAGGTTTAACCCCTTGATCGCCCCCCCCAGGTAACCCTTTCACCCCCTTTTGCCAGTGTCACTAAGCGATCGTTTTTCTAAACGCTGTATTAGTTATGCTGGTGCCGATAGATAGCCAGTTATTTTTTTTAGGTTCGCCGCAGGTTTTTATAGCGTCAGGTACCCCCATATATTATCTAATAAAGGTTTTAACCCCCTAATTGCCCCTAGTTAACCCTGCATCACACCCCAGGCAGTGTCAGGTTAGTGCCAGTAATGCCAACACCCACGCGTGAAGCATACACCTCCCTTAGTGGTATAGTATCTGAACAGATCAATATCTGATCTGATCAGATCTATACTAGCGTCCCCAGTAGTTTAGGGTTCCCAAAAGCGCAGTGTTAGCGGGATCAGCCCAGATCCCTGCTAGCACCTGCGTTTTGCCCCTCCGTCCAGCCCAGGCCACCCAAGTGCAGTATCGATCGATCACTGTCACTTGCAAAACACAACACACATAACTGCAGCATTCGCAGAGACAGGCCTGATCCCTGCGACTCCAGTGCTGTAGGAGGTGATTTCACCACCACAGTTAAAAAAAAAAGCATATATGCCGAAGCATTGGGGCAGCAGGGGCGGAGGAGCGGAGGAGCGATTTTCCTCCTAATGCCGCGTACATACGGTCGAAATTCCAACGGAGGCTTGCCCGTGGAAAAGTCTGACCATGTGTATGCGGCATAACTTTTGCGGGAAGATGCTCCCATGCCTCGGCATATATAAATGGTGCATGTATGCCCATCATTAGAAGTGGGTAGATGAAGGGCGGTATTCTAATGGTGGGCATACCCACCGATCAATCTTTTTTTTTCGTTCAGCCAACAGGCTGCATGAAAAAAAAGATTACAATACATGTCCAACAAGGACCAGCAATGTACTGGTATGTTGCTGGACTTTGAATGGTTATACCAGATTGATGCCTGCGGGTTTAGGTATCATCTTGGTATCATTCTTTTCAGCCAGCGGCCGGCTTTCATGTAAAAGCAATCCTAGTGGCTAATTAGCCTCTGGACTGCTTTTACAAGCAGTGGGAGGGAATTTCCCCCCCGGATATAAAAAGCGCCATTGGGAAATTGGGAAAGCATTTTATCACACCGATCTTGGTGTGGTCAGATGCTTTGAGGGCAGAGGAAAGATCTAGGGTCTAATAGACCCCAGTTTTTTTTAAAAAAAGAGTACCTGTCACTACCTATTGCTATCATAGGGGATATTTACATTCCCTGAGATGACAATAAAAATGATAAAAAAAAAAAATATGGAAGGAACAGTTTAAAAAAAAAAATGCAAAATTAATAATAAAAAAAAAAAAAAAACACCCCTGTCCTGCCCTGCTCTTGCGCAATGGCGAACGCAAGCGTGGGTCTGGCGTCATATGTAAACAGCAATTGCACCATGCATGTGAGGTATCACCGCGAAGGTCAGATCGAGGGCAGTCATTTTAGCAGTAGACCTCCTCTGAAAATCTAACGTGGTAACCTGTAAAGGCTTTTAAAGGCTTTTAAAAATGTATGTAGTTTGTCGCCAATGCGCTTTTGTGCGAAATTTTAAAGCATGTCGTATTTGGTATCTATGTACTCGGCCTAAGATCATCTTTTTTATTTCATCAAACATTTAGGCAATATAGTGTGTTTTAGTGCATTAAAATTTAAAAAAGTGTATTTTTTCCCCAAAAAATGCGTTTGAAAAATCGCTGCGCAAATACTGTGTGGAAAAAAAAATGCAACACCCACCATTTTAATCTGTAGGGCCTTTGCTTTAAAAAAATATATAATGTTTGGGGATTCAACATAATTTTCTTGCAAAAAAAAAAAATGTTTTCATGTAAACAAAAAGTGTCAGAAAGGGCTTTGTCTTCAAGTGGTTAGAAGAGTGGATGTAAGCTTCCTAATGTTGTGTATAAAATGCCAGGACAGTTCAAAACCCCCCAAATGACCCCATTTTGGAAAGTAGACACCCCAAGCTATATACTGAGAGGCATGTCGAGTCCATGGAATATTTTATATGTTGACACAAGTTACGGAAAAAAGACAATTTTTTTTTTGCACAAAGTTGTCACTAAATGATATATTGCTCAAACATGCCATGGGCATATGTGGAATTACACCCCAAAATACATTCTGCTGCTTCTCCTGAGTACGGGGATACCACATGTGTGAGACTTTTTAGGAGCCTAGCTGCGTACGGGACCCCAAAAACCAATCACCGCCTTCAGGCTTTCTAAGGGTGTAAATTTTTGATTTCACTTCTCACTGCCTATCACAGTTTCGGAGGCCATGGAATGCCCAGATGGCACAAAACCCCCCCAAATGACCCCATTTTGGAAAGTAGACACCCCAAGCTATTTACTGAGAGGTGAGTATGTTGCAGATCTCGCTTTTTGTCAAAAAGTTTTGAAAATTGGAAAAAAAAAAAATGATTTTCTTTCTTCATTTTCAAAAACAAATTAGAGCTGTAAAATACTCACCATGCCTCTCAGCAAATAGCTTGGGGTGTCTACTTTCCAAAATGGGGTCATTTGGGGAGGGGTTTGTGCTATTTTGGCATTTTATGGCCTTCGAAACTGTGATAGGTAGTGAGTAGTGTTGAGCGGACCCGAACTGTAAAGTTCGGGTCCGTACCGAATTTTGGCTTTTTCCCGACCCCGGACCCGGATTTTGCGCTAAAGTCCGGGTTCGGGTCCGGATTCGGGAATTTAATGGCGCAGTTAGAAATGCTTCAGGGGCCAGCCAATCACCATTTGATTAGCTGGTGTGCCCTTAGAAGCCATCATAGCCATGCCTACTAATGGCATGGCTGTGATTGGTCAGTGCAACATGTGACCCAGCATGTGACCAGCTTCTATATAAGCAAGAGGCACACAGCACAGATCGTCACTCTGCTTTTAGACAGTGTAGGGAAAGGATCCTGGCTGCTGTTGCTGTGAGGGAGAGAATTATATGATAGGAGTTAGTCCTGATTCTGCAATCTACTGATATAAAAGATAGAGAGACAGTGTAGTGTAGTGTAGTGTAGGGGCAGGATCCTGTTTGTGCTTTCAGGGAGAGAGATTTAGATAGGAGTCCAGATTGAGAGATATAATAGCTCAGCGATCTGCATAGGTTTATCTGTTTGTGTTGCAAGCTCAGTGCACCAGCACTGCATTACGTTGAGTGATACACCTATTCCATTTAGTGGCTGTATTGTGCTCTTGCTAAAAGACCCATTTCGGGCAGAAAAAAAAAAAAGGCACTTTATTGTGCTTTTGCTAAAAAGACCCATTTTTGGGCCCCCAAAAAAAAAAAAGGCACTTTATTGTGCTGTTGCAAAAAAAAAAAAGGCACTTTGTTGTGCGCAAAAAAGACCTATTTTTGGGCAAAAAAAATATTTTGCAGTGTATATCTCTAGTTGTGTGAAATAACCAATTTCTATATATTTTTCTTGCACTATGCTATACTAAAAAAAAAAAAAAAACTTTTTTTTGAATAGCATTCTCTGCACTTCTATAGCTGTGCGATTCAGTGGTTAAATACTGTGGTTGTGTTGTGCTCTTCCAAAAAACGCCATTTAGGGGCACAGAAAATATTTTGCAGTGTGAAATACACATCTGGAGGTGTGTGAAAAAACATTATTTTTAAAAAGCATTCTCTGGCCTCTGCAGCTGTGCGATTCAGCAGTTATATACTGTTGGGGTTGTTGTGCTCTTGCAAAAAACGCCATTTAGGGCCACAGAAAATATTTTGCAGTGTGAAATACACATCTGGAGGTGTGTGAAATAAACAATTTCTATATATTGTACAGTGCTATACTAAAAAAAAAAAATTTTTTTTGAATAGCATTCTCTGCACTTCTATAGCTGTGCGATTCAGTGGTTAAATACTGTGGTTGTGTTGTGCTCTTCCAAAAAACGCCATTTAGGGCCACAGAAAATATTTTGCAGTGTGAAATACACATGTGGAGGTGTGTAAAATAAACAATTTCTATATATTGTACAGTGCTATACTAAAAAAAAAACATTTTTTTTGAATAGCATTCTCTGCACTTCTATAGCTGTGCGATTCAGTGGTTAAATACTGTGGTTGTGTTGTGCTCTTCCAAAAAACGCCATTTAGGGCCACAGAAAATATTTTGCAGTGTGAAATACACATCTTGGAGGTGTGTAAAATATACAATTTCTATATATTCTTCTTGTACAGTGCTATACTAAAAAAAACAACCTTTTTTTTTGAATAGCATTTTCTGTAGCTGTGCGATTCAGCGGTTACGTGCTGTGGGTGTGTTGTGGTCTGGCAAAAAACGCCATTTAGGGCCACAGAAAATATTTTGCAGTGTGAAATACACATCTGGAGGTGTGTGAAATAAACAATTTCTATATATTTTCCTTGTACTGTGCTATACTAAAAAAAACAACCTTTTTTTTTTGAATAGCATTTTCTGCAGTTCTGTAGCTGTGCGTTTCAGCGGTTAAATACTGTGGGTGTGTTGTGGTCTTCCAAAAAACGCCATTTAGGGCAAGATCCTAAATTTGGAAAATATGAGGGGAAGGTCAAAGGGACGTGGTGGCCCCGGTCATGGTGCTGCTGGTGGAGCTCCTGTTGCAGGGAGAGGACGTGGTGGATCTGTGCCAGCTACACGCACAAGTGAAACACCTTCCTCAGGTGCGAGTAGGCGACCGAGCCTGCGGCGGTATTTTGTCGCGCCTAATGAGGCTGTACCAATGTTTAGGCCAGGACAAGTACAGGCGATAGTAGATTGGGTTGCTGACAGTGCCTCGGGTTCCTTCACATTGTCTCCCACCCACTCTTCTGATGAAAGATCAGAGTTGGCACCTGAAGCCCATGTCCATCAGTCTTTCACCTCACCCCCTTGCAAATCAGCCAAGCAGTCTGAGCCCCAAATCATGCAGCAGTCTCTTCTGCTTTTCGATGACTCTGTTAGCAGGGTTTCCCAGGGCCATCCACCTAGCCCTGCCCCAGAAGTGGAAGAGATTGAGTGCACCGATGCCCAACCACTTATGTTTCATGATGGGTACATGGGAGGACCATCGCAGCACGTCTCGGATGATGACGAAACACAGGTGCCAACTGCTGCTGCTTTCGCAATTGTGCAGACAGACATGGAGGGCAGGGGTGAAGACTGGGTGGAAGATGATGTGGAGGACGATGAGGTCCTCGACCCCACATGGAATCAACGTTATGCAGGTGACCAGTGTAGTTCAGAGGAAGAGGCGGTGGTCGCACAGAGCCACCAGCACAGCAGAAGAGGGAGCAGGGTGCAAAAACGGAGCATTCGTCCCCTAGACAGTACATCTGCTACTGCCCAACGCAGCAAGGGACCGAGTACACCAAAGCCAGGTCCAAGGACTTCCCTAGCATGGCAGTTCTTCACACAGTGTGTTGATGACAAGACACGAGTGGTTTGCACGCTGTGCAATCAGAGCCTGAAGCGAGGCATAAACGTTCTCAACCTGAGCACAAGCTGCATGACCAGGCATCTAAGTGCAAAGCACGAGCTGCAGTGGAGTAGACACCTCAAAAAACAAGAAAGGTCTCTGGCTCCTCCTGCTTCCTCTTCTGCTGCAGTCTCGGCCTCTTCATCCACCTCTGTAGTGACAGTGGCACCTGTCACCCCGCAAACAGAGGATCTGCCAGCAACACTACCACCTGGGTCACCAACCATCTCCACAATGTCCCATGGAAGCGTTCAGCTCTCTATCTCCCAAACATTGGAGCGGAAGAGGAAGTACCCCCCTAGCCACCCGCGATCCCTGGCCCTGAATGCCAGCATTTCAAAATTCCTGGCCTTTGAAATTCTGTCATTCCGTCTGGTGGAGACGCAGAGTTTTAAAAGCCTGATGGCATTGGCTGTCCCGCAGTACGTCGTGCCCAGCCGCCACTACTTTTCCAGGCGAGCCATCCCTTCCCTGCACAACCAGGTGGGGGACAAAATCAGGTGTGCACTGCGCAACGCCATCTGTGGCAAGGTCCACCTAACTACGGATGCGTGGACCAGTAAGCACGGTCAGGGACGTTATATCTCTCTAACAGCACACTGGGTAAATGCAGTGGCGGCTATGCCTGAGGCAGATAGCGGTTTGGCGCATGTCCTTCCACCACCGAGGATTGCAGGGCGCTTCAGTTTGCCTCCTGTTGCTAACTCCTCCTTCTCCGCTTCCTCATCCTCTACCGCCTCCTCATCCATTCAGCGTAACACCTTCACCACCAACTTCAGCACAGCCAGGGGTAAACGACAGCAGGCAGTTTTAAAACTTTCCTGTTTGGGGGAAAATCCCCACACCGCGCAGGAGTTGTGGAGGGACATGGAACAACAGACCGATGAGTGGTTGCTGTCAGTGAGCCTCAAGCCCGGCCTGGTGGTGTGCGATAATGGGCGAAATCTCGTAGCAGCTCTGGGTCTAGCCGGTTTGACGCACATCCCTTGCCTGGCGCATGTGCTGAACTTGGTGGTCCAGAGGTTCCTTAAAAATTACCCCAATATGCCAGAGCTGCTGCAGAAAGTGCGGGCTGTCTGTGCGCACTTTCGGCGTTCTCACCCTGCTGCTGCTCGCCTGTCAGCGCTGCAGCGTAACTTCGGCCTTCCCGCTCACCGCCTCATATGTGACGTGCCCACAAGGTGGAACTCCACCTTGCACATGCTGGCCAGACTGTGCGAGCAGCAGCAGGCAATAATGGAGTTTCAGCTGCAGCAATCACGCGTGAGTCGCTCTGCGGAACAGCACCACTTCACCACCAATAACTGGGCCTCCATGCGAGACCTGTGTGCCTTGTTGCGCTGTTTCGAGTACTCCACCAACATGGCCAGTGCCAATGACGCCGTTCTCAGCGTTACTATCCCAGTTCTATGCCTCCTTGAAAAAACGCTTCATGCGATGATGGAAGAGGATGTCGCACAGGAGGATGAGGAGGAGGAGGAGGAAGCGGGATCATTTCAAAGGCTTTCAGGGCAGTCTTTCACAAGTGGCTACGAGGGTGGGTTCCTGCACCAACAAACGCCAGGTACACAATTGTCCGGCAGAAAGGGCACAGTTCTGGAGGATGACGAGGTGGAGGAGGAGGAGATGGAGGAGGAGGAGGAGGAGGAGGAGGAGGAGGAGCCATGTTCACAGCAAGGTGGCACTCAGACCAGCTCGTGGCCATTACTGGTGCGTGGCTGGGGGGATACAGAGGACACAGACGATACACCTCTCACAGAGGACAGCTTTTCTTTGCCTCTGGGCAGCCTGGCACACATGAGCGATTACATGCTGCAGTGTTTCCGCAACGACAGCCGAGTTGCCCACATTTTAACTGGTGCTGATTACTGGGTGGCCACCCTGCTGGATCCCCGTTACAAGGACAACGTACCGTCCTTAATTCCCTCACTGGAGCGGGATCGTAAGATGCGCGAGTACAAGCGCACGCTGGTAGACGCGCTGCTGGTGGCATTCCCACCTGACAGCGGGCGTACGGTGGAAGCACAAGGCGAAGGCAGAGGAGGAGGAAGAGGTCGCCAACGCAGCCGGGGCACCGGCAGCACCTCAGAAGGCAGGGTTAGCATGGCCGAAATGTGGAAAAGCTTTGTCAGCACGCCACAACAACCAGCACCACCAGCTGAGATGGAATGTCTTAGCAGGAGGCAGCATTTCACCAACATGGTTGAGCAGTATGTGTCCACAGGCCTACACGTACTGGATGACGGGTCTGCCCCCTTTAACTTCTGGGTCTCCAAATTGGGCACATGGCCTGAGCTTGCCGTTTATGCCTTGGAGGTGCTGGCCTGCCCTGCAGCCAGTGTATTATCTGAACGTGTATTTAGCACGGCAGGGGGCGTTATCACAGACAAGCGCAGCCGCCTGTCCAGAGCCAATGTGGACAAGCTCACGTTCATTAAAATGAACCAGGCATGGATCCCACAGGACTTGTCCGTACCTTGTGCAGAATAGACATGTATACCGGTGTTGTGACAAACTGTCCGGCCATCGGATTGTGCCCGGCCCGTACTGCGCAGGCGCAGCGCTTGCGCAGTACAGAGGACAAGGAGATTCACAAAATCTCCAAAGATGAACGGCGCCTGCGCTGTGAGTGCAGGTTCAAGCCCCACCATCCAAGAGGACATACGGTAGCACATAGTAACAGGGCCCCTCACGGGCTCGCTTCGATCGCGGCCTTGCTTGGCTCGGCTTGAACCACGGATGGTGTGGCCTTCACCTGAACTCAACACGCAGGCGCCGTTAGTCTTGGGAGATTTTTGAAATCCCCTTGTCCTACATACTCAGCAAGCGCAGTACAGGGCGGACACTATTCGACAGGGGACAGAATTCGACACATCACCGGCCTTACCCAGCCATTGTTGTATTTTTGAACCAGTGTTGGCTACCTCGTCCTCCTCCACCGCCGCTTCCACCTACACAGCCACATCCACCCCCACCTCAACCTCCTACTCCATATGGACCTCGTCCTGCTAGGCCAAGATTAAAATTTTTATTTTATTTTTTTGTAGCGCACAGATCCTTTCCCCCTTACCTGCCTTTATGTTGTTGGCTCTTCGCAGGAGGGAGAAAGGCACACCGCACTACCAGCCCGTATCCTCCTATATAAAGAGGTTGAGCGGTGTACTTGACGGGCCGTGTCCACAGCCGGAGTCAAAACTCCTCCAGAGGATGATTCTCACCTCTACTGTAGGTAGAGGCAAGTCCTTTAATTGCCAGTAAAGTCAATGTCCACACCAGCTGAAACTCCAACTCTTATTCTCTCATGGCAAAATAAACTGTACTCAGATAGAAAAGGTTAGAGCAAAGAAACAGGACAGCTTAAGGTGTGGAGGAGGTCCAGGCACAAACGTAGCACATTCACTTCACTGCTTAGGTTTCTCAAACAGTTTTTGGCGCACGGTCTCTGCCACAGACATTGAGGTTGGTCTCTGCCACAGACCGGGTGTACAAGGCCCCTGCCACAGACCTGGAGAACTTTGGTCTCTGCCACAGACTAGGGTGTATAAGGCCCCTGCCACGGGCCTGGAGAACTTTGGTCTCTGCCACAGACCAGGGTGTATAAGGCCCCTGCCACGGGCCGGTTGAATAAGGCCTCTGATACAGTCAAGGTGACCTTGAGCTTCTCCTTCTACGAACCTAGCCCATATCAAGGGGAAGACATCTCTCCAGGGAGTCAACAGACCATTCCTTCACCGTGACTCCCGCATCGGTCCATCAGAATGATCCTCCCTTCCCTGGAACAGGGTCCCCTACACGAGGCGGCTCTGGACTCCAGGCTTTACTCCCGCCCCTAGGCCTCCATACCCAGGGCAGCAAGAACTCCAGGATAGTACCTCACCCCGGGCTAAAGGTGCCCGAGATGGAACAGGAACACATGCACCTGGGCGCGGACCCCACTGGACATCAGCCCCCAGGCCAAAGGTCTGCCCCTTTTATATGCTCTCCTGGCATGCACAGCAGGTTCCCCGCCCCGCTGTACTACTGCCAAGAGGGGACACAAAAGGCGCCACCTGTAGGCCGCAGGGAACTGCACACCAATACTGTCCCCCGAGGACAAAATGGTCCATGAATCCTACAGAATTAGGGTATTTGAGCCTATTTACCACTCAAACACTTTCCTTAAATTTAGCACCCCGCTACATTTTTATTTCAAAGTATTTTATTTTCCCACTAGCTTATCCATTAAATTAAATAAATTATTCCAGAAAGGGCGTATTCTGGGGCATTCCCACCATATGTGTCGCATCGTGCCGTTGAGTTTCTGAGGTTCTTAATGACTTCCTGTACCTCTTCTGCTGAAAATCGGGCCTCCAGCATATTTTTTTATTTTTTTATTTTTTTTATGTTCTTTTAAGTTATTTCCTATCCACATTTGTTTGCAGAGCACTTGCCATGTTCTTAACAACATTTTGCTGCCATTTGCAGCCCTCTAGCCCTTTCCATTACTTTTTTAGAGCCTTTTGAGTCGTCAGAAGTCCGGGTCCCCATTGACTTCAATGGGGTCCGGGTCCGGGTTCGGGTTAAAGTTCGGTCCCGAATCCGAACTTTTTTCCGAAGTTCGGCCGAACCCGCCGGACCCGAATATCCAGCTACCCGCTCAACTCTAGTAGTGAGGAGTGAAATCAAAAATTTGTGCCCTTAGAAATCCTGAAGGCGGTTCTTGGTTTTCGGGGCCCCGTACGCGGCTAGGCTCCTAAAAAGTCCCACACATGTGGTATCCCCATACTCAGGAGAAGCAGCAAAATGTATTTTGGGGTGCAATTCCACATATAACCATGGCATGTGTGAGCAATATATCATTTAGTAACAACTTTTTGTAATTTTTAATTTTTTTAGTCATTATTCAATCACTTGAGACAAAAAAAAAAAAATATTCAATGGGCTCAACATGCCTCTCAGCAATTTCCTTGGGATGTCATTTGGGGGGGGGGTTTGTACTGCCCTGCCATTTTAGCACCTCAAGAAATGAGATAGGCAGTCATAAATTAAAAGCTGTGTAAATTCCAGAAAATGTACCCTAGTTTGCAGACGCTATAACTTTTGCGCAAACCAATAAATATACGCTTATTGACATTTTTTTTACTAAAGACATGTGGCTGAATACATTTTGGCCTAAATGTATGACTAAAATTGAGTTTATTCGATTTTTCTTATAACAAAAAGTAGAAAATATAATTTTTTTTCAAAATTTTCAGTCTTTTTCCGTTTATATCGCAAAAAATAAAAATCGCAGAGGCAATCAAATACCATTAAAAGAAAGCTCTATTTGTGGGAAGAAAAGGATGCCGTTTGGGTACAACATTGCATGTCCGCACAATTTCCAGTTAAAGCAGCGCAGTGCCAAATTTTGAAAACACCTCTGGTCCTTTAGCTACAAAATGGTCCGGGGCTTAAGTGGTTAAACGAAACAAAAACCTGCAAAAACACAGCAAGTTCAAAGTTCTTTTGTGGCCAAAAATTAAACCCGCCCAAGCACAGCCATGATATTTTGTAGCCTTTGCTCCACCCGCTTGGTATTTTGCCTGATCTCTATCAAGTCTCCCTTTATTTTTTCAAGGTCACGACAGCAGACCATTAGGTATTGTATCAGGATCTGTGCACTGTGACTTGTAAACTTTTTGGGGTCTTCAGGCAGAACAGCACCTAAAAATTTTAAAAAAAACATGTAGTATAAAATATGTAGGCCTACATCTATTAACCTGCATCTGTGTTGTTTGACACTGACCTGTTGTGGTGCCACTTCTTCCACTTCACATTCCTCTACATCATGTGGTTCTGGGTGTCTTGATGGAGGTGTGGGATTTCTAGGCTCATCTGTCAAACCTTTTTGAAGCCCTATTGAGATTGCAATAAAAGGTATAGTTTCTTTCCTAAATAATAATTATATAAAAAAATAAGCCATGAAAGAGAAATATGAAACATTCTTTGGAAGTGTGGTACAATTTTCTTTGAAGCCCAAGTTACAACCTGAACACATGATTGGATCCATACCCAAAACAGGAACATCTAATTATTTTTATTAAGTTTGACACATTGAAACACCCCCAAGTATATACACTGGATCACCTGTGTGTGACACCCTAAAAAGGTTGTTCTGTTGGGCCACACCTGTACTACCGAGTCCAGATGTTTAAACAGCTGCTGAGCATTCTCTCCTTCACATTACAATGCATACCCTTTATTTTTGAAAAATATAGTTCCCCGAAAAAAAAGTCAATCATCATGTCCCAAAAATCATCTCCCCAAAAAATACATGGTAACTTTTTTTTCAACGCTGGATGATCCCAAAACATCGTATTAATAAGTGTTCGTGGAAAGAGGTTTACTACGTCCGTTTACTGTGCCGACGAACATGAAAGTTGCTAGCTTTCACTGTACTAGATTAAAGCAAAAAAAATGCAGCATAATACAAGTATTACTAATTTGCTTTTAAAAAGCATGAAAATTACTTACTTTTTCCTATAACTTTCTTTATTCTTTTGTATTGGTCGAGCTCCCGCAACTTGAGATCAGACCAACGTTTTCTGAGCTGTTCCTTCGTTCTGCACACCCCGAATTTTTGGTGAAGAGTTTTAACCACTTTCCCCATAATTTTGGTCTTGACAAGATTAGGCCTTTTATACGGCCCATGCTTGGCATCATAATCCTCCCTCCTCAAAATGGCGACCATCTCCACCATTTCCTCGAATGTCATGTTGGATGCCTTATAAATCCGGGATCTGGATTTTGGGACCTCAGGAATTTCATCCTCGGTTGAGGTAATCTCAGCCACCTGTGTCTCCGCCATGTTGTTTAGCACTACGATGAGCGAGAAGGGGCGGGGAAAGTACTATATTGAACGTCAGGGGTGAGGAAAGCGTGCAGAGTTTCACGCATGCGCAGTGTATATCAAGCTAATATCCATGTGTCGTAAATACGTTCATTTGCCGGAAGAGGGAGTTAGCAACGAACGTGTTAACAAAGATACCTAACATTTTGGGGATTTTGGTTTCATCAGTGGATGAGATTGTGGCCTATATATGGTCAAAAAGATTATTTGAGGAGTCTGGACTGAAACTAGTATTTTTGTCTTGTTTTTGACTTTCAGAAAAGATGCAGGCTTTCAAGAGTCCAGAGTTCATGGGGGAGTTCCTGGACAGATGGAAGGAACTCCCTGTCCTGTGGCAAACTAAAACTGCCAAAAATAAAAATAAAGCAGCCAGGACAGCAGCACTGGAGAGCCTGCTTGGATTTGTAAAAACCCAGATCCCCACAGCAACCATCCAAGATGTGAACACCAAAATATCTACTATTAGGGGCACATACAGGACACAGCAGAATATGATCCTGAAGTCCCAGAGGTCAGGTGCTGCAGCAGATAAAGGTTTATAAACCCAGTCTGTGGTACTACAGCAAGTTATCATTTCTGGATGACAATCTGGAAGTCAGGGAATCTCTGTCAACCCTTCCCCCCAGAGGTCTCTCCAGCCTTCCTTGTTGCCTTGAGGCGATTTAGTTCACATTTGTTAGCGCTATACAAGTTTTTCACTCACTCACTCACTCACTCAACCCTCCAGCCTTCCTTGCAGCCAACCCTCCAGCCTTCCTTGCAACCCAGCTCTGGCTTCTTCGGAGGATCAACCAGAGGTCCTTGATGAGCCAGATTTGGACATATGGAGCCAGGTATAGTATTGATATCAAGGTTTATATGTAACAAAAGTGATGATGTAAAATAGATGTTACTATTGCTATCTATTTAATGTCTGTTAAAAAATTGGTTTGCATAGCAATAGACAGTAGTGGTCAAAATTGATGGGGACAAGCCAAAAAATGCAGGGGGCAGAATCATTGTATTTTTAATAACTTTTGCCATTCTATTTTCAAATGTCTTGAGGTGAAAAATGTGTGTGATTGATGATGCCAAAAATATAAGTATGTCCCTTTTTTTTATACAGCCAGAGCAGAGCCAGGAAGAGGGTGACGTTGGGGACCAGGAGGAGGCAGGGCCCAGTGGCACACAGGAGGAGGCTGGGCCCAGTGGCACACAGGAGGAGGCTGGGCCCAGTGGCACACAGGAGGAGGCCAGGCCCAGCACAAGAGCCCAGATGCCTCCCCTGAAAATACAACAACGAATGCCAAGGAGGGTAAGGCAGGTGGAGGAGGAAACCCGGGCCTTTCTTCGAGAGGCTACTGCGGCCCTCAGAGAGCCCCACTCTGTTGAAGAGGGCTATGCCGCTGTACTGGCCCATAAACTAGGCCAGATGGACATGAGGCAACGCCTGTACAGCGAGAATTTGATGTTGAAGGTAATCAACAGGGGGTTGCTGGGTGAACTTACACAGTTCACAGATCTAACAGAGGTCGTCCCTCCTCCTCCACCTCCTCCTCCTACTCCTCCTCCTGCCACAAGCTCTCCTCCTGAGACCCAGCCTCCGAGGAAGCGCTCAACAAAGGCTGCAGAGAAGACTGGAGAGAAGGCTACAAGGAAGAGGAAAAAATAATGACTGCTGTAGTACCACAGACTGGGGACATATCTGACTTATCTGCTGCTGTTCCTGACCTCTGGGAGTCCAAGACAAGATTGTGCTCCTATTTTTCTTTTTTTGTTATTACAGAGTTTGGTGTTCTATTCTTGGATGTTTGCTGTGGGGTCCAAAGGATGCACAAATTCAAGCAGGGTCTCCAGTGTTGCCTTCCCCTTTAATTTGTTATCTGCCTAAATAAAGGATTATTTGATTTACAGCAAATACTTGACTATGTGATTTTAATTCAAAAAGAGTTTGCTAGTGAGTAGGCAGGGACATTTCAACAATTTTTTTTATAATTAACAAGGGACACAAACCTCCTTGAGGGAAAATAATACAAATTTATAATGTTGGTGTGGTAACTTGACACACAAAATAAAAATAAAAATTTAGATTTAGGAATGTTTATATTTTTTTCTTTTATCTTTAGTAATGTTTTTTTTTTTCTTAGATTTAGGAATGTCTCTAAGAAAAAAAAAAACATTACTAAAGATAAAAGAAAAAAATATAAACATTCCTAAATATAAAAGAAAAAAAAAACCCAAAAAAGGGGTTTGAAGCTATTTTAAATTATTTAATAATTTATGACGGAGATCTGGCTTACCAACAAAAAATTAAGTTCATGAGATCACTAAGAATTACTAACAAACAAGTTTGTCATAATTCTGAATATCATTAGCAAAAGAAGTTCATTATTTAAGCATTATATAAAGAAGAAAGGAATGCGCTGCATTAAACGATGCAATAATTTCCAGCGTGACGAATGTGCTATCTCCATTTCAAACGCTAGCTTTACCAGAACGAGCGCTCCCGTCTCATACTTGATTCTGATTATGCGTGTTTTTTTTCCCCTCGGAAAAGCATACACACTACCATTTTTAACGTTAAAAAAACGACATGAAAAACGACGTGAAAAAATAGAGCAGGTTCTAAAAATTTTTAGGCCGTTTTTCACGTCGTTAAAAATGCTCTGGAGCATACACACGATCGGTTTTAATGACCAATTTTAAAAATGGCATTTTTAACGTCATGAAAAACTATCGTGTGTACACGGCATTAGAAGAGCGGGACAGTACCAAAATGGCGGCAGTACATACATAGTTAGTCAGGTTGAAAAAAGACACAAGTCCATCCAGTTCAACCATAAAAAAAAAAAAAAAAATATCGTACAATCCCATATACCCAATTCTATACCCACAGTTGATCCAGAGGAAGGCAAAAAAAAACAGAAGTGCATGATCCAATTTGCTACAGCAGGGGAAGAAATTCCTTCCTGATCCCCCGAGAGGCAATCGGATATTCCCCGGATCAACTTTACCTATAAATGTCAGTACCCAGTTATATTATGTACATTTAAGAAAGAATCCAGGCCCTTCTTAAAGCAATCTACTGAGCTGGCCAGAACCACCTCTGCAGGGAGTCTATTCCACATTTTCACAGCTCTTACTGTGAAAAAACCTTTCCGTATTTGGAGGTGAAATCTCTTTTCCTCTAGACGCAAAGAGTGCCCCCTTGTCCTCTGTGTTGACCGTAAAGTGAATAACTGAACACCAAGTTCACTATATGGACCCCTTATATATTTGTACATGTTGATCATATCCCCCCTTAATCTCCTCTTCTCAAGAGTGAATAAATTCAGTTCCTCTAATCTTTCCTCATAGCTGAGCTCCTCCATCCCCCTTATCAGTTTGGTTGCCCTTCTCTGCACTTTCTCCAGTTCCCCAATATCCTTTTTGAGGACTGGGGCCCAAAACTGAACTGCATATTCCAGATGAGGTCTTACTAATGATTTGAACAGGGGCAAAAGGGTATCTCTCTCTCTGGGGACCATACCTCTCCTAATACAAGAAAGGACTTTGCTCGCTTTGGAAACCGCAGCTTGGCATTGCATGCCATTATTGAGCTTATGATCTACCAAAACCCCCAGATCCTTCTCCACTACGGATCCCCCCAGTTGTACTCCCCCTAGTATGTATGATGCATTCATATTCTTAGCCCCCAAGTGCATAACTTTACATTTATCAACATTAAACCTCATCTGCCACATAGTCGCCCAATTAGACAGAGCATTGAGGTCGGCTTGTAAATTGGCGACATCCTGTAAGGACGTTATTCCACTGCATAGCTTGGTGTCATCTGCAAAGACAGAAATGTTACTTTTGATCTCAGACCCAATATCATTTATAAACATATTAAAAAGTAAGGGTCCCAGCACTGAACCTTGGGGTACACCACTGATAACCTTGGACCATTCAGAGTAAGAATCATTAACCACTACTCTCTGAATTCTGTCTTTTAGCCAGTTTTCTATCCATTTACAAACTGATATTTCCAATCCTGTAGACTTTACCTTGCACATGAGCCGTGTGTGGGGAACTGTATCGAACGCTTTTGCAAAATCCAAGTATACCACGTCCACAGCCACCCCTCTGTCCAAGGTCTTACTTACCTCTTCATAAAAATAAATCAGGTTTGTCTGACAACTTCTGTCTTTCATGATTCCATGCTGTCTGTTGCTTAAATAATTTTTTTCCAGCAAGAACTCATCTATGTGGTCTTTTAGTAATCTCTCCAGTATTTTCCCAACTATAGAAGTTAAACTAACAGGTCTATAGTTACTTGGTAAAGACTTAATTCCCTTTTTAAATATAGGCACCACATTGGCCCTACGCCAATCCAGTGGTACTATTCCTGTCATTAATGAGTCCCTAAAAATTAGATACAATGGCTTTGAAATTACGGAGCTCAAATCTTTTAGGATCCGTGGGAGTATGCCATCTGGTCCAGGTGCTTTATCCACCTTTATTCCATCTAAATATTTCTGGACCATATCACTTTTGAGCCATTGTGGATTTGGGGCTGTGTCACTACCACCCCATTTTGGACATGAGCTCCCCCATGCTCCTTTGTATACACAGAACTGAAGAAAGTATTTAATAAATTAGCCTTCTCTTTGTCCCCAGTCACCCACTCTAGATTATTTTGTAAAGGGCCTACATGCTCAGACTTGACCTTTTTACTATTAATATATTTGAAGAATTTTTTGAGGTTTGTCCTACTATCTTTTGCAATCTGTCATTCATTTTGAATTTTTGCATCCTTGATTTCCTTTTTACATATCCTGTTATATTCTTTGTAACATTTAAATGACACTAGTGTTCCCTCATGTTTATATTTTTTAAAAGCTCTTTTCTTATAGTTTATAGCTTTTTTAACTTTGGCAGTGAGCCACATAGGTTTTATTTTTAGCCTTTTAAACTTATTACCCATGGGAATATACTTTGCAGTGAGTTCACAAACAGTCTTTTTGAAGAATTCTCATTTCTGTTCTGTGCCCATTGATGCCAATATTCCCTCCCAGTCTAAGTCCTGGAGAGCAGCGCTCATCCTTGGAAAATTTGATCTCTTGAAATTAAGTGTTTTTATCTTTCCCGATGTGATTTTTGCTTACAACTAACATCAAATGAAATCATGTTATGGTCACTGCTACCCAGGTGTTCCTTTATCTGAACATTAGTAATACGCCCTGCATGGTTTGAGATTACCAGGTCCAACAGAGCATCATTCCTAGTTGGGGCCTCAATAAACTGGACCATAAAATTGTCCTGCAATAGGTTTATAAATTTTTGCCCTTTAACTGTCCCAGCAGTTCCATTACTCCAGTCAATTTCTGGGTAGTTAAAATCCCCCATTATTATCACCGTCCCAGCCCTTGCAGCCCTTTCCATCTGTGCAAGGAGCTCAGTCTCCAACTCCTCATTAACATTGGGTGGTCTATAACAAACTCCAATGATTAGCTTTGAACTACGCACATCTGTATATTAATAGCCCAGTCATGTGAGGAATGAAGCCAAGTTTCAGCAATACCGATTACATCAGAGCTCTCCTCATGCACCAGAGCTTCCAACTCACCTATTTTGCTTGGCAGACTTCTGGCGTTGGTGAACAGACACTTTAATGCATTAATATATTTTGACCGGTCACATACTATCCTCTTGGGTGTTCCCAGATTGCAACTAGGACTTGCTACTATACTTACCTTGGGTTTATGTGCTTTGGTTACCCTACCACTAATGCCCCTAATACTACCCTCTAGAATATGTTCCCCGCTGACTCTCACTATCTCTGGACCCTCCCCCCGTCGCCTAGTTTAAAAACCCCTCCAACTTTTTGTCCATCCTTATTCCCAGCTGATCTGCACCCTCCTCATTTAGGTGCAGTCTGTCCCTTCTATAGTACTGGTTATCAACTGAGAAAGTCGGCCCAGTCCTCTAGGAACCCAAACCCCTCCTTATTACACCAGCTCTTCAGCCACTTGTTCACTTCCCTAATCTCCCTCTGCCTTTCTGGTGTGGCTCGATGTACCGGTAGTATTCCTGAGAATACTACTTTGGAGGTCCTTTTCCTCAATTTAGCTCCCAAGTCCCTAAAATCGTTCTTTAGGACACTTCATCTGCCTCTGACTTTGTCATTGGTGCCAATGTGCACCATGACAGCTGGGTCTTCCCCAGCCCCTCCCAGTAATCTGTCCACCAGATCCGTGATGTGCCGAACCCAAGCGCCCGGTAGACAACATACAGTTCGGCGCTTCAGGTCTTTGTTACAGATTGCCCTCTCTGTCCTTCTAAGAATTGAGTCCCCTACCACCAGAATCTGTCTTTCCTTTCCCTTCGCTTCCCCCCCACTCTCACTGGAGGAGTTCTTCCCCCGGCAGCTAGGAGAGTCCCTCAGCTCCAGCAGTGCTGGTCCCTGACTGGTTTCACCAATGTCACTCAATGGAGCATACTTATTGGGATGCTCCAGCCCTGGATCGGCCTCCCTGGCACTTCGCCCTCTACCCTTCCTGACTGTCACCCATCTACTATTTTCTAGTGCCTGCACCTCTTTGTCTTCACCCACCTCTGTGCTGGCCCCTGCCATCACCTGCCGGGTACGTATCCAGCTCTCCTTTAGTGTGGAGGAACTTCCCAGTGCTTACAGTTGCTTCCCTAGATTCAGAACCTGGGCTTCCAGGGAAACAATGTGCTTACATTTTGCACAGCAGTAATCGCCCTCGATCAGATGATCAAGGAACGCATACATGCTGCAAGATGTACACCGAGTCGCTCCGCCACACCCGCCGGGCATCGTACCTATTAATTTAATGAGGATTCGAGATTATACCCTGTCCAAATTACCTAACACTAGCTTCCTGACCCAACTATTCAACAAGACAATACACAGGTACTCAACAAGACAATACACAGGTACCACGCAGACCTACGTGCACCCGCAAACCAACGGACCCGCGTGCACTCGCAGACCAGCGTGCACTCGCAGACCAATGGACCCGCGTGCACTCGCAGACCAACGGACCCGTGTGCACTCGCAGACCAGCGTGCACTCGCAGACCAGCGTGCACTCGCAGACCAACGGACCCGCGTGCACTCGCAGACCAGTACCTCAGACAAGGTCACAGACCGCGGCTGATACCTCCACTTCAGGCAGGCAAGTTAATCAGCAAGGAGCCCTTTCATCTGCTTCAAAGTTACAGGACTTTACTCCTTCTCTCAATATGCTTCCCTCTGGACCCTCAGTGACTCTGACAGATAATTCTACTGGGTCTATGGGTTTTTCCTCTCAGGAAGATTCTTCCATCCTTCCAGAAGCTATATCTATAGGAGCTGAGCAGGCTCTTGATCTTACCTTTAATGTCGCTGAAATATTTGCCAGAATTGCTGAAATGTTGGATAGAGGTTTAACCCAGAATGCAGAAAGGATTACAGGGGAAATTAGAGCAGACTTCCAGAACTTGGGCAATAGAATTGAACACATAGAACAGAAACTTGATGTTACTATATCAAGGGCCAATCAGAATACTGATCAACTGCACTTTATGCAAGAACAACTGGACACTGCACAGGCTCGGATCGACGACCTCAAAAATCGATCAAGAAGGGATAGTTTCCGCATCAGAGGTCTACCAGAATCTATTTCTGATATACACGCCGCAGTACAAGACGTTATCAAACCATTAATCCCTTCAATCCAGGCTAACAAATTAGAGCTGGATAGCGCACACAGGTCCCTGGGTCCCCCCAGAAAGGACGGATCTCCAAGAGACATTATAGTAAAACCCCATTTTTACTCTATTAAAGAAGAAGTGATGAAATGTTCTCGTCAACAGGAACAGATTCAGTATCAAGGAGCGGCTATTCAAATATTTAATGATATTTCGCCCTACGCCATCCAAAAGAGATGTTCATTGAAACCCCTCCTGTCAATCCTCTCCAAGAATGACATAAAATATTGTTGGGCTTTTCCATTCGCCCTGAAATTTACATTCAAAGGTAAACAACATACATTCTACAGCTTTCCATACGGAGAACGTTTACTACTGAACCTGAGGCTCATCACCCAAGAGTCTGAAATGGATACGGCACCCACACAGCAATGCTCGACTAAACGCCAATCCCCTCCAAGCCCAACTTCTCCACTATGGGGCACAGCTAAATATAGGAGAGTTAAGGATAACCTTCCACCCTGAAGGGGGGATGCATAACTTTTCGGTGTAATATCTTTACATATGTTTAAGACCCTAGGACCCCATATGGAGGGTGTAATTTTAGCAGGTGACTCTAATACTGCTTTTGACAATGGTCTAGACAAATCCAAACCACTTAGAGCACAATCAGTTAGACCCAATAAAAATAGTGTACGAGTAGCTAGAATGATATTTCAGTCTAATCTAGCTGGTATTTGGAGGGAACTTAATCCGAATAACCGAGATTTTACCCACTACTCAAACCCACACCAGTCTTATTCCCGTATAGATCATATTCTGATTTCTACAATTCATATTCCATTGGCCCTTACTTCTTCTATCTTAGATGTAGCTTGGTCGGACCATGCTATGGTTTTATTAACGTTACAAAGAGATAATCCTAGCCTACAAGGTTCTCATTGGACTCTTAATCAATCTATTTTGAAGGACCCTATCATAGTTTCGGAACTACGGGAGGCTCTCCTGGAGTACTTTATTTTTAACAATGTGGGAGATATTTCAGCAGAAACACTATGGGCGGCTCATAAAGTGAATATTAAGCCCTGTACACACGATCGGATATCCTATGGATTCTAATCCGATGGATTTTTCCATCGGAAATCCGATGAAACTGTTTTCCATCAGTCTTGCCCACACACCACCAGTCAAAAAACCGACCGCACCAAAACGACGTGACGTACAACACGTACGACGGCACTATAAAGGGGAAGTTCAAATCTAATGGCGCCACCCTTTGGGCTGCTTTTGCTGATTTGTGTTACTGCGTGTTAGTAAAAGTTTGGTGAGAGTCGATTTGCGCTTTTCAGTCTCCGTGCATTTCAGTCCGTTACAGCATGACGAATGTGCTCTCTCCATTAGGAACGCTAGTTTTACCAGAACGAGCGCTCTGGTCTCATAATTCAGTCTGAGCATGCGTGGGTTTTTTAACCGATGGACTTGCCCATAGACGATCGGAATTTGCTATCGGTTTTTTATCCATCGGAAAAAAGAACGATGGGGTCCATACACGATCGTTTTTTCCGATGAAAAAAATCCATCGGACTGTTTTCATCAGACAAAAACCTATTGTGTGTACACGGCTTTAGAGGTAAATTTATACAAATTGCAGCTAGACGAAAGAGAGAGAGGTTGTCAGAAATAGAGACTTTGGAGAAAAATGTTATTACTTTAAGCAAACAACATAAAAAAGACCCCTCCAAGGTCTCTATTTCCAAACTGGATGCTGCTTGAGTAGCTCTCAATATGGCGCTCACAACGAAAGCGGATAAATCAAACCGATGGACTGGGGCCAAGTTTTACCAAACAAGAGACAGGATTGGTCCCATGTTAGCACATAAATTATCCCCCAGGCTTTGCTCGTACACCCTACCCAAAATCAAACAGGCTGATGGTACCATTACCATGAACGCACAGCGAATAATCAAGTCGTTCCGGGATTTCTATGCTGATCTATATAAAGCAGAGAAAAATTCTAATTCAACTCAGGTAGGGAAATTTCTGGATGACTTAAAATTACCTTCACTGACAGATACTCATAAAGATGAAATGGATGCTCCTATCTCCATTGATGAAGTGACAAATGTTATAAAAAAGTTAAAGGGTGGAATAGCTCCAGGGCCTGACGGTTTTTCCTCACCATATTATAAAACATTCTCTGAAATCCTAATCCTTTACCTCACTAGATTCTGCAATTCCTTGAGTAAGGGCACTCCGATAGGTAATCAACTTAATATGGCATATATTTTCGTGATCCCAAAACCAGATAAAGACTCCAGCCAGATTGGGAACTACAGACCTATTTCTTTAATTAATAACGACCTGAAAATTTTAACTAAAATATTAGCGAACCGATTAGCATCATTTATAGGTCTATATATTCATAAAGATCAGGTGGGGTTCATTCCTGGTAGGCAGGGTCCTGACCAGGTGCGAAGAACGGTTGATCTCATATCAATTGCTGGGAGGGAGGTCATAAACAAGAAGGTATGTTTTTATCATTGGACCTTCATAAGGCCTTTGATTCTGTCTCATGGCCATATCTCTTTGCAGTACTCCGACGATGGGGATTTGGGCCAAATTTGATAGGAACCTTGGAAGCATTATACTCAACACCAGAAGCTAGAATCAGTATGCAGGGACTTTTTTCTGATCCAATCAAGATTGGTAGGGGTACACATCAGGGGTGCCCCCTCTCTCCCCTGATATTCGCTATTATGATCGAATCCTTGGCGATAGCTATTCGGGGAAATCCGAATATCAGGGGGGTGCAATGTGGTCAAAATTTTCACAAGTGTGCATTATTTGCAGATGATCTACTGTTATTTTTATCCTCCGCAATTTCTTCCTTGCCTGAGGTTTCAGGTCTCAAAGTGAATATATCTAAATCTCAGGCCCTGAATGTGTCACTCCCAGGCCCTATAGTTTCTCCATTACAGGAAAAATATGAATTCAGGTGGAGGAACTTGTCAATTAAACATTTGGGTCTTAATATCACTCCCAGGATCAAAAATCTGTATCAAGCAAATTATCCCCCAATGTACCGTAAATTAAAGACTGATCTCAGGAACTGGGAGTCACACAACATTTCTTGAAACGGCAGAATTAATTCTGTTAAGATGACCCTTCTTCCTAGACTCTTATATCTGTTTCGATCCCTCCCTATCCCGATTAGAAGAGATCACCTGAAATCTTTTCAAGGTAAACGAACAAAATTTATATGGAATAAAAAAGGGCCTCGTCTATCAAACGTAACCTATTTAATCTCCCTAAACAAGGTGGTTTGGGTGTTCCGAACCTTTTTATGGTACTATCAAGCAGCCAGATTAGCGCAACTTTCGGATATATACCTTAAATCTGAGCAACCAGATTGGATAACGATTAAGAGACAAGCTGCTCCTACATTCTCTTTAGAATATTTACTATGGTGCCCTCCCAAAAGCAGACCTCCTATTATGGCACCTACTCTGTCGCAATCTCTCAATATATGGGACACTCTTAGGAAACTTCCTTCCTTGGTTTCTGAAATACAACCATTAGCTCACTTGTTTAATAACCCTT
This sequence comes from Rana muscosa, assembly GCA_029206835.1. Taxonomy (NCBI): domain Eukaryota; kingdom Metazoa; phylum Chordata; class Amphibia; order Anura; family Ranidae; genus Rana; species Rana muscosa. Next base: position 910,205,789 of record CM055117.1, on the reverse strand, counting down.
TATTTCAACCAGGTATGAGCGTTGAGGACTTCAAATGGTGGCGGACAAGGGGGTGTACCGCATTGGTCACTTTTTTTCTCGCACAGGCCCCCTGCCGCTTAAACATTTCATTGATAAATTAGGACTTCCTTCGACAGAAAATTCTAGATTTAATCAGATTTCTCACTTTATCCACTCGTTATGGAAAACTAAGCATAATCCTCAGGGTTTCACGGCATATGAATGTATGAATGTTGGTGTGAACAGGCTATGGAGCGGAGGGGGGGGGATTCCTGTGATCTACGCATCTCTTGCTTCTCATTCAGTGAAACTACCATATATATTGGCTTGGGAGAAAGAACTCCAGACAGAATGGGAGTTGGAGGATTGGCATGAGAATTGTTCTTGCTCAATTAGAGGCATTTATAACACCTCCCTTATAGAGGCTAATGTCAAGATATTTACAAGATGGTATCTGGTCCCCATAAGATTGGCAGCAATGTATTCTTCTAGTTCACCTTTATGCTTTAGAGGATGCCAGGGTATGGGTTCTATGACTCACATCTGGTGGGAATGTCTCAGGATCCGTGGATTCTGGAATAAGGTATTTCATATCATCCGAAAAGTCACAGGGTGTGCTATTTCTCAAACACCAGCGATTGCTTTTCTCAATGGTTTTTTGCCTAATGTTCCTAAAATCACTCACATGGAAGAGGGAGTCGGTATCTCTATTGTTCATGAAAAGGAAGATCTCATGGATAATGGAACAAGAAAAAATGGTTAGTTCTTTATTGGACAAGACCACACAGTTTGAAGCTATATGGGAACCCTGGGCTCGGTACCTGGGAATATCACTGACTCCAGACGCAGGTAGCAACACCAATTGCTGATTTTTGTATTCCCCACCAGGCAGACAGGCATCTTATTATTTTCTTATTTCTATCCTTTAGTTTATTCTCTTCTCTAATCTCTTCTTTTTAGATTTTTTCTTCTTCTTTTTTTTTTCTTTCCTTCCTTTATGATTAATACAGTTTTTTCATTTAGTTCTATAGGAATTCTCAGGTTTATATACTCATTCACCGAATCTAGGTCAGGATGTTTGACTTTGACCTTATGTATTGGAAATATAGTATTGTGTTTTTCTTAGAGCCTACATTTTTTCCTCAAGCATGTCATCATAAGATGACAAGAATTTCTCCTCCTTTTTCCTGCTAGAAGATTATTGAGAAATGCTTGAGAGTAGGGAAAGGGTCTCCCATAACTCCTCGGACACAGTGTGATCCCTTTAGGGGTGTCAGAGGAGGAGTGAGGTTCTAATTTAATTTTGATTAGTCATTTGCTCAATATGAAACTCAATTTGACTAAGTCTAAGTCACATATTTATATCTTATTTTTTTTCTATCTTGCTAGTTCTAGCTATCATAGTGGTACGCTTACCTTTGAAATATTGAAACATCTCAAGCATCCACTGGGAATTATATTGTAATGAACTTTATTTGATGAATTTAATGTAATGAATATTTTCTGTAATGAAAATTTTTTTTGGACAAAATAAAAAATTTGAAAGTGAAAAATAAATAAATACACTCCTGTGAATACAAAAAAGTCCTTCAAAGTGCAATACCATGGAAAAACATATGTAGTCCAAACACCAATTACACATAGAATGGTTTGTGGCCAAAGCCTACTCCAAGGCAACAATAATTGGGATAGACACTCAAAAGTCCCTGGAAACATTCAATGTGTCATATTCAGTCCCATAGATGTAAACACAAAATGCTGATATTCATATGATGCAGTAGCAGAAATACGGTATGCAGGAGGATTTTCACACACAGAACCCAGGGACGTGCATCCAACACCAGAATTACAATTACAGAATGTCAGACAATATACTGTCTTCCCTCTAGGGTCTGTCATACAGAAAATTTATTATAATCTAGTCTACTTACACATGGAGAAAAGTACATGACTATCAGTATAGGTAGAGAATATGGTGGGTAAAAATGGCCTGGAATAAAAATATAAATCTATTGTATATAGAAAGCAAACCTATATCTTAAGCTTTATTAATAAAAGCGTTGATATCCCAGTCGATATTCAACCCATGTGGCGAGTAACTTTTCAGCTGGTGTATCCAGAATGTCTCTAACTGAGAGACACCTCTCACACAAGATTCGCCCCCCCCTAGTGTGGAATAAATTTGTCAATAACCTGGAACTTAGTACCTAAAGGATTTTTGACATGGAAATGCAAATAGTGTCGGGGTACACTCTGGTTAATGCGGCCCTTTCTAATGCTAGCAATATGCTCGTTCACCCTGACAGAGAACGTTCTAATGGTACGTCCGACATATTGCTTTTTGCATGGGCATGTGATGAGGTAGACAATGAAACGGGTGGCACATGTAGTAAAATGTTTAATTTGGTAGGTCACAGAAGTTTTTCTTCTCCCGCATACATTGTGCATGCAAACATTGCATTTCCGACAAGGATAGTATCCTTTAAGGTTATGAAAAAAGGTGGGTCTGGTAGGGGGATTAATCACATTGGGGGCAATTTGATTCCTTAGAGATGGAGCTCCCCTATATATGACTCCAGCCCTGTCAGGAAGGACAGGGCCCAACAGTGGGTCATTTTTAAGTACCCTCCAATGGCGTTCAAAGATGCTTTTAATTTCTTTGTGCTGTACAGAGAATTGGGTAATAAAAGACAATTTAAACTTTGCATCAGGTATTCGTTCAGGTTGTTCAGTAGTAAGCGTACATCGATCTATCAATGAGACTTTCTCGATCTCTTCGTCTATAGTCGAAGATAGTAGAATATATCCTTTTCCGACAAATCTAGACTTATTATTATTATTATTATTATTATTATTATTATTTAGGTACTTATATAGCGCCGTCAATTTATGAAGCGCTTAGACTTCAAGATATCAGCCTGTTGATATAAATCTAATAGATTCGTACAATTTCTTCTTTTTTATTTAGTCTTTCTTTATTATGTTTTTTTCTTTACATATAACATATCTATTTCTTGGGCATATTTTTCCCAGGTTTCCCAATTTTTTTTAAATTTCTCCTGTTTATTCCTGATATCATGTATCCACCTTTCTGCCTCCATTATTATAACCACTTCTCTTTTCCATTCTTTAAGTGTGGGACATGCTACTTGCTTCCAGTACCTAGGTATTAATCTTTTGGCAGCATTTAATAAGTGTGGTGTGACACTGTTTTTGTAAGCTTTTATAGATCTTGTGGTTCCATGAAACAGGAAGTACAATGGTGCAAACTCTATAGTTTCCTTAGACATTTTCCCGATCCATGGAGCCACTTCCTCCCAGAATACTCTTATCTTTGGGCATGCCCACCACACATGGAGGTAGGTACCCCTGTCTCCACATCCCCTCCAACATCGGTCATCTGCTGTTGGGTGTATCTGTGCTAACCGCACCGGGGTCCGATACCATCTGACCATAAACTTGTATGGCATTTCCTGGATAGATGAGCTTATGGATGTAGAATGCGTAATTACAATTATTTTCTTTATCTGTGATGGGAGGAGTCTGCATCCTAGTTATTTTTCCCATTCTTTGATAAAATAAGGGGTTGTTTTATTTTGTTCACTACGTATTAATTTATTAATTTGAGACAATAAATGGTCCAGTTTTGCTATCTTCCTACATATTTTCTCGAATGAAGTTAAGAAATTAAGAGTTCTTACTTGGGAGTCTAATCGGCTGAAGAAACTTTGCATCTGACTATATCTCCATCCTGCCATTACCATGTCTCCTAGCAATAATACCAAGTCTGCCTGGGGCATTAAAGCCCCCAGTGGTGCGTACCTCAGGCACATTGTATACCCATCTGATTCCCATGGGCCCAGCACTCCTTTTTCCTCTCCTGGGGGGAACCATGGGTAGCCCCCCAGTGGGGCTAGTGGGGATGTTCTAGGGGCATATTTGCCAGATTTATTTATTCTACCCCAAACTGCCAGTGTATTCCGGGTTAGTGGGGATGTCCATCTTGATAGTCCTCTGGCCTTAAGTGGTATCCATGGTGCTCCCGCTAAGTTTCTTACCACCATATTTGCCTCTATTGGGACACATGCTCTATTCCCTGCATCATGACACCAGTGTAATATGCGTACCAGGGCCATCGCTTTGTAGTAGGATGCGATGTCTGGGAGCCCTACCCCTCCTTCTCCCTTACTTTTACATAAGATGTCATATGCTATTCTGGCGTTTCCCTCCTTCCATATAAATGACACAAATGCTTGTTGTATCTTATTAAAAAATACTTGGGGAAGTGGTATGGGAACCGTGTACAGAATATATAGCAATCTAGGTACTACATTCATTTTCAGGGTATTAATTCTACTGAACCATAGTAATGTGTCTCCTCTCCATCTATGCAGGTCTTTTATTATTTCCGTGATTAATAATCCATAATTACCGTATATACTCGAGTATAAGCCGAGATTTTCAGCCCTTTTTTGGGGGCTGAAAGTCCCCCCCTCGGCTTATACTCGAGTCATATAAATTTGACATTGTAAATATTACCTGTAAAGAAGTTGCGGCTGCGGCGTCCATCGTTCAAATTCCGCGGCGTCCATCGTTCAAAATTCCGCTGTCTCTTCCTGTTCCTTCCTTGATAGGCGAGTCTCAGCAGACACTCTCCGCCTATCACGAACGTTCTCTCATCCTCAGTTTTCCAGCAGACGTCTGTGATTGGCGGAATACCCAACACAGTGTCTGCTGGGAAAACTAAGGATGAGAGAATGATCGTGATAGGCGGAGAGTGTCTGCTGAGACTCGCCTATCAAGTAAGGAACAGGAAGAGACCGCGGAATTTGAACGATGGATGCCGCGGAATTTGAACGATGGATGCCGCGGAATTTGAACGATGGACGCCGCGGAATTTGAACGATGGACGCCGCAGCCGCAACTTCTTTACAGGTAATAATTACAATGTAAAAATTTCTTTTTACAGGGAACAGTGGGGCATCGGCTTATACTCGGGTCAGTGAGGTTTCCCAGTTTTTTGGGCAACATTAGGTACCTCGGCTTATACTCGAGTCGGCTTATACTCGAGTATATACGGTACGTTCATTTAATATATTTTTTTCGGATTATACTCGGGTCAGTGAGGTTTCCCAGTTTTTTGGGCAACATTAGGTACCTCGGCTTATACTCGAGTCGGCTTATACTCGAGTATATACGGTACGTTCATTTAATATTTTTTTATCGCCCGTTATGTGCACTCCTAAATAATACAGTGATTCCTTGTTCCATATAAATGAATATTTATCCTGTAATAATGTAGCTAATGGTAATGGTACATGGCTGGGTAGTATTACCAATTTCTCTATGTTTATTTTAAAATGAGATATCTTTCCATATCTTGTCACCTCTTGCATCAGTGCTTGTATAGATTCTTGTGGTTTTGAGAGAAAAAATAGTAAGTCATCGGCATATGCTGCCACTTTATGCTCTCTAGGGCCAATTTTCACTCCCGCTATTCCCTCTCACTCTGCATAAAAATGGTTCCAGGGTGAGAGAGAACAAAATCGGGGATAAGGGGCAGCCCTGCCTTGTACCATTACATATATCAAAGCACCCTGACCCTGACAGTGTTCCATTAACCTTAACTTTAGCTTTAGGTCCTGCATATAATGCTGCTATCCATCCCCTCATCCGTTCTCCTATACCCATTCCTTTTAATACTTCCATCATGTAGACCCAGTTCACCCTATCAATTGCCTTTTCGACGTTCATCGATAGAGTTACTCTTGGTGTTTTGTCCGGTCCCTTTTGCATCCAATGGATTATGTTGAGAGCCCGTATTGTAATATCTTTTGTTTCCCTCCCCATAATAAACCCTGTTTGGTCCAGGTGTACTATTTTTGTTACCTTATCCTTTAATCTAGTTGCTATTATCTTTAATAGTAATTTTGTATCTGAGTTTAAAAGGGAGATAGGTCTATAATTTGAGCAGTATTTAGGGTCCTTCCCTTGTTTGGGTATAACTGTCACGAATGCTAGTAATGCTTCTGAGGGTAGTGGGTTAGCAGCTGTGATCTTATTAAAATAATTATAAAGTGGTGTAATTAGTATGTCTATATATTTTTTGTAATATGCATTTGTTAGGTCGTCTGGTCCTGGGCTTTTCCCGTTCAGGAGATCTTCTATTGCCTTTTTTATTTCTTCTCTAGTGATCTGTTCTTCCAATTTCTCCACCACATCCACTGAGAGGGATGGTAGTGTAGACTCCCTGATATATTCTCTTATTTTTTTCTCTTCCTCCACTTTCGACATTGTCCCTTGTAATTTATATAGACCCTTATAAAAATTTTGGAATTCTGCGGCTATGTTTTTAGTGTCTTTTACCTGTTTGTTATTTACTTGGATGTTATGGACATGGGATAATTCCTGTTGTTTTTTTAACTGTCTGGCTAATAATTTGCCACATTTGTTCCCATGTTAATAAGATCTATTTGCAAAAAATCTATATTTATCTTTTACTTTTCTGTCTAGACAGTTGGAAAGCTCCGTTCTAAATGTTTCCAATTGCTTCGCCTCTCTAGGGTCTAAGTTGTTTTTATGTTTAATCTCTGCCTCATGTATTTCTTGTAGATCTTCTATCTCTTTCCTTTTTTTTTTTTACTCGGGACCCATGGGCTAATAATTCTCCCCGTATAACTACCTTGTGGGCTTCCCATACCATTTGCTCTGATATCTCTCCTGTTTATTTCAAAATATTCGATCATTTTTTGCCGTATATCCTCTATCTGTTCATCGTCCAGCAGTGTTTCATTTAGTCGCCAAGTTTTCTCCCGGTATCCCACAGAGACTGGCACAAACGTTAACTCTACTGGTGCATGATCAGATATTGTTATTGGTTCTATTATAACCGCCTTTACATGTTCTAAATAATATTGGTCTACAAAGAACAAGTCTAACCTTGAGTATACGTTGTGTGTTTTTGAATAGTAGCTATTGTCCTTCCGTCCCTCGTTTAAGGTGTCTACTAAGTGATGAGTTTGACATAGTTTCTTCACATTTGAACGCCTTGTAAAATTAATGCTGTCTTCCCTGCTGTTGTTTCTAGTTTGGTGTCTAAAATAATATTAAAGTCCCCCCCTCAAATTACAAATCTCTCCCCAAACTTATTCAGCCTTCTAAACGTTTTCTGTATAAAATCTACTGTGCATGTATTGGGAGCATATATGGAAGCGAACGTATACCCCTGCCCATATAGTGTACCTTTAACAAATAAATACCTCCCCTCAGGATCCACTTGTACCTCTATTGAAGTTAGGGGGCACTTTTTCCCAATAGCTATCGTGACTCCTCTTGCTCTTGCCACTGGTGATGGTGCATGAAACCATTGATATATATATCATATACATATAGGGGGACTTTGGTAATTTTGGTATGGAATCTGTCAGGAAGTGCGTCTCCTGCAGAAAAAGAATATCCACTGCGTGATGTCGCACTTCCTGCCATAAACGATGCCTTTTTTGAGTTCAGACCCCTTACATTATATGTCATAATTTTTAATGAATTAGCCATCCCTTATTTTATTATTACTACCAATATTCTACACATTTGAACCTTTTTGTCTTCTATTCTTTTTTCTACCTCTACTGGGGAACCTATATCCGATTTCCGATATCTGAACTTACTACAGCTTAACACCCTACTACCTTGGGTGTACCAACTATCAGGAAGAGTGGCCCGTGTGGGTTCACCTTGACCCCCCCCCCGAACCCTCCCCCCTTTCTGCTTATTGCAGTTTATCCAATCCCTCCTCGGGATCATCCTAATGGTAACTAGAGGAGTTTCTCTCGTCTCCCCCTTTCCCTTTTCTTGCCCCGGGCCATGCATTTATCACTCATTTTATCATACGACAGACAATTCTATCTCATTACCTTTCTTACAATTTTCAGCATTCAGTATCGGGGAGGGGAAGGGGGGGGGAGTGCGGGGCCGAGAGAGAGAGAGAGAAGGAGAAAAAAAAAGGAAAAAAGACAAGAAAATTTCCCCCTTCTCCTCTCCTCATCTCTCTCCCCTCAGTCCCCCCCCTGTCCCCTCCCCAGCACCCCAGCACCCCAATACATTTCAACTTTCATTTCCTTTGGTTCTTTTATCTATTTTTTCTTGGCACTTGAGACCAGGATTCCGCTGTTGTTTTATAATATTTTCACTAGTTAGTCTCCCGTCTGGGAAGTCTGTTGTAGGTAGATCCAATATCTCCAAAAACTTTTTTAGGTCATCTTTGGTTCTAAGGGTTGCTGTTTTGCCGTTTCGTGATGCTAATAATTTAAAGGGGAACCCCCATCTATATCTTACATCTTCCTGTCGCATTACTTCCAACAGAGAACGCACCATTCTCCGTTGCATTAAAGTGCACCAGGATATATGCAGGAATAATGAGATCTGGGACCCTTCAAAATCAATAATGGGTATATTCCTCGCAGACCGCATTATAGCTTCCTTCTCAGAAAATTTATGGATTTTACATATCACGTCCCTTGATCGTTCCCCATTCCTTCCCAGGAAAGAGGTGATACGATGGATTCTGTTTATTTCTACGGGCTTGGTCAAGGCCGAGCCCATTATTTGAGAAAAAAGCTTTTGTGCAGTATCTACCAAATCATTGTCCTTGTAATTCTCAGATAGGTCCCGTATCCGTATATTTTGGCGTTGATCCCTATTTTCCAAATTGTCTAATAGGTCCCTATACGTGTTCATCTGATCTTCTTGATATTTAATAATTTCTTGGGCCTCTCCCACAGCATGTATTATCTCCTCTTGGCTGTTTTCTAATACTTCCACTCTATTTCCCACTGCATCTACCCCTTCCCTAAGGTTCTCCACTGCTTGATTACATGATCGTTCAACTATGGCAATTAATTGTTGGATGTCTGCTTTTGTTGGTAAAGCTCTTATAAATTCTCAGATATCCTGGACCTCCTGGATTGTTACAAGCTCTGTCTCTGTATTATCAAAGCAGTGTACATTTTGTTCTTCTGACCCTGCCCCCTCCAACTCGGTTGGGGGTATACGTGGGATCTGTAACCTCTGTGCCTTTGATATATACCCTGTCTCTGGGGTTCTGTCCCCACAATCCCATAGATCTTAGCTTTAATGTCATTGGGTCTATTAGGTCTGCTGAGTCTGTTAGTTCTGTTGTGCCTGTTGGGGGGGGAAATTTCCGGTATTCCGTTTATTCCTTTTATGTCCGCAGGTTTTATGGGGTCTTTACTATTACCGTTCCCTCTCTCTTGGGGTCTTTAGTTCTTTTCCCTCCCCCTGCTTTGTGGGGGTGCCCCCTACCAGTAGGAGACCCTCCTTACTCCCCTCCGATTTGCCCTCCCTACGGTTCTCCCTCACCTCTTTGGGGTCTTGTGGGGATCCCCTCCATTCCAGGTCCATCATTCCACCCCCTCTTTCAACATTCACATCACTCCCCCCGACATCCGATTGCCTTGCGTATAGTCTGCTCGTATGCCGCTACTTGCTGCCCGGAGTTCTCAGAAGGAGGAGCACTCACTTCGTAAGTCCACACGGCATCACGTTCGTACAATTTCTTCTAATACGAAGTAACTGACTCCGCGGTACCGATTTCAGCCAAGAGCTATAATGGCAGCTGTCGACCGGAATATAACCATTGCGATCGGTCGGTTTGAAAAACATTTTGGTGACTAGCTGGTGATCTACAATGGAAATTTCCAAATCGAGAAAGTGAATTCGGGACATCTTGCTATGGTAGTCATTCCTATCCAGGATGACTAAGCTTCCGCCTTCGTCTGCAGGACGGATAATCAAGTCCTTGCGCTCACATAGGGACTTAAGACCTATTTCAATATCAGGATGGTCATAAATTTGCTTCTTAGGCAATGAGTCCAAATCCTTTAGGACTAGGTCCCGAAAAACCTTGATAGATTGTGCTGTAGCATTTGGGGGATTGAAAAGAGAGGGATTGGATAGGCCAGAGTGAACGACTCTATCTTCTTCCATTGTTATACCTCTTGGTCTTGAAGGATTGGCAATAAAATGTCTCTGTATGTTTAATTTACGGATATATCTCTGAACGTCTATAAAGGTAGAAATTTTGTTCAATTTTTTAGATGGAACAAACTTGAGTCCTTTATCCAAAATAAGTAATTCAGCATCTGTAAAAGTCACTTGGCTATGGTTAAAAATTCCACTTGCATTTATAGTCGCTTTCTTTTTCCTGGCCCACCTCCCCCCTCGGGTGCCTCGTTTGTTTCTGCTCCTCGTTTGGGGCCAATGAGTTCCCTGTGAAAACCCCCATTAGGGGGAGGGCCGGGGTATGAATGATTATAGTTGTAAGGTGATTTATTATACTGGTCGTATACTCTCTCCATATACGGATAATGTGCATCGTAATTGCCTCGAGAAACACCATCTTTAAGAGGTGAAAATCAGTTATATGTTCACACCGGTGTGTGTTGAGATTGGTATTGACCTTGATAGTATCCTCCATGATTGGTGTGCCGACCATATGGTGATCTATCATAAGTCTGATATTCAGAATGTCGATGGCCTTCATTTCTCCAATGTTGTGGGCCCTTGCCTCCTATTTTTTCCACCTTTTCACCTACCATGGCTGGTATAGATTTCCCTAGGGTGATGGTTGAGAGTGTGATCAGTCCCTGTAGCACCCCCTAGAGGTACTGGGGGTGTGGGGATAATCAGTTTTAGCTAATTTAGGTACTTGGGTAGGATATAGTGCAGGTGCAAGTACATTGGTTGACGTCAATGGTAGTGACATATCCATATGTACTGGGCCTGCAGTGTCTACACGGGGTAAAATCTCCTTTTTTTGCCAGTTAAAGACTAAATTATTTTTATAGTCGTTAACATCTCGTGTGTACTTTTTTTGCTTTTTAGTACGTTGCTCCCTTTCCTCTTTTACAAGATGGCTCTTTAAATTAGTTGAGAGGGAAATGTATTCAGGTGTTGATTTGTGTGGAAGGAGTTGATCTCTGAGATCTACCAGACAATCTCACCCTTTTCTTATCAACAAGAAAGCCTAAGAAACTGATACCTGCCTCATTGAAATAATGGAACAATGCCTTAGTCTCTGAATCCCATTGTTGGGGATGCACATCCCAACGTAGACCCCTAGGGACCATACGTTCCTTGGAATACTGCTTTAAAAAGGCTATATCCCATTCTAGGTGAATTTCCGTTACCATAAGATTTTTAAGTCTCATGAAAATACCACCTATCTCGGTGTTAGTGTTTAAAGTGACAAAGACCCCATCAGTATTGAAAGAACGGGCAGTCCTATATTCAAACACATCCATGTTCCAAGTACAGATGAGGAAAATAAAATAGTGGCTGCAACAATCAAAGTCAAATAAAAATAGAAGTGCATATGTGAAAAGGTTGCGCTACTAGTATCAGAAAAAGCAGCCAGCATCAACAATATGACATAGTGGGGCTGATTTACGAAACGTTTGTGCCATGAGTATCGGCGCATCTGCGTGCACAATGGCTGTTTTGGTATTTACAAAACATTTGCGCCGGTAGAGCAGCGCTATTCCCCATTTACTATAGTGTTCTCGGCGCACGGGAGGAGGCGCTCAGTGCGCCACTATGGACCTGGCGCACGGCATCTTAAAATCTAAATATAAAGAAGCTGGAAGTGCCAATATAATGGGGGTGATTTGGGGTGATGTGAGGAAGTGTAGTGACACCTGCCCAAGTAACAAATATGCCCAAAATAGAGTGAGAAAATAACTTTTTCTGAACGAGCCCGCTGCGCCGGCAAGTACGTTTAGAGCTGCGAGAGTTTTTTTTGTGCTCAGCGTGGGAATTTCACTTGTTCGAACGCGCCAGGATACTGCGCCGGCAAAATCTTAGTAAATGTCAAGTCACGTAAATCAATTTGCATAAGTTGAACAGGCGCAGCTCTGAACTTGCCGTTTTATATAACAGTGCGCCAGCAAAATTAAATTTCTAAAGGAAAAAAAAAGGCATTTAAAAGCACCCACGGCTATAATGAATTGTCAGCTCCCACTAATATAGAGAAAAGTCATTGATAAAAAAAATTAAAATGTGTGGGGTCCCCCCAAATTCCATTACCAGGCCCTTCAGGTCTGGTATGGATATTAAGGGGAACTCCGCGCCAATTTAAAAAAAAAAATGACGTGCGGGTCCCCCTCAAAATCCGTACCAGGCCCTTCAGGTCTGGTATGGATTTTAAGGGGAACCCCCGCGCCAAACTTAAAAAAAAATAGCATGGGGTCCCACTAAAAATCAACACCAGACCCATTATCCGAGCACGCAACCTGGCAGGCCGCAGGAAAAGAGGGGGGGATGAGAGAGCGGCCCCCCCTCCCTCCTGAACCATACCAAGCCACATGCCCTCAACATGTACCCCATACTCATTCACATAGGGTGGGGGTGGGGGGCCAGGATCTGGGGGCCCCCTTATTAAAGGGGGCTCCCGGATTCCGAAAAGCCCCCGGCCCGCAGAACCCAACAACCAACAGCCAGCTGCTGCTCTGTTTGCAATGGTGAATTTGTATGGGATGCTTGCCGTCACTTCATTGTCATGGCAACCGTTCTGAAAACAAGACGTGAATGCGCTTCATCATTTCACCGTCAATGGTGTTGATACGAAAACGAGGCGTGGATGCGCCTCTTACGTATATATAGAGTGACGTTTCAGTGCTTCGCCCGTGCCCTTTGATAACGTTTACAGGAAACGAAACTAGTCAGGGCGGTGCAGCGCACTGACATCACTACCTACGTGACCCCGCCAGCACGGGCGAACGCTATCACTATTTTATGCCGGCTATTTTAAAATTGTATTTTGTATTTGTATGCCTCGCGAGTTTGGAATAAACGTATCTGGAGGTAATACACTATTCGAGTCCCCTTCTCTTTCCTTCATGTGCCTGCATTCAATCTTGGAGGCCTGCTTTGTGTGAGCTGAAGTGACCGCGATTCGAGTGGATGAACAAACACAGGTTGTACTAGGAGTTAGCACCAGGATTACGGTTTGGTAACACCTTTTTGGATTTCTGGTATCTTTGGAACCAACATCTGTACCCCGCAGAGGGTGATATCTGCAGGCTCTTTAGACCTTGCCACAGAGGAGGTCCAACACTAGTGATGAGCCGAACACCCCCCTGTTCGGTTCGCACCAGAACCCGCGAACGGACCGAAAGTTCGAACGAACATTAGAACCCTATTAAATAGAATGGATGCGAACGTTCGAATTCTAAAGTGCTAATTATAACAACTATTATGCATGTTATTGTCCTAAAAAGGGTTTGGGAACCCGGGTTCTGCACCAGGGGACATGTATCAATGCAAAAAGAAGTTTTAAAAACGGTCGTTTTTCGGGAGCAGTCATTTTAATGATGCATAAAGTGAAAAAAAAAAAGTCAAATATTCCTTTAAATATCGTACCTGGGGGGTGTCTAAAGTATGCCTGTGAAGTGCCACGTGTTTCCCGTGTTTAGAACTGTCCCTGCACAAAATGACACTTCTAAAGGAAAAAAAAGCCATTTAAAACTGCTTGCGGCTTTAATGTAATGTCTGGTCCCGGTAATATGGATGAAATTCTTTAAGAAAAATGGCATAGCTACCCCATGACCCCCCCCCCTACCCCAGCCCATTACCAGCCCCTTTGGGTCTTGTATGGATATTAAGGGGAACCCCGCACATAAAATAAAAAAGGCCCTATATACTCTGAACAGCCCTATACAGGCGGTGCATACAAGACAGGGACTGTAGGTTTGTTCTTATGTAGAATCTGTTTGTAATTTTGAACAGGTACATTGTTGAAGTGTAGCTCCAGACCAAAAATCTATTTTTAAACTTTTTGGAAAACATAGGTAAGGGTTATCACCCCTGTAACATTTGTTTTGCTGTCTGTGCCCCTGTTCAGAACATTTCACCTCACTTTCCGTCCCAATGACAACTGTTTTTGAAATGTGGTGTTTTTCTTGAAACAAGGATTGCTGATAAAGCATCAGTACAGAGGAGACACCTTTCTCCCATATTTATTCTTACAGGAGAGAATTTTCCTTCCTAGTGGTAGATTTCCTCTCACTTCCTGTTGTCTTCTTGCGTTTGCAAGTAGGAGTCGTTTGTAAGTTGGATGTTTGAAAGTAGGGACCTGCCGTATATACTCTGCAGAAATAGGCCCCTTAGTTGTTGGTGTTGGCACAACACTGTAAGCACTCACAGTTACTCTTGGTTGGTGCTGGAACGCCCTGCTGTCAACTATTATATCAGGAATTTTAATTACATATAATTGTTGAACAGTGGTAGTAAAAATTGGGCCTTTGATGGTGGTGCTGGTGCCACAACACTGTAAGCCCTGACAGTTACTCTTGGTGGGTGCAGCAATGGGCCCTGCTGTGAATTATTAGATCAAGAATTGTAATTACATGCCCCTGTTGAACAGGGGCTGAAAAATTGGGCCTTAGGCACTGGTGGCACAACACTGCAACCCCTCACAGATACTGTACTTGGAGCACAGCAATGAGCCCTGTTGCAAAGTATTGCTTCAAAAATTGTAATGACACGCCCCTGTTAAACAGGGGCTGAAAAATTGGGCCTTAGGCACTGGTGGCACAACACTGCAACTCCTCACAGATACTGTACTTGGAGTACAGCAATGATCCCTGTTGCAAAGTATTGCTTCAAAAATTGTAATTACACGCCCCTGTTAAACAGGGGCTGAAAAATTGGGCGTTAGGCACTGGTGGCGGCACCCATAAACAAAAATGATCTTCCAAGCTATCATCATCAATCGTATCATTGAGGACTCGGAGGAGGAGGATAGCCAGTCAACATAACAGCACAGGCACTCAGCATCAGCATCAGTCTTGAAGGGATGTGACATGTTAAAATCAATTAGTCTGTTATATCAGCATCAGGTGTGTGGTAGCTGGTGGTGATCCAAGACTGGTTCATCTTGATGAAAGTCAGTCGATCAACCGAGTCGGTGGACAGGCGCACCCTGTGATCCGTGACAAATCCTCCAGCAGCACTGAATGTGCGTTCCGAAAGAACGCTGGATGCAGGACAGGCCAGTAGCTCAATTGCATACTGTGCAAGCTCTGGCCAGTGATCCATCCTCAAGACCCAGTAGGCCAGAGGATTTTCGGTGGGGAAGGTGTCCAAGTCTGACCTTGCCCCTAGATATTCCTGCACCATGTTTATCAGACGCTGGCGATGGTTGCTGGAACCGATCATACTTTGGGGCTGCGGACTAAAGAATTGTCTGAACGCATCGGTCAGACGGCCACCTTCCCCACCGCTCCTTCTTTGACTGGCCGAAGCCTCAGCAACTCGTTGTCCAGGACCAGGAGTTTGCAACCTCCCAGTCTCTGGGAACGCGTTGCACAGACCTTTCTGCAAGGCCTCCCGGAGTTGTCTCATCCTCTGCTCCCTCTGCGACGGTAACATAAGGTCCGCAACCTTACCCTTGTACCGTGGATCAAGGAGAGTGGCCAGCCAGTAATGGTCCCTTTCCTTGATCCGAAGAATACGAGGATCCTTCCGCAGACTTTGCAGGATCAGGGAGGCCATGCAGCGTAGGTTTGCTGAGGCATTCGCTCCGGAGTCCTCTGGGTCACTAAGGACGACATGATCCGCAGCCACCTCCTCCCAGCCACGTACAAGTCCACTGGTTTCTTGGGACTGTAAATCATCCCTAAAAGACTGCTGCTGATGATGCTGAGTGCCAGCCTCCACCTCCATGCTGACACAATCCTCCTCCTCCTCCTCCTCCTCCTCCTCCTCTTCCTGTGCGATGGGTGGGACAGAAGTAACACTGTCTGGGTAAAGGGGGCCTTGAGAGGCAAGGAAGTCCTCCTCTTCCTGCCTCTGTTCTGCCTCAAGTGCCCTGTCCATTATTCCACGCAGCGTGTGCTCCAACAGGTGGACAAGAGGTACAGTGTCACTGATGCATGCACTGTCACTGCTCACCATCCTCGTGGCCTCCTCAAATGGTGCCAGGACAGTGCATGCATCCCTGATCATGCCCCACTGGCGTGGAGAAAAAAAACCAAGCTCCCCTGACCCTGTCCTGGTGCCGTAGTCGCACAGGTACTCATTGATGGCCCTCTGCTGCGTGTGCAGCCGCTGCAGCATGGCCAACGTTGAGTTCCACCTGGTGGGCATGTCACATATAAGGCGGTTCTTGGGCAGGTTCAACTCCTTTTGCAGCTCAGCCAGGCGAGCACTGGCATTATAAGATCTGCGGAAATGCACACAGACTTTCCTGGCCTGCCTCAGGACATCCTGTAAGCCCGGGTACCTGCCCAAGAACCGCTGCACCACCAGGTTAAGGACGTGAGCCACACAGGGCACATGGGTCAGTTGTCCCTGTCGGAGGGCGGAGAGGAGGTTGGTGCCATTGTCGCAAACCACCATTCCTGGCTTAAGCTGGCGTGGTGTCAACCACCTCTCGGCCTGGCCCTGCA
This sequence comes from Rana muscosa, assembly GCA_029206835.1. Lineage (NCBI taxonomy): Eukaryota > Metazoa > Chordata > Amphibia > Anura > Ranidae > Rana > Rana muscosa. Next base: position 910,189,326 of record CM055117.1, on the reverse strand, counting down.
GAGCAGACAGGACCTCTGCCCCAGTGTGGCTTCTGTCCCCCAAACACACCAGCGCAAGCACGGCATGGCATCTTTTTGCCTGCGTACTTGCGTAGCCCCGTGAACGGCTACGGAGCACCGCTGGTTCATAGGACAAACCACAGGAAGAGGCCATGGAGGAAGAAGAAGAGGAGGGGGTGGAGGAGAGAGGTGTGTCACAACCAGTAGTAGCATTTTGGAGGCGTGGCGGTGGGACAACCTCCAACACTACTGCACCTTGTCCTGAATCCTTCCCAGCTGCCAAAAGAGTGACCCAATGGGCCGTGAAAGAAAGGTAACGTCCCTGTCCATGCCTGCTGGACCATGAGTCAGCGGTAATATGCACCTTACCGCTGACCGCCCTGTCCAGCGAGGCCAAGACATTGCCTTCCACATGCCGGTAGAGAGCCGGAATAGCCTTCCGTGAGAAAAAGTGGCGTTTGGGAACCTGCCACTGAGGAACCGCACATTGCACAAACTCACGGAAGGGGGCCGAGTCTACCAACTGAAAAGGCAGCAGTTGAAGCGCTAGCAATTTAGCCAAGCTAGCATTCAACCGCTGGGCATGTGGATGGCTGGGAGTGAACTTCTTTCGACGGTCCAGCAGCTGGGGCAGGGAAATTTGCCTGCTAGAATCGGACGTCGGTGTACTGCTAGCAGAGTGGGCGCAAGTACTTGGCTGTGACACACCTAATTCTACACCTTCATTCCTCTCAGTGCATGTTTCAGAGAGGACTGAAGTTATAGTGGGGTTGGAGATCCCAGCTGATGCGGTGCAAGGAGAGGTCCGCTTTGTTCTTTGGTGTGGGTCTTTGAGGTAGGCTTGCCAACGAGCTGCATGGCAGGTCAACATATGTCTGGTCAGGCATGTGGTACCCAAGCGGCTGATGTTTTGGCCACGCGATATACGCTTGAGACATATGTTGCAAACAGCAGCTGTGCGATCTGATGCACTAGCCTCAAAAAAGGCCCACACCAAAGAACTTTTTGAATGACGGGCAGAGGCAGCGCCCTGCACAGGCGGAGCTCTGCGGTGTGATTCCGTCGGTGTACTGCCCTTACGCTGGCCACCAAAGGGCATCCTGCCTCGTTGGAGATGTGCCTCCTCCTCATCCTCCTCCTCCTCCTCTCTCCTATTAGGCACCCACGTGGAGTCAGTGACCTCATCATCCCCTCCCTCCTCATCACTGGAGCCAATCTGGCAGTATGCTGCAGCTGCTGGAACATGACTGCCAGATTGGTGTCCTTCTTGAGCATCCCCTCTGTCTGCTCTCACGCTACTGCCTTCCTCTAGCTGGGTTTCATCATCAGACCCTTCGAAACGCTGGGCATCCTCCTGGAGCATGTACCCAACACTGTGCTGAAACAGTTCGGGGGACTCCTCAGGAGGAGGACATGGTGGGTCTAGGGAAGGAGTGACTGATGATTTGTCTGACATTGATACCAGGGAAGACGACGCTTTGGCAGCTGCTTTTCCAGTACCCTGAGCCTGGGTGAGAGAGGATGAGGAGGAGGAGGAGGGCTTGGTCATCCACTCTACCAAGTCTTCGGCATGATGTGGCTCAACATGTCCAGCTGCCGAAAAGAAGGACAAGCGTGTCCCATGGCCATGTGCTGATGACAATGCACCGCGTCCACGACCAGCACTGTTGCCCCCAGACACAGAGCCTGCTTGCCCTCTTTTATTGCCTCCTGACTGTCTGCCTCTCCTTGTTTGCCTTCCAGACATTCTAATAGATGGCCTGCACGGAGATGGGAAAAAAGCAATAAGGGCTACCTTCAGGTGTCCTTCTCTGTCCCTTGAAACAAGGACTTTCACAGTGAAAGAAACTGACACTCTCCCTACCTACAGTTTTCTGTCCCTAGAATAAATGTTTTTTTTAAGCACAATATAGCACAAGGACAATTCACTCACTGTCCTTACAGGTCCCTGGAAAGAAGGACTTGCAGAGTGAAAGAAAAAAAACACTCTCCCTACCTACAGTTTTCTGTCCCTAGAAAAAATGTTTTTTTTAATCACAATATAGCACAAGAACAATTCACTCACTGTCCTTACAGGTCCCTGGAAACAAGGACTTGCAGAGTGAAAGAAAAAAAACACTCTCCCTACCTACAGTTTTCTGTCCCTAGAAAAAATGTTTTTTTTAATCACAATATAGCACAAGAAAAATTCACTCACTGTCCTTACAGGTCCCTGGAAACAAGGACTTGCAGAGTGAAAGAAAAAAAACACTCTCCCTACCTACAGTTTTCTGTCCCTAGAAAAAATGTTTTTTTTAATCACAATATAGCACAAGAAAAATTCACTCACTGTCCTTACAGGTCCCTGGAAACAAGGACTTGCAGAGTGAAAGAAAAAAAACACTCTCCCTACCTACAGTTTTCTGTCCCTAGAAAAAATGTTTTTTTTAATCACAATATAGCACAAGAAAAATTCACTCACTGTCCTTACAGGTCCCTGGAAACAAGGACTTGCAGAGTGAAAGAAAAAAAACACTCTCCCTACCTACAGTTTTCTGTCCCTAGAAAAAATGTTTTTTTTAATCACAATATAGCACAAGAACAATTCACTCACTGTCCTTACAGGTCCCTGGAAACAAGGACTTGCAGAGTGAAAGAAAAAAAAACACTCTCCCTACCTACAGTTTTCTGTCCCTAGAAAAAATGTTTTTTTTAATCACAATATAGCACAAGAAAAATTCACTCACTGTCCTTACAGGTCCCTGGAAACAAGGACTTGCAGAGTGAAAGAAAAAAAACACTCTCCCTACCTACAGTTTTCTGTCCCTAGAAAAAATGTTTTTTTTAATCACAATATAGCACAAGAAAAATTCACTCACTGTCCTTACAGGTCCCTGGAAACAAGGACTTGCAGAGTGAAAGAAAAAAAACACTCTCCCTACCTACAGTTTTCTGTCCCTAGAAAAAATGTTTTTTTTAATCACAATATAGCACAAGAAAAATTCACTCACTGTCCTTACAGGTCCCTGGAAACAAGGACTTGCAGAGTGAAAGAAAAAAAACACTCTCCCTACCTACAGTTTTCTGTCCCTAGAAAAAAATGTTTTTTTTAATCACAATATAGCACAAGAACAATTCACTCACTGTCCTTACAGGTCCCTGGAAACAAGGACTTGCAGAGTGAAAGAAAAAAAACACTCTCCCTACCTACAGTTTTCTGTCCCTAGAAAAAATGTTTTTTTTAATCACAATATAGCACAAGAACAATTCACTCACTGTCCTTACAGGTCCCTGGAAACAAGGACTTGCAGAGTGAAAGAAAAAAAACACTCTCCCTACCTACAGTTTTCTGTCCCTAGAAAAAATGTTTTTTTTAATCACAATATAGCACAAGAAAAATTCACTCACTGTCCTTACAGGTCCCTGGAAACAAGGACTTGCAGAGTGAAAGAAAAAAAACACTCTCCCTACCTACAGTTTTCTGTCCCTAGAAAAAATGTTTTTTTAAATCACAATATAGCACAAGAACAATTCACTCACTGTCCTTACAGGTCCCTGGAAACAAGGACTTGCAGAGTGAAAGAAAAAAAACACTCTCCCTACCTACAGTTTTCTGTCCCTAGAAAAAATGTTTTTTTTAATCACAATATAGCACAAGAAAAATTCACTCACTGTCCTTACAGGTCCCTGGAAACAAGGACTTGCAGAGTGAAAGAAAAAAAACACTCTCCCTACCTACAGTTTTCTGTCCCTAGAAAAAATGTTTTTTTTAATCACAATATAGCACAAGAAAAATTCACTCACTGTCCTTACAGGTCCCTGGAAACAAGGACTTGCAGAGTGAAAGAAAAAAAACACTCTCCCTACCTACAGTTTTCTGTCCCTAGAAAAAATGTTTTTTTTAATCACAATATAGCACAAGAAAAATTCACTCACTGTCCTTACAGGTCCCTGGAAACAAGGACTTGCAGAGTGAAAGAAAAAAAACACTCTCCCTACCTACAGTTTTCTGTCCCTAGAATAAATGTTTTTTTTAAGCACAATATAGCACAAGGACAATTCACTCACTGCCCTTACAGGTCCCTGGAAACAAGGACTTGCAGAGTGAAAGAAAAAAAACACTCTCCCTACCTACAGTTTTCTGTCCCTAGAAAAAATGTTTTTTTTAATCACAATATAGCACAAGGACAATTCACTCACTGTCCTTACAGGTCCCTGGAAACAAGGACTTGCAGAGTGAAATAAACTGACACTCTCCCTACCTACAGTTTTCTGTCCCTAGAATAAATGTTTTTTTAAGCACAATATAGCACAAGGACAATTCACTCACTGTCCTTCCAGGTCCCTGGAAACAAGGACTTGCAGAGTGAAAGAAAAAAAACACTCTCCCTACCTACAGTTTTCTGTCCCTAGAAAAAATGTTTTTTTTAATCACAATATAGCACAAGAACAATTCACTCACTGTCCTTACAGGTCCCTGGAAACAAGGACTTGCAGAGTGAAAGAAAAAAAACACTCTCCCTACCTACAGTTTTCTGTCCCTAGAAAAAATGTTTTTTTTAATCACAATATAGCACAAGGACAATTCACTCACTGTCCTTCCAGGTCCCTGGAAACAAGGACTTGCAGAGTGAAAGAAACTGACACTCTCCCTACCTACAGTTTTCTGTCCCTAGAATAAATGTTTTTTTAAGCACAATATAGCACAAGGACAATTCACTCACTGTCCTTCCAGGTCCCTGGAAACAAGGACTTGCAGAGTGAAAGAAACTGACACTGTCCCTACCTACAGTTTTCTGTCCCTAGAATAAATGTTTTTTTTAAGCACACTATAGCACAAGCACAAAACACACTGACACTCTCCCTACCTATCCTTCTCTTTCCCTAAACTAAAGGAATCCAGGTTAAGCAAGAAAGAAATAACAGTCACTGTCCCTGCCTATGCTGCTCTATCCCTGCTCCGGAACACACTACACTAGGCCGCCGTGCTGGCGGCCTTTTATAGTGTGGGGCGTGTACTAAACACCCTCAGCAATAATAGGCCACAGGCATCCTGCCTGTGGCCAATCATTGCTCTCCTCGCTGCCGGCGCTGTGATTGGCCAAGCATGCGGGGTCACAGTGCATGCTTGGCCAATCACAGCGCCTGGATGACACTGCGATGGCGTAGTGCATTGTGGGCCGTTCGCGTCACTCGAATTTGGCGCGAACGGCCCAAATCGTTCGATCTTCGTCGAACGATCGAACAGCCGATGTTCGAGTCGAACGTATGTTCGACTCGAACACGAAGCTCATCCCTGTCCAACACTTCTGGTAAAGTAACCATCTTCTAACCATTCTCACCGTGGTGGATGTGATTTTTCCTTTTGGTCTGCGTGGACTTTCCTGGGATACTTCTTCTGTTTTCAACATCTTTAGAAGAGCCCTTCATTTCTCCTCTGTGAAGCATTAGCTATATTGGACAAGTTTTTTGCCTTTCTAAATCCCCCCCTTTTTTTTCTGTTTTTTTCTTTTTCTTTTTACAATTTTTTTGGTGTTTTAATAATAAGTTTTTCAAGGGACTTTTTTTATTACATTATTGCACGTCACTTTATTGTGACTTTATGGTTATCATTTATTAATCACTGATTTCCTGATTCCTACATCACCTTGAGCCTCACTTAGGGTGGTTGTGGATCAAGACACTACTGTGGATGTTCATTTTATTTACGGTTATGAATCTTGTTTATTTTATTTATTTTCATTATTTCACATTAGAATAATTCATTATTCTTTTTCATATATATTGGGCGCGATACTTTTTTGCACTTCTTGATATTTTTGGTATGGTTTCACATATTTATTTGTTGCAGCCTAGGTGTTAATTAGCACAATCAGTTTTTTCAATCCATTTTCACATTAGCGCAGTAATCCCCTTTTTTCTTCCAACCAACGGCCAGGGTTGTCGGGAAGAGGCCCTTGTCCCAATCAACATGGGGGCAGGTGCTTTGGGGTGGGGGAGCGCAGGGCGCCCCTGCTCCAATGCACCCACCTCCCCCATGTTGAGGGCACGTGGCCTGGTACGGTTCAGGAGGGTGGGGCGCGCTCGCTCGCCCCCCCTTTCCTGACCTGCCGGGCTGTGTGCTCGGATAAGGGTCTGGTATGGATTTTGGGGGGATCCCCACGCCGATATTCAGCATAGGGGGTTTACCTTAAAATCCATACCAGACCTAAGGGCCTGGTATGCTCCTGGAGTGAAACCCATGCCGTTTTTTTTATTAAAATTTGGCGTGGAGTTCCCCTTCATGATTCATACCAAACACAGGGGACAGCGAGCGCGAGGCTTGCAGTACCCTGTGCCGAGAACCAGCGCGATGGCATCGAGCTGGAGACATTCTCTGGCAGGTAATCGCCTCTAGGACACGACTTGAGCAGCTGCTTCATGCTCATGTCGTGTCCAAGATGCCTCACAAAGTCGCGCTGTCCCTTTGTCAACCGGCACACAAGTCGCCCCGCGAGTCGGATCGTCTTCATCCGACTTCCCGGGGCGAACATAGGGAACCATTCATTTTGAATAGAGCACCGCTCAAATTTTTATTTACTATAGCAGTGCGCCGCCGGTTCCTGCGCTCAATTAAGGATTTATCCGGCGCACCAATTAAGGTATGAACAGGCGCAGCGCACTGTTTATAGTAAATCACCCCCAGTGTGTACGAAAATAAAAAAACAAAAAATGCAGCGGTTAAAGAATATACCAACCCCCAGGAGGAAATCGGCAGGTCAATATTCAAGTGTGAGATATTAAATGATTGATTGGATGAATGAACATTCAAAAAATATAAAAAGCAATAAATAAAGTGCTTAGTGTATAAATATGTATAAAGAAATAAATACACTCCTGCTTGAATTTTTCCAGGGACTTTTGAGTGTCTATCCCAATTATTGTTGCCTTGGAGTAGGTTTTGGCCACAAACCATTCTATGTGTAATTGGTCTTTGGACTACATATGGTTTTCCATGGTATTGCACTTTGAAGGACTTTTTTGTAATCACATGAGTGTATTTATTTTTTTTTACATATTTATACACTGAGCACTTTATTTATTGCTTTTCATATGTTTTTGAATGTTCATTCTTCCAATCAATCATTTAAGATCTCACACTTGAATATTGACCACCCGATTTCCTTGTGGGGGTTGGTATATTCTCTAAGCGCTGCATTTTTTTGATTTTTGATTTTTATACTAGGTAGCATGTAGGCCTTTGCTAAAACGTGAGTAATTAACACATCCCCATATAGGCGTAGACAAATAGGCTTAGCAAGTCTGCAGGCAGACCGTGGCCAAATGAAAGCTTGTAAAACAGCAATATTCCAAGAAAGGCTACTTATACATACTTATACAGGTATCAAAGATAATTTGTTAGTGCCTCTAACTGCTCTCATGAATTATGCATGACTTCCCTTTAGATTATGACAGCCTGAGAACAACCTCAAATCTCCCATAACGTGAGACTAGAAATCAGAAAATGGTTATTTCAAGAATTTCCTAACTATGCATTCTTGTAAGGTGCTGTAAGATGCTGTAGGTCTGTGAATCTAGACAGTGAGGAGTGGACTGAAGAAGAACAGTGGCATTTATCAAATAGCATAGCAAGAAGTACAGTAACCTAAAGCAGCCAATAAACTGGGTTGTTTTACTGTATTACTGGATTTACTGGATTACCAATTGCTATGATTCTTTCATGAATTGAATTTGCCCTTCATTCAATTGCTATGGACAAATATTTTTTTTTTTTTCAGATTATTATTATTATTTTTAGATTGTCCACCTAAATTCTTGGCATATTTGCCTTTTGATCCATTTTTGTCTCGGGTTGGATTGGTAGTAAGACAATATAAGCCAAGTGGCGGACCGTTCTGGTCACCAGTCCTCAGAAGAGATGTGCTGGAGCTGGAGAGAGTCCAAAGAAGGGATATTATAATGATTTACAAATACCTTAATGGTGATCCCAGCATAGGAAAAAAACAATTCAGTCTCAGGGAGTGTAAGAGGACACAGGGCCACACAATGAGATTAGAGAAGAGGTTTAACCTAAAGCTGCGCAGGGGGTTTTCACTATCAGGGCGATAAGGATGTGAAACTCTCTTCCACAATTTGTGGTGTCCGCAGGGAGTATTGATATTTTTTTTCTCATTCAAGTTTTTTATTTTCATCATATAAAAATCATTACAATATAATCATCATATAAAAATCATTACAATATAATTCACAGAAAATTCAAACGATGTTACCATAGACCAGTGATGGCGAACCTTGGCACTCCAGATGTTTTGGAACTACATTTCCCATGGTGCTCACCTACACTGCAGAGTGCATGAGCATCATGGGAAATGTAGTTCCAAAACATCTGGGGTGCCAAGGTTTGCCATCACTGCCATAGACTATTGGTTATCTTAGCACTGTGAAAATTATAACTAGCAATATAGAACAATAAAATATAAATATGTGACTTTGACTTTATCAATTAAATTTCACATTGTACGCCTGACTATTCTAAAATAGGTTAGAACCCCACACCCCCTCCAACACCCCTAAAGGGATCATGCTGTGTCCAAGGAGGTGTGAGGGTCCCCCTACTCACTGTCTAGTCTCTTGCATAAACTTCCAGTTGAGAGATGAGTGATGATAATATTAACAACCTGCGACGTTCAGCCCAAAGGTTATTGCAGACTCTAATAAGAGCGCAATATAACGTTCCCATCATACTAGAGCAAAGTCTAACATCCTGACCTTAATATGATAAACTAGTGTATAAACCTGAGAATTCCTATGTAGCTTAAGGAAAAACTATACTGTTCATACAAAATAAAAAATTTAAAGGGAAAAGACTAGAGAAGAAAAGGAAAAAAAAAAAGGGATAGTAAAGAAAAGAGTATAGAATGCCTTTCTGCTCAATATGGATTTTCAAAAATCAGTGATTGGTGTTGCTACCTATGTCCGGTATCAAGGAAATTCCCTGAAACCAAGCCCAGGGTTCCCATATAGCTTCAAATTGTGTGGTCTTGTCCAATAATGAACTGGACATTTTTTCCTGTGCCATTATCCATGAAATCTTTCTTTTCATGGACAATAGAGATACAGACGACCTCTTCCATGCTTTGGCAATAGTTAATTTGGCTCCCGTCAATACAAACAGAATCAATTTACGGGTGATTTTAGGAACATGTGGCAGAAATCCATTAAGCAAGGCAATCGCTGGTGTTTGGGGGATAGCACAACCTGTAACCTTTCGTATGATGTGAAAGACCCTATTCCAAAATCCTCGGATTTTGGGACACTCCCACCATATATGAATCATAGAACCTATTCCCTGGCAGCCTCTAAAGCATAGAGGTGAAGTGGAAGGGTACATTGCTGCCAATCTAGTGGGGACCAAGTACCATCTCGTGAATATCTTGACATTAGCCTCTATGAGTGAAGCCTCTATAAATGCCTTTTATCGAGCGAGAATATTTCTCATGCCAGTCCTCCAGATCCCATTCGGTCTGGAGTTCTTTCTTCCAGGCCAACATGTATGGTCGTTTCACAGAATGAGCAAGTGACTCATAGATCACAGAAATAACCTCCCCCCCCCCCCCCCTCCGCTCCATTGCTTGTTCACACCAGGCTTCATATGCTGTAAATCCCTGGGAATTAGGTTTAGTTTTCCATAAAGAGTGAACAAAGCGTGAGATCTGATGGAATCTAAACTTTTCTGTAGAAGGGATTTCTAGTTTTTCTATAAAATATTTAAGAGGTAGAGGGCCTGTGTGAGAAAGAAAGTTGCCAATGCGGTACACCCCCTTGTCCCGCCACCACTTAGAGGCTTCAACGCCCATGCCTGGTTGAAATAAAGGATTTTGGAACAGATGAGCTAATGGTTGCATTTCAGAGACCAGGGAAGGAAGTTTCCTAAGCGAATCCCACATAGTGAGAGATTGCGAAAGGGTTGGCAACAGGATGGGAGATCTGCTCTTGGGAGGACACCAAAGTAAATATTCCATGGAGAATTTAGGAGCGGCTTGACTTTCAATTAATACCCAATCGGGTTGCTCAGTTTTAAGGTAGATAACGGACAATTGCGCTAATCGGGCTGTTTGATAGTACTATAAAAGGTTTGGAAGACCTAACCCTCCTTGTTTAGGGATATTGAATAGGTTACGGTTTGATAGTCGTGGACCTTTCTTATTCCATATAAATTTAGTAAGTTTACCTTGAAAGGTTTTCAGATGGTCCCTTCTAATCGGAATAGGAAGGGATCAAAACAAATATAAGAGTCTGGGCAAAAGGGTCATCTTAACCGAATTAATTCTGCCAATCCAAGCAATGTTGTGTGACTCCCAGTTCCTAAGATCCACTTCTAGTTTCTGGTACATTGGGGGGTAATTAGCTTGATACAGATTTTTGATCTTGGGAGTAATATTAGGTCACAAATATTTAATTGCTGAGTTACTCCTGAACTCCTGAATTCATATGTTTCCTTTAAATGGGAGACTATAGGGCTTGGGAGGGACACATTAAGAGCTTGAGATTTAGACATGTTCACTTTGAGACCTGAAATTGTCGCAAATTCATTGAGCAATGAACATATCTCGGGTAAGGAGGAAATTGGGGAGGATAAAAATAGCAGTAGATCATCTGCGAACAATTCGCATTTGTGAATTTTTTGACCACACTGAACCCCCCTGATATTCAGATTAATACGGATGGCCAAGGATTCAATCATAATAGCGAATATCAAGAAGAGAGGGGGCAGCCCTGACATGTGCCCCTGCCAATCTTAATTGGGTCAGAGAAGAGTCCCTGCAGTCTGATTTTAGCTTCTGGTGTTTAGTATAAGGCTTCCAAGATAACTAGAATATTTGGTCCAAATCCCCAGCATCTAAGAACCGCAAAGAGCTATGGCCATGATACTGAATCGAAGGCCTTCTGAAGGTCCAACGATAATAGCATACCTTCTTGTTTATGTCCTCCCTCCCATTCCAATTGCATTATTGATATAAGATCCACCGCTCTTCGTACTTAATCAGGGCCCTGCCTACCAGGGATAAATCCGACCTGATCTTTATGAATATATAGGCCTATAAATGCCGCTAATCGATTTGCTAATATTTTGGTCAATATTTTTAGGTCAATATTAATTAGAGAAATAGGTCTGTAGTTCTCAATCTGGCTGGTGTCTTTATCTGGTTTTGGGATTACGGAAATATACGCCATATTGAGTTGATTACCTATCGGAGTGCCCTTAGTCATGGAATTTAAGAATCTAGTGAGGTAGGGAGTTAGGATTTCAGAAAACATTTTATAGTATGGCGAAGAGAAACCATCAGGCCCTGGAGCTGTACCACCCTTTAATGCTTTTATAACATCTAACACCTCTTCAGTAGAAATAGGAGCATCCATTTCAGATTTATGAGTATCTGTCAGTGTTGGTAAATGTAAGTCATCTAGGAATTCCTCTACTTTAGTGGAATTAGAATGTTTCTCTGCTTTATATAAATCAGCATACAAGTCCTGGAATGCCTTCATTATGCGCTGTGAGTTCAGGGTAAAGGTACCATCAGCCTGTTTGATTTTGGGAAGGGCATGTGAGCGAAGCCTGGGGGATAATTTGTGTGCTAGCCTGGGTCCTATCCTGTCTTTCATCTGGTAAAACTTGGCCCCAGTCTATCTGATAGATTTACCTGCTTTCACTGTGAGAGCCAAATTTAGAGCCACTCGAGCAGCATCCAACGTGGAAATGGGGACATTGGAGGGATCTTTTTTATGTTGTTTGCTTAAAGTAGCAAAATCTCTATCCAGTTTCTCTTATTCTAACATCCTCTCTCTCTCTTTTGTCTTGCTGCAATTTGTATTAGTTTACCTCTAATGGACACTTTCTGAGCCGCCCATAGAGTTTCTGCCGAAAAATCTCCTTAAAGCGAAAATATTCCTGCAGAGCTCCCTGTATTTCAAATACTATGATGGGATCCTTTAAAATAGATTGATTAAGAGTCCTATGAGAGGCGTGATGACTAGGATTGTCTCTTCGTAATGGTAATAGAACCATAGAATGGTCTGACCAAGCAACGTCTAAGATAGAGGATGTAAGGGCCAATGGAATGTGATGTGTAGAGGCCAAGATGTGATCTATATGGGAATAAGACTGGTGCGGATTTGAATAGTGGGTAAAATCCCATGCGTTTGGATTTAGTTCCCTCCAAATGTCCGTTAATCTTGACTGAAAAATCATTCAAGCTATTTGTACACTAGCTTTGCTGGGTCTAACTGATTGTGCCCTAAGTGGTTTAGATTTGTCTAGACTATTATCAAAGGCTGTATTAGAGTCACTTCCCAAAATTATGACACCTTCCATAAGTGGACCAAGGGTCTGGAACAGTTGTCTGAAGAACTGTTTTTGTCCTCTTTTAGGAGCATAGTAAGATATGAATGTGTATAACCTATCATCAATAGTACTTTTAACCAGTAGGAACCTTCCTTCCGGGTCTCTGTGTTCCATCTTAAAATTAAATTTGCATTGTTTAGAAAATAGAATTGCCACTCCCTTTGTCTTGTTTTCAGCATTAGCCAAATAAAACACTGGGAAGTGTGCATGTAAAAACGAGGGGGTGTACCGCAGTGGAAAATGGGACTCCTGCAAGAGGATCACATCTATGTGACGAGCACGGTAGTCCTGAAAGGCCTTCCTTCTCTTGACTGGGGAATTCTACCCCTGAGTGTTATGAGACATAATACGTAGGGATGAAGGAGTAGCATTAGTAGCAGCCATGGAGCGAAAGGGGAAAAACGCTGACCAATCCACAGTCACCTACCTCACACCATGTGGGAGAAACGATAGACAAGATTGGATCGTTCAAAATTATTGGGAGTAACGCTTCCAAATACACCACGTAGGGGTATCCCATTGGCAGGTAGGCTAGAAAATAGAAGTTAGAAGGGGAGGAAAAAAAATAATAGACAGAAACATCATCAATATGTAATATACCATAAGGCCAAAACCAGGCCCAGAATGGGGGGAGGCGTAAGACTCCCTCCCCTCATTCAGAACAAAAACATTTGTACAGCCCATTTGAAGGGCTAGATTCCTACCACCCAGTGCGGCAAACAACCGAACTGAGTAGTAGATGGAGGCACAATGCATCAGCACCGGCCAGTGACAGCACCTAAAAAACTGTAAAACATTAAAAGTGCAGGAACAGCTAACAGGCATCCCCTTTTGATTTAGCAATCTAAACTATCTAACTAGGGGAAACATTGTAAATAAAGATGAGTCCAAACTGACTAGATTTCTGGATAAGTGGAGTAGTCTGTAGCTTAGAAAAACAATGCAGAGACCACTGAACTGTATCCCTGCAATAGTCCCACTTGGTAAGGACCAAGTCAGTCTAGATTCGAAATTGGTGCACAGTTAAACATTTCTGCCTGAGAAACAAGGCAAAAGAAAAAAAAAAGGTAAAGTTTTACACATCAGAGTTATGCAACCCCTCATCAGGGTGGGAGGTTATCCTTGACTCTCTTGTATTTAGCTTTGCCCCAAAGTGAAGAAGCTGGGCTTGGAGGGGATTGTCGTTTAGAAGAACCCTGTTGTGTGGCTGTTGCTTCAGGTCAAGTAACAGACATTCCCCCTCTGCAAAGCTATGAAATGCATGTTGTTTACCTTTATAGGTAAATTTCAGGGCAAATGGGAAGACCCAACGATATTTTATATCTTTCTTGGTGAGGGCTGCCAGGAGGGGTTTCATTGATCGTCTCTTTTGGATGGTGTAGGGGGAAATGTTGGCGAATATATGGATGGCTGACCCTTGATACTGAATCTGTTCCTGTTGGCAGGATCGTTTCATCACTTCCTCCTTAATAGAGTAAAAGTGCGGTTTTACTACAATATCTCTCAGAAATTCATCCTTCCTGAGAGGGCCCAGGGACCTGTGAGCCCTATCCAGCTCTAATTTATGAGCCGGTACCGAAGGGATCAAGGATTTGATAACATCTTGTACAGCAGCTTGTACATCAGTAATGGTTTCTGGTAACCCTCTGATCCGAAAATTGTCTCCTCAATCGATTCTCGAGGTCATCGATCCGTGCCTGAGCAGTGTCAAGCTGTTCTTGCATAAAATGCAAATGGTCAGTATTCTGATACGCCCTGGTTATAGTGACATCCAGCTTGTGTTCTATGTGTTCAATCCTGTTTCCTAGGCTCTGGAAGTCTGCTCTAATTTCTTCTGTAATCCTGTCAGCATTTTGGAATAAACCTTTGTCCAGCAATTCAGAGATTCTGGCAAATAATTCAGTTAGATTAAATGTTACATCAAGAGCCTGCTCCGCTCCCGTAGTTATAGATTCTGGGTGAATGGGGGTAACTTCCAGTGAGGACAGTCCGATAGGCCCCATAGTACTTTCTATCAGAGTCACTGTGGGTTCAGGAGATGGCTTAGTAAGAAAGGGGTCTAAGCCCGGTAACTGTGGAGCATAAGAGAGGGTCGCAGTGTGAACAACTTGCCTGCTTGCTGTGGAAGCTTCAGCTGTGGTCTGGGCTCGTGTCTGAGGCGCGGCCGCCATTTTGGAAATGTCCCGCTTTTCCAAGGGCTCAAACTGAGGTCCCAGGGCTTTTCTTGCGTGCCTGCCTGGCATAGAGAGGTGCCCAGGGGTATCCGCTACCGTCTCCCGTTATTCTGGGAACACCGGAAAGCCGATGCCCGCTTCTAATGTCGCTGTATGGCCGGCGATGTGCAGAGCTCCGGTCCTACGCCGCCATCTTAGGAGCCTCTGCGCATGCGCCTCGTATTGATATTTTTTAAAAGTCTCCTGGATGTGCATCTTAGTGAACACATATACAGGGATATGGGAAATTATTATCGACACTGACACATGTACACCAACACAGGTTGAGCTGGATGGACTATTGTCTTGACTTTATTCAACCTTATCTACTATGTACAGTAACTATGATTACATAGGCCAAGTGACAGACAATGTTACCATAGATGAGATAGATAGATAGCCTTTGTGATACCCCAAACTCCTTCATGGTTCAGTATACACTGAAAATACCCCTTTTCTCTTCTAGCAAAAAAGATATCAAAAGTAAATGGGAGAAGAATTCTGCATGACTTAGTTAGACAAGAACTGAGCATTGTTCTTGCTGCCTGAATCTGCTAATATAATATAAACCAGGAGTAATAGTTATGACATAATGAAGAATGCCTCCTGCATCTCTTTTGCCACAGAGATGAGCAAGGTTCTGGTCTACATGACAGCATCCACCCTAACCACATCCATAATTAATGGCCCCCTAAGTATCAGGGGGTCCTTGTCCAATTCACAAAAGGTTTGCATTGGCCCAGACCTAGAGTGGAATATTTTTTTAAGATGCCAGAAGTCTGCACCTGTCATGTTTTAATAAGGATGAATATTCCACTTCATAGGGATTATGCATATGAGCTTCTGTAGGAAGTACAAAATAAATAACTTAAGGGAGCATGTCACTGTAATCTCGTTTTAAAGATTTGCAACTGTTTGTAATAAACAAGCTGTGTAAGGTTTAACTACCAAAAAATAATGAACATTTTTTATAACCGTCAGATGTGCTCATTATTTTAAACTGAGATGTTTGGAAAATATCTGCTATGACTTAGCAATGCTACCCTTTTTCTGTAGAAAGCAGATCTGTCCCTTCTTCAATCATACACGAACTTGCGAACAGGCAATAAATTAGTTTGAACATCCGAACACGGTTAAAGTCTACAGGACTCGAACATGAAAAATCGAAACTGCTAATTTTAAAGGCTTATATGCAAGTTATTATCATAAAAAGTGTTTGGTGACCCGGGTCCTGCCCCAGGGGACATGTATCAATGCAAAAAAAAGTTTTTAAAACGGCTGTTTTTTCGGAAGTAGTGATTTTAATAATGCTTAAGGTGAAACAATAAAAGTGAAATGTTCCTTTAAATTTCGTACCTAGGGGGTGTGTATAGTATGCCTGTAAAGTAGCGCTTGTTTCCCGTGCTTAGAACTGTCCCTGCACAAAGTGTAATTTCTGAAGGAAAAAAAGTAATTTAAAAGCACTCGCGGCTATAATGAATTGTCTGCTCCTGGCAATACAGAGAAAAGTCATTGATAAAAAATAAAAAAAATGAGTGGCGGTCCCCCCAAAATCAATTGCCAGGCCCTTCAGGTCTGGTATGGATATTAAGGGGAACCCTGCGTCAAATTGAAAAAAAATGGCAAGGGGTTCCCCCAAATATTCATACCAGACCCTTCAGGTCTGGTATGGATTTTAAGGGGAACTCCACGCCAAATAAAAAAAAAATGGCGTGGAGTTCCCCCCAAAAATCCATATCAGACCCTTTATCCAAGCACGCAACCTGGCAGGCCGCAGGAAAAGAGAGGGGGATGAGAGAGTGCCCCCCTCCTGAACTGTACCAGGCCACGTGCCCTCTCTGGGGTCCAGCGATGGATGATCTCTCCTCTCCAGGTCCAAGCTCCAACGATGATCTCCAGCGCAGCGAGGAACAGCAAGCATCCTGTCTCCACCGGAGACACCCCGGGAATCCCAGCAGCCTGACAGGTCTCTTATGTAGCTGAGGACGGGGCCACCCGTCACGTGACCCCGTCCCCCTCTGACGCAAGGGGAAACCCGGGCTTCCCCAGTGCCATGCGGGTGACCCTGCCCCCCTCTGATGTAACGCAGGTTTTAGTTGCTGCGCTGGACATCATCGTTGGAGCCTGGACCTGGAGTGGAGAGATCATCCATCGCTGGACCCCGGAGAGGTGAGATCATCCATCGCTGGACCCCGGAGAGGAGAGATCATCCATCGCTGGACCCCAGAGAGGAGATCACCCATCGCAGGATACCGAGAGTGGATTACCACCGCTGGAATCTTTTTTTAATTTTTTTTATTTTTAATAAAGGACTTTTCTCTACGGTGTCTGTGTGTTTTTTTTAAAAAAAATTACACTTTCTTTGTGAAATGGTAGGGGTACAATGTACCCCTTACCAATTCACATAGGGGGGCCGGGATCTGGGGGTCCCCTTTGTTAAAGGGGTCTTCCAGATTTTGATAAGCCCCCCACCCACAGACCCCCACAACCAACGGGCAAGGGTTGTGGGGATGAGGCCCTTGTCCCCATTAACATGGGGACATGCTGCTTTGAGGGGTCACAGACCCCCAAAGCATCCTCCCCATGTTGAGGGCATGTGGCCTGGTATGGTTCAGGAGGGGAGGCGCTCTCTCCTCCCCCCTCTTTTCCTGCGGCCTGCCAGGTTGCGTGCTCGGATAAAGGGTCTGGTATGGATTTTTGGGGGGAACTCCACTCCATTTTTTTTTTAATTTGGCGTGGAGTTCCCCTTAAAATCCATACCAGACCTGAAGGGTCTGGTATGGATATTTGGAAGGAACCCCAAGTCATTTTTTTTTAAATTTGACTCAGGGTTCCCCTTAATATCCATACCAGACCTGAAGGGCCTGGTAATTGAATTTGGGGGGACACCCACGCATTATTTTTTTTCTATCAATGACTTTTCTCTGTAATGCCGGGAGCCGACAATTCATTATAGCCGCGAGTGCTTTTAAATTACTTTTTTTCCCTTCAGAAATGACACTTTGTGCAGGGACAGTTCTAAGCACGGGAAACAAGCGCTACTTTACAGGCATACTATACACACTCCCTAGGTACAAAATTTAAAGGAATATTTAATTTTTATTGTTTCACTTTAAGCATTATTAAAATCACTTGTCCCCTGGGGCAGGACCCGGGTCCCCAAACACTTTGTATGACAATAACTTGCATATAAGCCTTTAAAATTAGCACTTTAGATTTCTCCCATAGACTATTACAGGGTGTTCCGTGGCTTTAGGAATTTGCCGCGAACACCCCAAATTGTTCGCTGTTCGGCGAACAGGCAATGTTCGAGTCGAACATGAGTTTGACTCAAACTCGAAGCTTATCCCTACTGTACAGTACTCCTGATGAATAAGTAATTTTTGTGAAGCCCAAGTGCTGCAGGTGTATAAAATGCAGTGAGTTGCTGATTTATCAAAAGCAACCTCTGTGTGGAAGCAAAATCGGGAGTTGAACTCCTGATCTTATTGAGCTAACATTACAATTGAATTTGTATAGGCTGTATTTCCTAATCAGCAAATGGTGCTGTTGTGTAATTGCAGCTCTTCTCTACCACTTTGGTCTTCTTCAATAAAAAGTTCTCATTCCTGGTGTTAATTGCTAAAGTAACCCATACCAAGCAATTTCAATATATTCTGCTGATATTACAGCAATGCAGGATGCAATTTAATTCGTTTTTATGCTTTACTTCACTTAAGAATTAACAAATAAAGTACAACTTTACCTTTTAAAGAAACTCCTCTAATTCACCCTCCACAGCCTCCTGAACTAAACGACACTAACACCCACACCCCAGATCCTTACTTAGCTGCCGCAATCTTTGGCAGGAGTCTACGTCTGCACAGTGAGCGTTCATAAACTTTCATGGGGACCTAATGAATTGCTTGGAGCATCTAAACTTATTTTTTTATTTAGGATAGGGCATGGAATGGTTAAAACCAGTGCAGGCCCAAGGCAAAGATGCCAAACAACGCCCCCACCCCAAAATGTATGAACATTATATGTCATCAAAAATCTCCAACCTGCCCTCCAAAAAATTTGAGCACTAATCTACATGCTTACCCCCTAAGCATAAATTCCCTTGGCAAGCCAAAATTCTCTTCAAACAAAAAATCCCCCTCTTCCTGTACAAATTCCCCCACTGAAATCCCCAACCCTGTACAAATCTTTGCCCCCACCATCCGCTCTTCCAGCTCAAAGCCTCTCCCTCCCCAAATGCCCCCTCCTAGTACAAATCCTCCCCTCCCAAATACCCCCTCCTAGCACATCCCCCCGAAACCCCCCCAAAAATTTTGCCTGCTAAGATAAATAGTGCACCACTGCCACCCCTAAATTTTCTCCTCCCAGCACAAATCCTCTCCACGCAGCGCCCCCACCTCACATGATATCACTGCGCCCAGGGCAGCCATCCCTCCTGCTCCCCCCTTGTCCCGGCCCTGGTGAAAACACCCATACTGTGTTGTTGTTTTTTTTTGCCATGTGTGTCACATTGGGGAGATTTCCCCTCAATTTCTGTTTTGTGGACACTAAAGCTCTCCATTCTTAGTTACCACTGGAAAAGTGTCCCCATTTTCTGCCTATTCCTGTTGACCACTCCTGTTTACAACTGACGGCAATGGTCACCAAGGTAGAGCATGTAAATCTACCCAGTTGGAACACCAATAGCAGGCAGACAGCAATAAAAATCTGAAATCTGACTGGATTGATCTGATGATTCAAGTTGTACTGTTTCCCACTTCATCAAAAATATAAAAGAAAATAAAGATTTGGCTTTAGAAATTCTTTAAAAACCTTTTTTTTTTTTTTTTTTTTACCCAAACAGAGTTTATTAAGAAAAAAATAGGATTTTTGTACTCGCCGTAAAATACATTTCTCTGACATCAATGGACCGACACGGCGGCTCTTAATCACTGAACGTGTGGGTATATGTCCCTGCTTGCAAGAGAAGACCTAGGCAGAATGTTAAATGTTAAAACATTCTAGAACAAACCAGAGCTGAACAGCCCCGCCCAGGGGGGAGGTCCCTCCAGACATTTCCCTCCCACCTGCAGCTAGCAGACCTCAGTTCGTAACAAAGCAGTACAAACTTAAAAGGAAGGGTGGGTGCCGTGTCGGTCCATGGATGTCAGAGAAATGGATTTTAAGGTGAATACAAAAATCCTATTTTCTCTTATCATCCATGGACCGACACGGCGGCTCTTAATCACTGAACGTGTGGGATGTCCCAAAGCAGTGTCAAGAGGGATGGGAGCAGTATAAATGGAAAAACAAAAAAAACTTCACTCCAAACAAGGCAGAGCTCCTCAACGGAGGAGTTGCCACTTTAAACAGCAGCCTGCAATACCTTGCGGCCGAAGGAAGCATCTGGAGATGCAGCCACATCAACCCTATAAAACTTAGAAAAGGTATGAACAGACGACCAGGTCGCCGCCTTGCACACTTGTGCAACCGACACTTGATGTCGGAAAACCCAGGAAGCACCAATTGCCCTGGTGGAATGCGCCGTAACCGGAAAGGGAGGCGCCCGCCCCATGAGAGCATAGGCTTGAAAGATGGTTTGTCCGATCCACCTAGAAAATGGTGGCAGACGAAGCCGCTTGGCCCTGTTTCTGACCAGAGACAGTCAAACAGAGAGTCAGACTTCCGAATAGAAGCAGTAGCAGACAGGCACACCCGCAAGGCTCGTACCACATTCAAAGTGTGCCGCGCACACTCTCTGGGATGCGATTCGAGATCACCTTTGACAAAAGAGAAATTTGCGGATGCAACACCGCCTTATCCTTATGGATGACTAAATATGGCGACTTGCAGTACAAGGTCGCCAACTCAGACACTCTTCTAACAGAAGTGATGCCACTAAAAGGGCCACCTTCTGAGACAAAGTCAAGAGGGGAATATCCCTGATATTCTCAAAAGGAGGTTCCTGGAGAACCGAGAGTACCAATTCCGATCCCACGGGGGGAGAGGAGACTTGACAGGAGGGAGCACATGGGTGCTAACCAAGGAATGACCCGCTAGTGATGGCCGAAAAAGACAGCCAAGGCCGAAATCTGACCCTTAATGATACTCAAAGCGAGCCTTTGGGCCACTCCGTGCTGCAGGAAACGCAGGATTCTAGGGACGGAATACGTCCGAGGACGTCAGTCCAGCTCTTCGCACATGGCGATGTAAGCTTTCCTGGTACGGAGATAGATCATTCTGGAGGAAGACTTCCGTGCCCTTAATATGGACAAAATGACCGAGTCCGAGAGACCTCGGTCTCTCAACACCTGGCTTTTAACAGCCATGCCGTTAAGGCCAGAGACTGTAAAGGCAGGATGAAATATAGGACTTTGAGACAGAAAGTCCTCCCTTATTGGCAACCACCAGGGAACGGCCGCGACGAGACGTACCAGACCGGCGTACCAGTGAAGCCGAGGCCAATCCGGAGCAATGAGGATCACCACCCTGCGCAGCAGGCGAGGGAGCAACTGCAGCGGAGGATAAACGTATATCAGGTAATAATGACCCCATGGGCCACTAATGCCTCTGAGGCATCCGCCCAAGGATCCCTGGATCTGGCCACAAATCTCGACAACTTGCGATTGAGTCGAGAGGCCATCGGGTCCACCTCCAGCGTGCCCCACCGTCTGTGTGAAAAAGGAGTTGAAATACCTCCGGGTGCAAGGACCACTCTCCCTGGTCCAACGTCTGGCGACTCAAATAGTCCGCCGGTCCTATGCCCGGAATGTAAACGGCCGACAGAGCCGGCACGCTTCTTTTAGCCCACTTCAGGGTACGGGGGACCTCGGAAGCCGCAGCTGAGCTCTGAGTCCCCCCTAGATGGTCGACATACGCCACCGCCATGACTTTGTGCGACTGGATCCTAATGGAACAATCCTGCTATCTCTCAGACCACGAAGAGAGAACAGTCTGATGGCCCGTATTTCCAGAGCATTGATCGGCAAGCGGGCTTCGTCCGGAGTCCAAGCCCTTGGGCCAACAGGACTCCCCAGACTACACCCCAGCCCTTCAGGCTAGCGTCCGTAGTGAACACCGTCCATTGGACGGGGAGGAACGACTTCCCGGACCGAAGAGCCGGGGACCCAAACCACCATGTCAGGGACGCCCTGACCAGGTGACTCACCTGGATTCGGAAAATCCAAAGACAGCAGGGATTTGTCCCAAGGGAACAAGATCTCCTTCTGCAATGCCCTGGTGTGTGATTGGGCATACGGAACGGCCTCGAAAGAGGTCACCATGAGTCCCAGGACTCCCATGCAAAAACGTATTGACGACCATTTTTTGGGATGTCTGCACCCGCACTGCAGACTGAAGTGTCAGTAGCTTCCCCGGAGGTAGGAATACCTTTTGCCTCCAAGGAGTCCAGAATCAGACCGAGATACTCCAGATCTTGAGTCAGGACCAGGATTGACTCCTGAATGTTTAGGAGCCACCCGAAGTCCCTGAGGGTCTGACTGACGATAGTCACACTGTCTTCTAATTCTGAGCCATTTCCTGCTCTGAGAAGAAGATCGTCCAGATAGCCCACGACAGCAATGCCTCGCTGTCTCAGCAAGCTAGAACCGGCACAAGCACCTTGGTGAACACCCTCGGTGCCGAGGCTAGGCCGAAAGGAAGAGCCACAAATTGATATTGGACTTCGCCGATCGCAAGCGCAGAAACTTCTGGTGACTTGTGCAGATCGGAACATGCAAGTAGGCGTCCTTGATGTCCAAGGTCGCCAGAAAATCCCCTTGACGGAGTGTACTGATCACCGTGTGAATGGATTCCGTGCGGAACTTTTGCACCTTCACGAAGGCATTCAGGACCTGGAGGTCCAAGAATTCGAGTAGAATCCCTGAAACCTCTCCTGTGACGGAACTGGCACAATCACTCCGGACCTGAGCAATCCTGAATAGGCCCCATAGGGCTGCCCGATGGGTAGGAAGGAGAGGAAGATTCGAGGGAAGAATCTGTCTGGGACCAGGAGCGGAAACCTATCCTGTAACCTGAGGTGATCACCTCGCCCACCCACAGGTAGGAGATCCTGGAGGTCCACTGATCCGTGAACCTGCAAAGTCGTCCCCCCTACCCCAGAGTCGGGTGGGGGCAAGACTTCACGCGGAGGCGGGCTTGGGGAGCCAGCTTGTTTGGCTTACGCACCCAGGGGCGCTTGTGTCTACCAGCCACACCGCTGTCAGTCTGGGAGGGCCTCCCCGTTGACTGACGGAAAAAAAAACTTTTTTGCTGGAAAGGAAGGACCCTGCTTAGAGCGGCCTCCTTACGCTTGCTAGCCTGAGGAAGAAGAGTGCTTTTACCTCCCATGACATCCTTGATGATGTCATCCAGCGCAGAACCGAAAATCCTACTACTTTTAAATGGTAGATCCGTCAGAGGCTTTTTAGAAGCTATGTCAGCAGACCAGCATTTCAACCAGATCAGACAACGCAATACCACCACCAAGACAGAGGCCCTGAGATATAAGGGGCCGCGTCTAACGTGGCGTCGCAACATAAACCAGACCTTGCACCACTTGGTGGGCCAGAGCAATAGTGTCTGGAGGAAGATTATGCTCCTGTACAGTTTGATGCAAAAAATTTTGCCCAACCTGTAAGTGTCTGAGACACAAGGGTCGCCGCTACCACAGGCCGTAGGGCAGACCCCAACAAGGCAAACATGGCTCTGCTCACCACTTCTGACCTACTGTCAGTGGGGTCCTTAAATGCAGAAGTCCCCTCCATCGGGAGAGTGGTGGCCTTGTTCAACCAGGCGACCGGAGGGTCGACCACTGGGGGAGAAGCCCACGTTTTAAGTAGGGCATCTTCAAAGGGGTATCTGATAGGCAAACGCCGCGGGACCATAAAAGTCTTCTGCGGCTTTTTCCCCAGACCTCATCAATGAGCTGGTCAAAGAAAGATACATATGGAAAAAAACTTTTTTTAGAAGGCCCAGCCCTAAGGAACCAGAGGAGACTGTCCGCCTGAGGTTCTGCATCCGCAGCATTTAGCTTGCGAGTGTCCCTCTCTGCAGCATGAGTTCACTAACAAGCACCCTGTCATTTATTGACACAGAACTGGAGTCTTCCTTGCAAGGAATGTCCTGTTCAAAACCATCAAAATATTCAGAGCTAGGGTCCTGAGCGGTAGTGGCTAGGCCCATATCTGAATCAGCGCACACACCCCTTTTTTTTGTGGAAATAAAGTGGGGAGAGGGCCTTTTTTGCTCCCGTGCACTCACACACTGCTTCCCTCCTGGTCAGAATGATTCCAAGACTGCCGACAACTGGTCCATTAGGACCGCAGGTGCAGGAGCACTGCCAGTTGTCTCTAACAAGTGTGAAGAAACAGGTGAACCAGACTCCATGTTGCCACCCTCTGAGACCTTATTCACCATTACAGTGAATAATACAGCCCACCCACTGGCTGTGCTGGGGCTGAGGAGGGGATACCCGGAGTACTCACCACCCCTAGGGACCGCTCGGTACCGCTGTATGAGCCGCGCTGTAGCGCGAGCCTGAGGAGAGTGAAGAATTTGTGAGGAGATGTGGATTCCGCGCCGTTCAGGCAGCGCCGCTAGAGGCCGAAAACGAAACTGAAAGCGCGCGGCTACAAGAAAATGGCCACCGGGCGCCTGTATAACTGATTTGAGCCGCGGCAAAATAGCCGCCGATGGCGCACTTTTTAAATTTAAAACACTGCGCCAATGGCGCACGTAAAAAAACACACACATTCCCCCAGAACACTTCCCAAGTGACTAACAGCCATGGAGCGCCCCCCCCCGGGCAGAGTGACCCCCCAAGCATCCCCACACAGCACAGCAGCAGAACAGGGTGCAGAGAGCAGCATAACAGGGGGGAGACAGGGAGAACCCCCCACACACAGAAACACAGCCAACATGTACTCACCTTGCAGCAGGAGAGACTACTTACCCGTCCCGCAAGCACCTTGGAGAACACCCTCGGTGCCAATAGAGGGACTCACTGGCTTGTTTCAGACAGACCTATCACAGAGTCGTACTGCATAGCTGTCGGCCCGGTCAACCGCGAAAGATACAGTAGGTACTGTTCAATCTTGAGAGGATCGCGGGAGCATGAAAGCAACCCGGCCACCCCTGGAGCCATGGGGTATGTCATGAACTGAGTCTCACGCACACAAGGCGAGGATCAGCACGCTCGATGGTCGGACAGGGAAGACTACGAGGATACTAGTGTACCCAACCTGTTGCCCAGCCGACAGTTGATTGAAGGTCTCAAAAATAAAATAATAAAATTCCCAAAGGAATAAAATTTTAAAGTAAAATCTTCCAGGAGAAGATCCACGTCTTCTCCTTCTGCTAGGCAGAAAAAAACTGAGGTCTGCTAGCTGCAGGTGGGAGGGTAATGTCCGGAGGGACCGCCCCCCTGGGCGGGGCTGTTCAGCTCTGGTTTGTTCTAGAATGTTTTAACATTTAACATTCTGCCTAGGTCTTCTCCTGCAAGCAGGGACATATACCCACACGTTCAGTGATTAAGAGCCGCCGTGTCGGTCCATGGATGATAAGAGAAATAAATGTTTTGTTTTACATAGTGCAAAAACATCTCAGTCGTAGGATTGATATTATACAAGGATCAGCATGAGAACCAGTGCACGTACAACAAAATACGAAACAAAGAACCGCTAATGCAGAGAAATTATTAGGACATAAAAACGATAAATAGTGATCAGCTACTTGTTAGCATTGGTCATCTGGGGAGGTCCCAGCATGTCTATAGGGAAGGTATTTAAAGGATCCACGAAAAAAAAAAATGTGTATATACAAGAAGAGTAAAAAATTAAATAAAATAAAAAAGAGGGGTGAATGCACGTCTGTCTGAGGGAGAAGGGTGTGGTGGATGAACTGTAGGCGGAGGGAAAAAGAATGGATATTGTGGCAAATGAGACCCTCCTGACAAAGGCTGAGTCAGGGGTTGTATTGAACCAGTCAGGAAGATAAAAAAAGGGGGTGAGAGAAAGGAGATGGGGTAGGAAAGAGGAGGAAAAGAAAAAAATAATAATATTAAAGTGACTGGGGGTGGTGCCTGGTCAGTATTTGCTTCATAAGACGCAGGGACATTTTAGTGTTTAACCTAGTGGTTAACCCCTTCACTGCCGGTGTCATTTTCACAGTAATCAGTGCATTTTTATAGCACTGATCGCTGTATAAATGACAATGGTCCCAAGTATGTGTCAAAAGTGTCCGATGTGTCCGCCATATTGTCGCAGTCACGATAAAAATCACTGATCGCCGCCATTACTATTAAAAAAAAAAAATATTAATAAAAATGCCATAAAACTACCCCCTATTTTGTAGGCGCTATAACTTTTGCGCAAACCAATCAATAAATGCTTATTGCGATTTTTTTTTTTACCAAAAATATGTAGTAGAATATGTATCGGCCTAAACTGAGAAAAAAAATGTTTTATATATTTTTGGGGGATATTTATTATAGCAAAAAGTAACACATATTGAATTTTTTTCAAAATTGTCGCTCTATTTTTGTTTATAGCGCAAAAAATAAAAACCGCAGAGGTGATAAAATACCACCAAAATAAATCTCTATTTGTGGGGGAAAAAAGGACATAAATTTTGTTTGGGAGCCACGTCGCACGACTGCGCAATTGTCAGTTAAAGCGACGCAGTGCCGAATCGCAAAAAGTGGCCTGGTCTTTGACCAGCAAAATGGTCCAGGGCTGAAGTGGTTAATAAAGGACTTGTTCCAATCTGTCTCTTGTCTTTTTTAAAATTTTTGACACTTTTTTGGGTGAAATGGTAGGGGTACAATGGGGGGGCCGGGATCTGGGGGTCCTCTTGTTAAAGGGGTCTTCCAGATTCCGATAAGCCCTGCGCCCGCAGACCCCCACAAACACCGGGCAATGGTTGTGGGTATGAGGCCCTTGTCCCCATCAACATGGGGACAAGGTGCTTTGGGGGTCAGACCCCAAAGCATCCTCCCCATGTTGAGGGCATGTGGCCTGGTACGGTTCAGGAGGGGGGGCGCTCTTTCATCCCCCCATCTTTTCCTGCAGCCTGCCAGGTTGTGTGCTCGGATAAGGGTCTGGAATGGATATTTGGGGGGACCCCTACGCCATTTTTTTTTACATTTTGACGCAGGGTTCCCCTTAAAATCCAAACCAGACCTGAAGGGTCTGGTATGGATTTTGAGGGGGACCCCTACGCCATTTTTTTTTTATTTGGTGCAGGGTTCCCCTTAATATCCATACCAGACCTGAAGGGCCTGGTATGGAATTTGGGGGGACCCCCACGCAATTTTTTTTTTAAATTTTGGTTCGGGGTTCCCCTTAATATTCATACCAGACCCAAAAGGCCTGGTAATAGACTGGGGGGAACCCATGCCGTTTTTTCCAAAGAGTTTTATCTGTATTCCTGAGACCCGACAATTCATTACAGCCGCAATCAGTTTTAAATTACTTTTTTTCCTTTAGAAATGTAATTTTGCTGTGGGACTGTTCTAAACACGGGAAAAATGTGCCACTTTACAGATATGCTATAGACACCCCCAGGCACGAAATTTAAAGAAATATTTCACTTTTATTGTTTCACTTTAAGCATTATTAAAATCACTGCTCCCGAAAAAATGGCCATTTTTAAAACTTTTTTTTGCATTGATACATGTCCCCTGGGGCAGGACACAGGTCCTGTCATGCCTTCGGCCTACACGGAAAAATAATATCTTCTGGACTTGCAATTCCAACATTGCCCACTAGATGCCCCTCTTAACAAAAGACTATTGATGGGCAGTGTTCTATGGTGAATACACATTTCCTGTCATATCACTGGGAATTAGCTCCACTTCCTACTACAACTCTTTCATCTATTCCACTGAGACAGTCCACATGGAGCCAGCTAAGCCTGCACCACATGTGCTCTAGGAAAATCCTGGTCCTTCTAAGGCGGCATCGCTGGTATGCTAAAGATTGTTTACCTGCATACCTTTAGACATTTGTTTATGTCCATGTAACTCTTATATGTTCCTTTATCTGTTTATTTCTAGTTTCACCATACGTACGCATCTTATATGGCCACCACCTGTTCATTGTAATAAAGATCCAAAGTTACAGACAGTCTGGTTATTTAGGAGGCAAGGTTTAAGCTGTATGTTGAGCTACATACACCTCAGGGGCAAACATGTAGCGAGAACAGAACAGTGAAACAGCGGCTATTCAACAAGTGGGATTTAGGACAGTGATTACACAGAGGCCTGCTACCCTGTCAGTGCAGTCACCTGCATACAGCAATACAGCAATCTCTACACCAGGGGTCCTCAAACTACGGCCTGTGGGCCACATGCGGCCCGCCGAGGACATTTATCCGGCCCACCAGGTGTTTTTGCCGCCGCTGCCAGCCAGTGTTGCCCATTTTTGGGGTGTCCGTGAATGTCCGTTATGGGCAGCGGTTCCCGGAAAAAAGATGGCCGCGAGCCGACCAAGTAACTGCGCATGCGCAGTTCCGAAGCCGGCCGGGCTCGGGAAAACTCGTACCCATTCGGCCCGGCGGCGCATGTGCAGTAACGTAATGGCGCCGTCTGGCGCTATTTTTGAGTCTACTCGTTCCTTGCTGTGACACGGCGACCGGCGCCGGGCCTCCTGCACTCGCCGCCATAGACGGTGGAGGAGCGGTGAGTGAGGAAGAGAGGATGACATGAGTGCACCTGTAAAAGACTGTCTACAGAAGCTTTTATTAACACTGGGGGACAAGGAGGTTCTGCAGCAGTGCCACTTTAGTTTTTGCTAGATCTGTATACAGTGGGGACAAAGGATGACAGACAGAGACATGGCATTACTAGGGGGTGAAGCTGTGGCATGCAGGGGGATAGAGAAGGACACTGATGTGCTGCCCTGTGGAGAGGTGAAGGGGGAACAGGAGCAGGACACACTGATGTGGAGACTGTAATTTGATGGTGGACAGAGGGGCTACTGTTAGGGGGTGAGGAGGACACGATCATGTCTGCAGCCTCTGTCCGCCTCCTGTAGTATGTCCGCAGCCTCTGTCCACCTCCTCCTTATTTTAAATATTGTATTTGTTCCCGTTTTGTTTTTTCACTTCAAAATAAGATATGTGCAATGTGCATAGGAATTTGTTCATAGTTTTTTTTTTTTTTTTAACTATAGTCCGGCCCTCTCACGGTCTGAGGGACAGTGAACTGGCCCCCTGTTTAAAAATTTTGAGGACCCCAGCTCTACACAGTCAAGCATTCCTGCAAGCAACATGTCACATAGCCAGGCATCCTCACTCAAGGCAAGGTCCCAAGTTTTCGGCTCCTCTAGATCTTCCTCAGCAAGCAATGCACTAGCTATCGCACGTGCAAAAGCCAAAGCCGCCAAGGCCAGAGCAGCCTTTGCTGAGCAAGAAATGCAGATTAAAAAGGAGAAAGTGAGGCTAAAGACACAAGAGGCACAGTTAGAGTCAGTTAGAGTCAGAGGAAGCCCTCCTAGAAGTAGTCCTAGAGAAACTCACTATAGAGAAGGAAGCAGCAGCCGCCATAGCCGAAGCAGGGGCCTTAGAATTAGTTGTATACCCGAGAAGTGAATGCAGCAGATTCTCTACAACAAACTTCAGATTACATCAATCAACATTTTAAGCCAAGCAGTGACAAAGATGACGTTAAAGAGACAAGCCAAAGACACTACACAGTACCGCCGCAAGTCAGCTACAAGTCTCAAGCCTACAAACAGGAGAAATCCATGCAAAGTGACGCTTCCTACTACAGACTCCCTACACGTGAGTAGGGATGAGCTTCGAGTTCGAGTCAAACTCATGTTCGACTCGAACATTGCCTGTTCGCCCGTTCGACGAACAGCGAACAATTTGGGGTGTTCGCGGCAAATTCGAAAAGTCTATGGGAGAAATCTAAAGTGCTAATTATAAAGACTTATATGCAAGTTATTGTCATAAAAAGTGTTTGGGGACCCCAGGGGACAAGTATCAATGCAAAAAAAAGTTTTAAAAACGTCCGTGAAACAAAAGTGAAATATTGCTTTAAATTTCGTGCCTGGGGGGCGTGTATAGTATGCATGTAAAGTCGCGCTTGTTTCCCGTGCTTAGAACTGTCCCTGCACAAACTCACTATTAATGAATTGTCGGCTCTCGACAATACATAGAAAAGTCATTGATAAAAAAAAAAAGCGTGGGGGTCCCCCCAAATTCAATTACCAGGCCCTTCAGGTCTGGTATAGATATTAAGGGGAACCCCGCCGCAAATTTTTAAAAAAAATGCGTGCGGTTCCCCCCAAATATCCATACCAGGCCCTTCAGGTCTGGCATGGATTTTAAGGGGAACTCCACCCCAAATTTAAAAAAAATGGCGTGGAGTCCCCCCAAAAATCCATACCAGACCCTTATCCGAGCACGCAACCTGGCAGGCCGCAGGAAAAGAGGGGGGATGAGAGAGCGCCCCCCCTCCTGAACCGTACCAGGCCACATGCCCTCAACATGGGGAGGATGTCCCCATGTTGATGGGGACAAGGGCCTCATCCCCACAACCCTTTTTTTTTATCAATGACTTTTCTATGTATTGCTGGGAGCCGACAATTCATTAATAGCCGCGAGTGCTTTTAAATGACTTTTTTTTCCTTCAGAAATGACATTTTGTGCAGGGACAGTTCTAAGCACGGGAAACAAGCACGACTTTACATGCATATTATACACACACCCCAGGTCTGAAATTTAAAGGAAAATTTCACTTTTATTTTTTCATTTTAAGCATTATTAAAATCACTGCTCCCTAAAAAACGTCAGTTTTTAAAACTTTTTTTTGCATTGATACATGTCCCCTGGGGCAGGACCCGGGTCCCCAAACACTTTTTAGGACAATAACTTGCATATTAGCCTTTATAATTAGCACTTTAGATTTCGAACGTTCGAGTCTATTGTATTTAATAGGGTTCTAAGGTTCACACGAACATTCTGTCTGTTCGCAGGTTCTGGTGTGAACCGAACAGGGGGGTGTTCGGCTCATCCCTACACGTGAGATACCAGAGCCTTCTAATCGTCCTCCAGAACAAACGTCCAAGCCAGAACGGTACGACAGAGGCCGGCTTGACACCCTCAAAATGTATGACTACACACAGCCATCTCACCATGGCAACACACAGCAGGCTAACCAAGCCACCATAGACTTTGCAAGGTTCTTTGCACGACGTGAGTTAGTCACCAAAGGACTTGAAAAGTTTAATGACTGCCCTGAAAGCTACAGAGCCTGGCCGTCTTCCTTTCAAAATGCCATCAGAGACTTAGATTTGTCTTGCAGTGAATAGATAGACCTCCTGATCAAATGGCTTGGAAATTAGTCTGCCTAGCACGCCAGGCGAATCAGGACAATAGATATATACCACCCAGACACTGGTCTTAAAACGATCTGGGATAGACTTGATGAGTGTTATGATTCAGCAGAAGCAGTAGAAAGCGTACTATTCAAAAGACTTGATAACTTCCCTAAAATACCTAACAAAGCCTACCAGAAACTTGGGGAGCTAAGTGACTTCATAATGGAACTTCAAGTAGCTAAATCCGAGGGGGACTTACAAGGACTTGCATTCCTTGACACAGCCAGAGGTGTCAACCCCATTGTACAAAAGTTACCCTATAACTTGCAAGAGCAGTGGATTACACATGGATCCCAATTTAAAAGACAGCATGATGTTCCATTCCCTCCGTTTTCTGTTTTTGTGGACTTTGTGTGTCAGCAAGCTAAAACAAGAAATGATCCAAATTTTGATTTTAACATTGTCATGTGCTGTTCTTTCAGGACTTAACCCTCGCAAACCTCCAGTAGCAGTACAAAAATGAACGTGACTATTTTCACAGGTCTACCAGCTTCTCTAACTCGGAGACAAAGGTCAAAGATCCTGGTAAGCAGTGTCCCTTGCATCAGAAGTCACATCCTCTCCTAAAATGCAGAGCATTCAGAGAGAAAACCCTGCAGGACTGCAAGGTCTCCCTCAAGGAGAACCACATCTGCTACAGGTGCTGCTCCTCAACATCGCACCTCGCCAAGGACTATGAGGTCAGTTTAAAATGCACAGAATGTGACAGCTCAGATCACAACACAGGTTTACATCCTGGGCCAGCTCCATGGACTTTACAACACACTCTCAGTACTAGTGAGCATGGCGGGGAGAAAGCGCACCCCATTACAACTACACCAGAGATCACTTCACAATGTACAGAGGTCTGCAAAGGAGTCATAGGTGGCAGGTCCTGCTCCAAAATCTGCCTAGTCAGAGTCTACCTAGCAGGCCAAAAAGACAAAGCTATTATGCTTTACGCGATTATGGATGACCAAAGTCACAAGTCATTAGCCAGTTCAACCTTCCTTGACATCTTTGGCATTAAAGGCCCCAGCATCCCCTACTCCTTAAAAACTTGTGCAGGGATAGTGGAGATGGCGGGGAGGAGAGCATCCGACTACCAAGTCGAGTCCATTGATGGACAATCATGCTTGTCTTTGTCAACTCTTATCGAATGCAACCAGATCCCTGACCATAGATCTAAAATTCGTACACCAGATGCAGCTGCTCATCACCCACACTTGAAACGCATAGCGCATCTGATACCAGAACCTGATCAGATTCTCCTACTCCTTGGGAGAGATATCTTACGAGTCCACAAATCAAGAGCTCAAATTAATGGTCCCAACAATGCCCCTTATGCTCAGAGGTTAGACCTTGGATGGGTCATCATAGGAGATGTCTGTCTAGGAAGCGTGCACAAACCTAACTCTGTTAGCAGCATGCTCACAAATACCCTAGAGAATGGGCGTCCCTCTCTTTTCCAGCCATGCCACAACCATTTCCTTGTTAAGGAATCGGCCTACACCACCCACTTGTCCCTTCACAAGCCCCACTAGTGACAACTTTGCCTGTGACAGTGACCGAGACCGAGACCATTTAGGGTGTACAGTCTTTCAAAGAACTAAAGATGACAATCGTGTGGCAATGTCTATTGAGGACAAACTCTTCTTAGAAATAATGGAGCAAGGACTAGTCAAAGATAGCACAAACAGCTGGGTCGCACCTTTTCCCTTCAGACCACTGAGACAATGTTTACCCAATAACCGAGAACAAGTGCTACAACCTTTCACTTCCCTTATATGTCATTTACAAAGAAAGCCAGAGATGAGAGAATATTTCTTCTCTTTCATGGGGAAGATCTTTGAGAACGGTCACGCCGAGATAGCTCCCACCCTTAAAGACTCTCAAGAGTGTTGGTACCTCCCTATATTCGGAGTGTACCATTCTAAAAAGCCAGGTCAAATCAGAGTAGTGTTTGACTCTAGTGCCAAATTCAAGGGTGTCTCCTTGAACGATGTTCTCTTGACAGGTCCAGACCTCAACAACAAACTCCTGGGAGTGCTCTTATGCTTCCGCAAAGATTCTATTGCCTTCATAGCTGACATCCAACAGATGTTCCATTGCTTCCTGGTCAGAGAGGAAGACAGAAACTTCCTAAGGTTCCTTTGGTTCAGAGACAATGACCCTTCCAAAGACACCTCAGAGTATCGCATGAGGGTACACATCTTTGGCAATAGCCCTTCACCTGCAGTCGCTATCTACAGACTCAGATATTCCGCCCAAGAAGGTGAACTTGAGTATGGCTCAGATGCAAAACAATTTGTAGAGAAAGACTTTTATGTAGATGACTGTTTGCAGACTCACTGGAAGGTAAGGATTTCAATCTGTCTTCTTAAAAGAGCACAGGAAATGCTCGCTTGTTCTAATCTCAGGCTTCACAAGATTGCTTCCAACAGCAAAGAGGTAATGGAAGCTTTCCCTGCTCAAGACCATTCTAATGATATATTGGACTTATATCTAGATACAGACTCTTTACCTGTACAGCGCAGTCTAGGCCTACTTTGGAACTTGATTTGTGAAACATCTGACTGGGATGCCCCACTACCCCTTGATAAGAGGAACTCTTGGATAGAGTGGAGGAACTCTCTATCTGATCTTCATGTTTCACGCCCATATGCTCCTGTACCTCCTACAAAGACACAGAGCCAAAACCTTTGCATATTCTGTGATGCTTCTATCAAGGCAATTGCTGCTGTGGCCTACTTAAGAACTGTCCACACTACAGCACGATGCCACGTAGGATTCGTCATGGGCAAGGCAAAGCTAGCTCCACACCCTGAACACACTGTACTTAGGCTAGAACTTTGTGCTTCAGTACTAGCTGTTGAACTAGCAGAACTAATAACCTCAGAGATGGACATTGACCTCAAGGATATCCAGCTCTACACTGACAGCAAGGTAGTGCTAGGCTACATCTACAATGAGACCAGACGTTTCTATGTTTATGTCAACAACAGAGTGTTAAGGATTAGGAGATCCACTTATCCAACACAATGGCACTATGTACCTACTGACCATAATCCTGCAGACCATGCTACAAGAGCTGTTGCTGCATGTAACCTTAAAGAAACAACATGGTTTGCAGGACCTGCATTCTTGTACAATGCAGAACAGACTGTTCCTAAGAGTGACACTATTGAACTAGTAGATCCAGACTCAGATACTGACATCCGTCCTGAGATCTCGACATTTCAGACTGCAACTTCAGACTGCCAGCCTAAATCTGACAGATTTACCAGATTCTCAAAATGGAAGGGGCTTGTTCGAGCTATTTCTTGTCTTATCCATATACTGTAGCTCACTCTTTCAAAGGTAACTCAAACAGCTGTGACCGCAAAGGATGGTATCATTGTAAAAGGATCAGTTCAGCATTTAGAGCTCCAGCAGTCTCAGGATCTTATCATCCACACTGTACAGCATGAAACTTATACTAAGGTAATCGACTGTATCCTTACACAGAAAACTGGAGTAATCAGTGCTCCCCACGGGAATTTCACCACTAAAGACTTATACTTGCGCCAGTGGAGACAAGTACAAAGTCTGGCAAATACCTTCTGGGACAGGTGGAGGAAGCAATACCTCTACACTTTACAGCCACGTACTAAATGGCAAGACAAAAAACCCAACCTAAAAAAGGGAGACCTTTTTCTTGTTAAGGACTGTCAGTCTCAAAGGAATGAGTGGCCTTTGGGTATCATCACCAACACCTTTCCAAATGAGGATGGAAAGGTCAGAAAAGTGGAAGTCAAGATTCCTAGAAACAAGGAGACAAAGTTGTTCCTCAGACCAGTTTCTGAACTAATTTTATTGTTGTCATCTGAGGAATAAAGAGTGGCATCTTATGATACCAGACGGGGAGTGTCATGCCTTCGGCCTACAAGGAAAAATAATATCTTCTGGACTTGCAATTCCAACATTGCCCACCAAATGCCGCTCTTAACAAAAGACTATTGATGGGCAGTGTTCTATAGTGAATACACATTTCCTGTCATATCACTGGGAACTAGCTCCACTTCCTACGACAACTCTTTCACCTTTTCCACTGAGACAGTCCACATGGAGCCAGCTAAGTCTGCACCACATGTGCCCTAGGAAAATCCTGGTCCTTCTAAGGCAGCATTGCTGGTTTGCTAAAGATTGCTTACCTGTATACCTATTAGACATTTGTTTATATTCATGTAATTCTTATATGTTCCTTTATCTGTTTATTTCTAGTTTCAACATACATACGCATCTTATATGGCCACCACCTGTTCATTGTAATAAAGATCCAAAGTTACAGACAGTCTGGTTATTTAGGATGCAAGGTTTAAGCTGTATGTTGAGCTACATACATGCCAGGGGCAAACGTGTAAGGAGAACAGAACAGGTCCCCAAACACTTTTTATGACAATACCTTGCATATAAGCATTTAAAATTGGCACTTTTGATTTTTCATGTTAATTTCCCATAGACTTTTAAACAGTGTTCTGCAGCTTTCGAATTTGCCACAAACACCACATAATGTTCACTATTCGGCGAACAGGCGAACACCAGATGTTCGAGTCAAACTCACGTTCGACTCGAACATCGGGCTCATCCCTACCTCCCATACTCCAAAGACAGGCTGGTAGGTAAATTGGCCCTAGTATATGAATAAAAGTTAGGGACCCTAAATTGTAAGCTCCTTGAGGGCAGGAACTGATGTGAAACGCAAATCAAATGCTTGTTTTTAATGCCCTTGTAAACACATTCTAACAGCTTATCCTTGCTTTCTTTATTTTGGTTTAGTAAATAAGGCCATAATGAAGAATGAACAATTAGGGAATCTATTGAAATAGAGTTTCTCCTTGTTTGGGGCATCCCAAAAGGGGTTGGAGAAATAGTCTCTAACAAAATAAAAATCTTGCCATAACAGGCTCCAAAATAGGAAGCTGAAGTGTTATTCTAAAAACCTGCATTATGCCTCTTTTACTCATGCATGCATACCAAATAATTAGCATGTAGCTGAAAACTCTAAAGAACAGGATGATAAGCACAAGATATTTGCTTGTCAGTTTTTGGTGTCGTGAGAAACAGTGGGTGTGGTGCTTGGCTGGGTTCCAAATGTACTCCATTGCTGAGATCTGTGCCCAGTATGTTATTTTATGTATAATTGTCTGGCATTCCACCTGCGGTACCAGGACAAGTAAAAGCACTGTTTCTTCATTCCTGCTTAAAGTGTATGTAGAGCCAAAACTTTGTGTTTGTCTTGGATAGAATATGGAATGGTAAGACCCCTGTCAGCGTTCTGTCAATGAGACTTTTTTTTTATCACTTCCTACCACAAAGGCATAAGGAAGTAAGAGGTGTCCTTTGCAAAGTGAAGGCTTACTATGCAGCAGCTTTTGACTAAGCATGTCCACTCATTTAAATGAAAAAGCATCTGCCAAAAACTGACAAATATATGTTATATGCAGCCAGTCTCAGTAGTTGATTTAGTTTTTTTTTAATCAGACTCCTATTATCCCCTGTACAGCAGTACTCAGACGGGGGGTACCATTGGAGCAAAGAAATGACAAAACCTGCTGGGGTTTGCTCTTGCCCAAGTTGTACTGCTGCAGTGGTTTCCAAGGACCTGACTGTACTGTGTGTTAGTGATGTGGGGATCACAAGACTAGAATTTCAAATTCTTGCCATGTATTGCATTACTGTATTCACACAAGTAAATGTTTCCAGCCAATATGGTGCTGGCTGTAGCTTTAGTTGTGGGAGATTCTCCTTCACTTCTTGTCCTAGTATCATTAAGTGCAGACACAGACAGCAATAGTAGGATAACCCAAGTTCCAACACTTTATCTTCAAACACACACACACTTTCTGTCCCAATGGCAGTGTTGTCCCCAGGACAGAAGGTGATGGTAAAGCTCCCAAAGACAGCAATAAAAACCTGACAGAGCTTTTAAGCCTTACACACAGTGGGGTTGATTTACTAAGACTGGGGAGTGCAAAATCTGCTGCAGCTGTGCATGGTAGCCAATCAGCTTCCAACTTCAGCTTTTTCAGTTAAGATTTGACAATAAAATCTGGAAGCTGATTGGTTACTTTGCAGAGCTGCACTAGATTTACACTCTTCAGTTGTAGTAAATCAACCCCTCTATGTTATATAGTCAAATAGAAAAAAATGTTTTGGACAGACTTTGGACTTTATAACAGACACATCCTGGTGCCTAGATGCAGCTTCTGTTTTCACCCTGAGCATTTTAGGATCCTACAACCAGGGTGCTCTATTATGCAAATCCAGGTGGAGCTTAGATGTTTGGATTCTGGCTCACCCACTCTCACTACTTTCATTTCCATGTTAGCCAATTAATGTTACAAGTGTTACTAAAAAATGGTAATCAATAAACATATATTGCTGAAAGTTTGTCAAAACATTGACTTCTTCAGTAGGGGTCAAAAGACCCCTACTGAAGAAGTCAATGCTTTGACGTTACACGTCTAGGGACGGAGCCTACGTGTTACATAGTTACATAGTAAGGTTGAAAAAAGACACAAATCCATCCAGTTCAACCATAAAAAAATATATATATATGTATAATATCATACAATCCCATATAACCAATTCTATACCCACAGTTGATCCAGAGGAAGGCGAAAAACCCCAGCAGAGCATGATCCAATTTGCTACAGCAGGGGAAAATTTCCTTCCTGATCCCCCGAGAGGCGATCGGATTTTCCCCGGATCAACTTTACCTATAAATGTTTGTACCCAGTTATATTATGTACATTTCGGAAAGAAACCAGGCCTTTCTTAAAGCAATCTACTGAGCTGGCCAGAACCACCTCTGCAGGGAGTCTATTCCACATGTTCACAGCTCTTAAGCCTAGTACACACGGCCGAGAATCTCGTCAGGAAAAAAACTGTCCTTTTTCCTGACGAGATTCTTGACAAGAATCTTGTCCCGGCCGAGTGTACACACGTACACTTCAAAAGAACCGCCGTTCTTTTGAATGGCACGAACGCGGTGACATCATCGACTACGACGAGCATGCGCTCGTCACATTCAATGCTGTTGCCGCCATCTTTTATACCCTACCTATGCCTAAGAAGCTACCACGCATGCGTCAAAGTCATTTCGAGCATGCGCGGGTTTCCACCGCGACAGGTAAGTATACACACGCTCTGGTTTCTCATTGAGAAACAGGCCGACAAGAATCCAGACGAGAAAATAGAGAGCAGGTTCTCTACTAGCAATAAGTAGGTGTACATAAGTTGGGGAATACACAAAATAATTTGTTAAGTTTAAATGGAGTGTTATTTTGCGCTACTCAAGAGTAATAGAGTAGGAACTGAGGTATAAAACAATGGCGGCAAAATCAATCTGTGTTCACCTTACACATAAACATAGTATTAAAAGAAGGGGGGAGGGGATTTTGCGCTAAAGTAAATAAATACAACACATAAAAGACCACTGTGTCAGATAATATCACTTAAATATGATAAAATTATGTGAAACTGTCAAATGTGAATAAACAAATATATACAGTGATAAAAAACGGTGCAAAGATTGGTGCTAATTATTCAAAACCACCATAAAATAAAGTGCAAGTGCATACATAAACTGCCCAATATGTGCCAAAAAGTTCAATATTGCAATATGTGCTAATCAATAGATGACTGTCCAAAAGGTAATTGATCAATAGGGTCTTTCCGATGTTCAGGATGGAGTCAAATTGAATGTTTGATGAGCAGATTTGGAGTATTGAACCAATGGTAAATCCTACACCTGTCTCCCAATGCTCTCACCTCATTTACATGGGTAACTGGCATAGAATATAGTCTTGTCTCTCCTCTGTATCTTCTCCACTCATTTAAAATATTATGGCTGTGTCCTCCACCAATCACGCTCTCTACAAGTACGGTAAATGGGAGAGCGAAGGGGGAGGGGGAGAGGGGAGCCAAGCTCCGACCAATGGACAAGGAGAGGGACAGGAAAAAAGCCTCTGATAGTGTAGTATGTAAAAACATATATACAGCTTTATTTAAATACAAGAAGTGGACTCTTACATCACAAAAGTATAACAGTAAGCGTTACATAAGATGTCCGGCGTATTGAACGCTGTCTTACTATTGCTCTGCTGCTTTCCGATCTAGCTGTGTGATTGCGGAATCACACAGCTAGATCGGAAAGCAGCAGAGCAATAGTAAGACGGCGTTCAATACGCCGGACATCTTATGTAATGCTTACTGTTATACTTTTGTGATGTAAGAGTCCACTTCTTGTATTTAAA
Organism: Rana muscosa; assembly: GCA_029206835.1. Classification (NCBI taxonomy): domain Eukaryota; kingdom Metazoa; phylum Chordata; class Amphibia; order Anura; family Ranidae; genus Rana; species Rana muscosa. The sequence continues at coordinate 910,150,088 of CM055117.1, read as the reverse complement.
TAAAGCTGTATATATGTTTTTACATACTACACTATCAGAGGCTTTTTTCCTGTCCCTCTCCTTGGCCATTGGTCGGAGCTTGGCTCCCCTCTCCCCCTGCCCCTTCCCTCTCCCATTTACTTGTAGAGAGCGTGATTGGTGGAGGACACTGCCATAATATTTTAAATGAGTGGAGAAGATACAGAGGAGAGACAAGACTATATTCTATGCCAGTTACCCATGTAAATGAGGTGAGAGCATTGGGAGACAGGTGTAGGATTTACCATTGGTTCAATACTCCAAATCTGCTCATCAAACATTCAATTTGACTCCATCCTGAACATCGGAAAGACCCTATTGATCAATTACCTTTTGGACATTCATCTATTGATTAGCACATATTGCAATATTGAACTTTTTGGCACATATTGGGCAGTTTATGTATGCACTTGCACTTTATTTTATGGTGGTTTTGAATAATTAGCCCCAATTTTTGCACCATTTTTTATCACTGTATATATTTATTTATTCACATTTGGCAGTTTCACATAATTTTATCATATTTAAGTGATATTATCTGACACAGTGGTGTTTTATGTGTTGTATTTATTTACTTTAGCGCAAAATCCCCTCCCCCCTTCTTTTAATTTAAGTTGCCACTTTTTGTTTTGTTTAGCTGGTACAGACACAAGCTGGAGGTGCTGGTTTGCGTGAGTCATGGTTTCTATTGTGAACATTTAAGGAGGATGGGGATACCTCCAGGTAAGCCTGCTCTCAATAGATAAATTGCTAAATATGTTCCAAGCTGGGAGCTCAGAACGTGTACACTTAGGGACCACATTTTATAGAAGTTTCTTGGCCTGGCAGTGTGTCCTTACTTGTGTTTTTAAATGTATACACCAAAAATGGGGGGCTGGTGAATTTTTGTATTTTTGGATAAGGACATAGCCAGAGAAGGTGATGTACAATGTCACAATGCACTGTGTTGACATGGCATTGCTCTGTGAAGTGTAACAGTCATCGGCTGTGTGTAAATACTCTCCAGCAGGGAATATGAAATACAGTAAAGGTAAGCTTAACAGATGTACTTTGTAGAACTCATCACAGATTCCAGTAATTCAGGCAATAGACTGAGAAATGTATAAAACAGTCATCATAAACTGGAAATGTTTGTCCAGTCTTGGCTTTAGGTAACATGAAAGTATTTGTGTTTGGCAGAAAATGTTCTCCTATTGAGACAAATTCCTCCAATGGTTACTGGACATTAAACTATAGGCTGGATCATGGAATATTCTTTCTGTGCTACACAACACCTAAATCTGAATGGACACTCTAACTTGGTTCTTCATAAAGTGTGAATGGAGAGAAATTCAATAATTGGTATGATATTGAGAAGCAGTAAGTTTATTAACAGCCTTAGGCAACACATATCTGTATATACAAGTCAGTATATTATTTTGGCAATATCAGTTAAGCCATACCACTGTCACCCTTGATTGTATACACAAACACCATAAACAATTACACTTGAAAGGAATGTTTACAATCCCCAATGATGGATATAAAATTAGTAATATATGTGACTCTAGTTTAGAAGAATTTTAGTAAACTCCAAGTCCTACCTTCTTCTGTGTGTATTGAGCTCACATATGGACTATTCCACTCCCTTCCTACTTCCTTCAGTCATTTCCTATTTCAGAGTGTTAAATGGGATGGTGTTCCTGCTATAGTTATATAATCAGTCTCAATGTTGTAATCAGAGATAATCTGCCAGGAAGAACAGTGAACAAATCACGTGAGCAGGGAACCACATAAAAAGTAACACTTCGGTACAGAAAAAACACTCACCTCTGGGTGATTGCAGGGATTTTAACCACTTCAATACCATGCACTTATACAGCTTCCTGCCCAAGCCAATTTTGAGCTTTCAGCACTGTCGCAATTTGAATGACAATTGCGCGGTCATGCTACACTGTACCCAAACAATTTTTTTATCATTTTGTTCCCACAAATAGAGCTTTCTTTTGGTGGTATTTGATCGCCTCTGCGATTTTTATTTTTTGCACAACAAATAAAAAAAGAGCGAAATTTTGAAAAAAAACTAAGTTTTTCTTTGTTTCTGTTAATTTTTTTTGTAAATAAGTACCTTTTCTACTTCAATGACGGGCACTGATAAGGTGGCACTGAAGGGCACTGATAAGGCGACACTGATGGGCACCGATGAGGTGGCACCAATGAGGTGGCACTGATGAGGTGGCACTGATGGGCACTGATGATGGGCACTGATAGGCGGCACTGATGGGCACTGATATGTGGCACTGGTATGCGGCACTGATGGGCACTCATAGGTGGCATTGATTGGCACTCATAGGCGGCACTGATTGGCACTCATAGGCGGCACTGATGGGCACTCATGGGCGGCACTGATGGGCACTTATGGGTGGCACTGATAGGTGGCATGGACGGGCACTGATAGGTGGGCACAGATTGGCATGGATGGGCACAGATGGGCACTGATAGGTGGCACTGATGGACACTAGTAGGTGGCATTGGTGGCACTGGTGCCCAGCAATGCCAGCCACCACACATTGTGAAAGTGCCAGTCAGTGCCCATTTGTGGGCACTGATTGGCATTTTTTTTTTATGTTTTTATTTTATTTATTTCTTTTTACTAGATGTGGATGGCCATGGGGGCCATCCACATGATTGGGGCTTTCCTGGTGGTCCTGGGGGGCTTCCCTGGTGGTCTAGTGTGGGTATCCGAGGAGGGGCTGCGCTGATAAACAATCAGCGCGAACCCCCCCTGTCAGGAGAGCCGCCGATCGGCTCTCCTCTACTCGCGTCTGTCAGACGCGAGTGAGGAAGAGCCGATCAACGTCAATCTGCTATTGACTGCGCGGGAAGTGGTTAACAAACTTTCTTGAAAGTTCCTACCTTTTGTTATTCTGAAGAAGTAGCTGTTTGTGTCCATGTGCAAAGTTCCTGTACCCCTTTAGACATGATCTCCCTTTAAGAGTATCTTACCAAAAATGACACTTGTTGCAGGGGATGGGGAAAAAATTGAACCAATCACACAAGCAGGAAATTACATTTCTGGGGGGCATACTGTACACCATCTGTTTATAGAACAGCTCCAGGTTGACATATTGTATTTTACAAAAAATTCCAGCACTGCAGATTGAAAAGGAAAGTTACTTTAAAAAAAACGTTCAATTACAAAATGATTTTTGTAGCAATTGTATATGCTAGTGTAGCGGGTATATACATTTAGGGGCAGCATCTGGGTGGTAGCATGACCCAGATGCACTGATTGTTAGAGTAATGCTATTTATTTGTGTGAAGATATCAGTAGTGTCAGTTCCCTGCGGCTCAGTGGGTGGCGCTGTCGCCCTGGGCCGGGGTTGAACCACCACTGCAGTGCCGTACCCTTTGTGACCTCTCGCAGCAGTTGTACAGCGGGGTGGAGAACCCGCTGTGCTTGCTGGGAGCGGGTATAAGGGGGGCGGACATCTTGCGCACGAGGTCGAAGTCACAGGCACCTTCCGCCTGTGGGCTGCTGTCCGCGGTCGGTGTCCAGGCGCCCTTGGCCTGGACACGTGGAGTTCGAGTTCCATCCCAGACACCTTAAGTCTGGGGTGAGGCACTTTACAGAAGGCCTGGGGCCCAGTACCTTCCACTGGGTCCCGCAAGGGATGGAACATACCTAAGGTGCCCCAGGTACTGGTGCCTGAATCCAGGGCGTAAGGGACCGGAGATGTGTCCCTCCCGAAGACCCGGTGCAGCATATTGCCGGTGATGGGTGGGCCTCTGGAGACCGTCCGGAAGTGCTCCGTCTCTAGCGGTGGCAAATCAACCTCCACAGGAGAAGCAGAGGCTCCGTACGGAACGCAGACCCGAAGGTAAACTTGAACTTAGCTCAAACCTCACACACACATGAGGTGAGAGCTGGTATTAGTGTTCCTCACCCTCCTCCCTCAAACCCCTAGACAAGCCAGCCGTATTATATCAAGGGAGTAGGGGGTGAGGCCGCTATACGTGGGGGCTCTTGTCCGGGATTTGTGTTTGTACAATGGAGCCGAAGTTAATGGAGTTTGAACGTGTCTGCCCAGAAGAGTTCCAAGTAGGTCGGCCATATTGGCCACTGCGCCATGAGGCACACCATCCCTGCACAGTTCGTGGGCGTGATAAGGAGAAAGCCCGCAAACTGATGCACAAAAGGGGGAGGAGTCCGGCCATGTGAAGAGGTACACGTGGGGACTTTGGCGCCAGTTATGCAGTGCGCGATGGAGCAGCAAACAGTCGCTATGTTCGGAAATGCCTCATGGATTCCACTTTCTTCTACTACGAGGATGACTACCACTGCTGCTCCGCTTATAGATACGGGGATCCAGCTAAAGCCCCGGGGACGATTCGCCCTGTACACATGCATGGACGTTGAGGCCCATGGTATGTATTGTCCCGGCTGTTCGGGACTGGTGGGTCAGCTAAAGCCATTCGGCACTGCGAGGCCTGCAGAGAATTTATGTTCGAAGTGGAGCCATCCATCAAAAAGCCCAGAACCATCCACCTCAGCCGCACAACAGGCGCCACCACTCTTCAAGGAGGAATGGATGCTTTCACAGCCATCCCTGCGCGCACTGTGGAGACCTCAGGGGAGGTCGCGATCAGAGAATTGGAGAAGAAATCCGAGGATGCTGCCTCGGGCACCACAGCTTCCCTGCTTCCAACACCTAAGAGAAAGATTGGTCTGGTCACAACGTCCAGCAGTCGTGGTGGAACAACATGCCTGCCTTTGCCTGGCCCGGATGGATCCGGTAGGAAGAGCCCTGGACATACCTTCACAAGTTTGGGCCGAGGTAAGCTGGGCAATGGGACTTGGTGCTGGGACGGAGGTGTCAGGGATTCACGGCCCCTTAAACCTGTGGGTGGGAGTGATTCGGTGTCCACTACCAACTACCTGCCCCCGGAGGAGTGTGACACCTCCGACCTGGAGTCGCTCTCCGACCTGGGAGACGACGTCGTCATTGATGAACTTTTTGCAGAGAAGGGCTGAGACAAGATGCCTCTCTCCTCGTCCCGTAGAACCAGGGATCCACCAATGTCTACAAGGGATAGTACACCCCGGGTGGAGGCACCAGCGCCTGAGGAGGGATCCCATCCCCAGCCTGCCCTTCGGTTCCCAGTACCACCTGCATCTACTGCCGGGGACGAGAGACTGTCGCTGCGGGCATCTGTGCCCAACTTGGAGGTGGTCAAGGCACCTCGCCATCCGGACTCTATCGTTCTGTCGGGTGAGGGAGACCGCAATACTATGCCTCCCTTGTCAAGATTACAGCGTTTATTCTGTCAAAAGGTCGCCAACGAGTATGGGTGGGAGTACCCATACTTATCTAAGGAGCTGCTTTACGAAGTAGAAGTCTGCAGGGAACGTTGGTATAATGACTTTGTGTGGACACACATCAAAGTCCCACGCACACGCAGGTATCTCGCTTGTTCCCCAAAAGCATCTCAAAGATTTAAGGACTGTAAGGCAGAATGGATGTTGGGTCAGCACATTCATGCTGACAAGGTGTTGATTCGAAGGAAAGAAGGGGAGGATGTTGAATATCACCTAGAGACTGTTGATCAACATTTAAAACCCCTTGTCCTGCCGCACCCAAGATTCTACTTATAGGAGAAAAGACTCCTTTCTTTTTGTCTTGCAAGTCTGCTGAAATTTCCGGGGTTTTGTTTTTTTTATTTTTTCCCGGAAACCCAGTAACTGTACCCAAGCTTAATGGGTGTTGTGCTCTTTGGAGGAATGGGGAACTGTTGCAGTTGTTGTTCTTCTTTCTTCCCTCCCGCAAAGTAATCATGGACTTTGGGGTAGTTAGGGCCAAAGCACAGAGGAAAGTTTTGTTCCAGGATTCGACAAGTGCTTTTACCGTGGCATTGTCACCAGGTGGCAGTGTTGTGCACCGTTACTCACTTTTGCACCGCACACCTCTTGGAAGGAAAGGATTTCTCTTAGGGGAGATTTTTTCGTTAGTATATTCCCATGGGCAATACGTTTAAAAGGCTAAAAATAAAACCTATGTGGCTCACTGCCAAAGTTAAAAAAGCTATAAACTATAAGAAAAGAGCTTTTAAAAAATATAAAAATGAGGGAACACTAGTGTCATTTAAATGTTACAAAGAATATAACAGGATATGTAAAAAGGAAATCAAGGATGCAAAAATTCAAAATGAACGACAGATTGCAAAAGATAGTAGGACAAACCCAAAAAAATTCTTCAAATATATTAATAGTAAAAAGGTCAAGTCTGAGCATGTAGGCCCTTTACAAAATAATCTAGAGTGGGTGACTGGGGACAAAGAGAAGGCTAATTTATTAAATACTTTCTTCAGTTCTGTGTATACAAGGAGCATGGGGGAGCTCATGTCCAAAATGGGGGTGGTAGTGACACAGCCCCAAATCTACAATGGCTCAAAAGTGATATGGTCCAGAAATATTTAGATGGAATAAAGGTGGATAAAGCACCTGGACCAGATGGCATACACCCATGGATCCTAAAAGAATTGAGCTCTGTAATTTCAAAGCCATTGTATTTAATTTTTATGGACTCATTAATGACAGGAATAGTACCACTGGATTGGCGCAGGGCCAATGTGGTGCCTATATTTAAAAAGGGAATTAAGTCTTTACCAAGTAACTATAGACCTGTTAGTTTAACTTCTATAGTTGGGAAGATACTGGAGAGATTAATAAAAGACCACATAGATGCAGGGCCGATCCGCCCTATAGGCTTGCTACGCAAGCTGCGTAGGGCCCCGAGTAAGTACTCGGGGCCCCCAAATCTTCACCGCCGCCGCCACCGCCGATACTAGCGCTAGAGGTCCGCGGCCGGGCGGGAGACAATGTCTCCGCCGGCCGCCATTTTCTTGTAGACCAAGAGGAGGCCGGGTGGCTGCCAATAAGAATTGAGCTGCGGCACCGCCCACCTCCCGCCCCGCTAATGTCTGTCTGTGAAATTATGTGGGAAGGGGCGGGGGTGGGCGGCGCCGCAGCTCAATTCCTATTGGCAGCCACCCGGCCGGCTCTTCCACTGTCCACTCTGTACTATAATGGGAGCCGAGAGAGTCTCTGCTGCTTGGGCATCATCACACCTGATGTAAGGGGGGACTCCGCTGGGAATGCCTGATGTAAGGGGGACTCCACTGAGAATGCCTGATGTAAGGGGGGACTCCGCTGGGAATGGCTGATGTAAGAGGGGACTCCGCTGGGAATGCCTGATGTAAGGGGGGACTCCGCTGGGAATGCCTGATGTAAGGGGGGACTCCGCTGGTAATGCCTGATGTAAGGGGGGACTCCATTGGGAATGCCTGATGTAAGCGGGGACTCCGATAGGAAAGCCTGGTGTAAGGGGGACTCCGCTGGGAATGCCTGGTGTAAGGGGGACTCCGCTGGGAATGCCTGGTGTAAGGGGGGACTCCGATAGGAAAGCCTGGTGTAAGGGGGACTCCGCTGGGAATGCCTGGTGTAAGGGGGACTCCGCTGGGAATGCCTGGTGTCAGGGGGACTCCGCTGGGAATGCCTGGTGTAAGGGGGACTCCGCTGGGAATGCCTGGTGTAAGGGGGGACTCCGCTGGGAATGCCTGATATATGGAGGGACTCCGCTGGGAATGCCTGATGTAAGGGGGACTCAGGTCTTCCACCGATTCTGCATTATGGTGAGTTGAATAATTTTATTTCATATTACAATGTAATAATAGAAGGGACTCCGCTGGGAATGCCTGGTGTAAGGCGGGACTTCGCTGGGAATGCCTGGTGTAAGGGGGGACTCCGCTGGGAATGCCTGGTGTAAGGGGGGACTCCGCTGGGAATGCCTGGTGTAAAGGGGGGACTCCGCTAGGAATGCCTGGTGTAAGGGGGGACTCTGCTGGGAATGCCTGGTGTAAGGAGGGACTCCGCTGAGAATGCCTGGTGTAAGGAGGGACTCTGCTGGGAATGCCTGGTGTAAGGAGGGACTCCGCTGGGAATGCCTGATATATGGAGGGACTCTGCTGGGAATGCCTGATGTAAGGAGGGACTCCGCTGAGAATGCCTGATGTAAGGAGGGACTCCGCTGAGAATGCCTGATGTAAGGGGGGACTCCGCTGGGAACACCTGATGTAAGGGGGACTCCTCTGGGAATGCCTGATAAGGAGGGACTCCGCTGGGAATGCCTGATATATGGAGGGACTCTGCTGGGAATGCCTGATGTAAGGAGGGACTCCGCTGAGAATGCCTGATGTAAGGAGGGACTCCGCTGAGAATGCCTGAGGTAAGGGGGGACTCCGCTGGGAACACCTGATGTAAGGGGGACTCCGCTGGGAATGCCTGATAAGGAGGGACTCCGCTGGGAATGCCTGATATATGGAGGGACTCTGCTGGGAATGCCTGATGTAAGGAGGGACTCCGCTGGGAATGCCTGATGTAAGGAGGGACTCCGCTGGGAATGCCTGATGTAAGGAGGGACTCTGGGCTTCCACCGATTCGGCATTATGGTGAGTTGAATAATTTCATTTTATATTACAATGTAATAATAGAAATAATGCACTTCAATCATCCTGACACCATAACAACCATGGGGCCGGGATGATTGAAGCGCTAACACCAGGTGTTTGGAGTATCTTTATCTGCTGATTTGTTAAACTTTCTGGAATACACATTTCTATTGTGGTGTAGAATCTGGGCCTACTGTCCCTCCTATTTCTTTTTTCTCCCTCTTTCTTTCTCCCTCCATCCCTCATTCATCTCAGACTCTAACCACACCCCTCTGAGCCACGCCCATGTAAGCCACACCCACAATTCCACGTAAACCACACCCGTTTTTTGCCACCGTAGAGGGCCCCTTAGCAGAATTTTGCTTAGGGCCCCAGGGAGGTCAGGATCGGCACTGCATAGATGAGTTCTTGCTGGAAATAAACAATTTAAGCAACAGACAGCATGGATTCATGAAAGACAGAAGTCAAACAAACCTGATTTCTTTTTATGAAGAGGTAAGTAAGACCTTGGACAGAGGGGTGGCTGTGGACATGGTATACTTGGATTTTGCAAAAGCGTTCGATACAGTTCCGCACACACGGCTCATGTGCAAGGTAAAGTCTACAGGATTGGAAATATCAGTTTGTAAATGGATAGAAAACTGGCTAAAAGACAGAATTCAGAGAGTAGTGGTTAATGATTCCTACTCTGAATGGTCCAAGGTTATCAGTGGTGTACCCCAAGGTTCAGTGCTGGGACCCTTACTTTTTAATATCTTTATAAATGATATTGGGTCTGAGATCAAAAGTAACATTTCTGTCTTTGCAGATGACACCAAGCTATGCAGTGGAATAACGTCCTTACAGGATGTCGCCAATTTACAAGCCGACCTCAATGCTCTGTCTAATTGGGCGACTATGTGGCAGATGAGGTTTAATGTTGATAAATGTAAAGTTATGCACTTGGGGGCTAAGAATATGAATGCATCATACATACTAGGGGGAGTACAACTGGGGGGATCCGTAGTGGAGAAGGATCTGGGGGTTTTGGTAGATCATAAGCTCAAAAATGGCATGCAATGCCAAGCTGCGGTTTCCAAAGCGAGCAAAGTCCTTTCTTGTATTAAGAGAGGTATGGTCTCCAGAGAGAGTGATATCATTTTGCCCCTGTTCAAATCATTAGTAAGACCTCATCTGGAATATGCAGTTCAGTTTTGGGCCCCAGTTCTCAAAAAGGATATTGGGGAACTGGAGAAAGTGCAGAGAAGGGCAACCAAACTGATAAGAGGCATGGAGGAGGTCAGCTATGAGGAAAGATTAGAGGAACTGAATTTATTCACTCTTGAGAAGAGGAGATTAAGGGGGGATATGATCAACATGTACAAATATATAAGGGGTCCATATAGTGAACTTGGTGTTGAGTTATTCACTTTACGGTCAACACTAAGGACAAGGGGGCACTCTTTGCGTCTAGAGGAAAAGGGATTTCACCTCCAAATACGGAAAGGTTTCTTCACAGTAAGAGCTGTGAAAATGTGGAATAGACTCCCTGCAGAGGTGGTTCTGGCCAGCTCAGTAGATTGCTTTAAGAAGGGCCTGGATTCTTTCTTAAATGTACATAATATAACTGGGTACTGACATTTATAGGTAAAGTTGATCCGGGGAATATCCGATTGCCTCTCGGGGGATCAGGAAGGAATTTTTTCCCCTGCTGTAGCAAATTGGATCATGCTCTGCTGGGGTTTTTTGCCTTCCTCCTGGATCAACTGTGGGTATAGAATTGGGTATATGGGATTGTATGATATATTTTTTTTTTAATGGTTGAACTGGATGGACTTGTGTCTTTTTTCAACCTGACTATCTATGTAACTATAACTATGTAACTATATGTGTCAGGAGTTTGTGTGTTTAACTTTCTTTTTTCCCCTCTGCAGGAGAATATCCCTCAAGACCGCTGAGAATGGGGTGGGTCTTAGTTAGTGATGTGGGCGGGGGGAAAATGTCAATGATGTTATCGTGTAATGTCAATGCTGTTATGTGTTTGTTTTCCCTTCCTTTCCCTTCCATGTCAGGTTCAGGCACAACGTCAAGTTTTTTCCCCTTTCAATTTTTTTTTAATTTTTGAAATTTCCTTTAGCTAGTCTCTGGATCGGGTCTATGTTAGCTCCCTTTTGGGGCATGGCTTGTTCCAGACACTGGGGACCAGTGTCAAATTGCTGGGGGGAGAGTGTAGCGGGTATATACATTTAGGGGCAGCATCTGGGTGGTAGCATGACTCAGATGCACTGATTGTTAGAGTAATGCTATTTATTTGTGTGAAGATATCAGTGGTGTCAGTTCCCTGCGGCCCTGTGGGTGGTGCTGTCGCCTTGGGCCGGGGTTGAACCACCACTGCAGTGCCGTACCCTTTGTGACCTCTCGCAGCAGTTGTACAGGAGGGCGGAGAACCCGCTGTGCTTGCTGGGAGCGGGTATAAGGGGGGCGGACATCTTGCGCACGAGGTCGAAGTCCCAGGCACCTTCAGCTAGGGATGAGCTTCTAGTTCGAGTCGAACTCATGTTCGACTCGAACATTGCCTGTTCGTCCGTTTGCCGAACAGCGAACAAATTGGGTTGTTCGCGGCAAATTCGAAAAGTCTATGGGAGAAATCTAAAGTGCTAATTATAAAGGCTTATATGCAAGTTATTGTCATAAAAAGTGTTTGGGTACCCGGGTCCTGCCCCAGGGGACATGTATCAATGCAAATATTTTTTTTTAAAACGGCCGTTTTTTCGGGAGTAGTGATTTTAATAATGCTTAAAGTGAAACAATAAAAGTGAAATATTCCTTTAAATTTCGTACCTGGGGGGTGTGTATGATATGCATGTAAAGTGGCGCATGTTTCCCATGCTTAGAACTGTCCCTGCACAAAGTGTCATTTTTTAAGGAAAAAAAGTCATTAAAAACTCACTCGCGGCTATTAATGAATTGTCGGCTTTTATGAATACATAGAAAAGTCATTGATAAAAATAAAAAAAAAGCGTGGGGGTCCCCCAGAATTCAATTACCAGGCCCTTCAGGTCTGGAATGGATATTAAGGGGAACCCCGCCGCAAATTTAAAAAAAAAATGACGTGGGGTTCCCCCAAATATCCATACCAGGCCCTTCAGATCTGGCATGGATTTTAAGGGGAACTCCACCCCAAATTTAAAAAAAAAATGGCGTGGAGTCCCCCTAAAAATCCATACCAGACCCTTATCCAAGCACGCAACCTGGCTGGCCGCAGGGGAAGAGGGGGGACGAGAGAGCGGCCCCCCTCCCTCCTGAACCATACCAGGCCACATGCCCTCAACATGGGGAGGATGTCCCCATGTTGATGGGGACAAGGGCCTCCTCCCCACAACCCTTGCCCGGTGGTTGTGGGGGTCTGCGGGCGGGAGGCTTATCGGAATCTGGAAGACCCCTTTAACAAAGGGGACCCCCAGATCCCGGCCCCCCCTATGTGAATTGGTAAGGGGTACATTGTACCCCTACCATTTCACGAAGAAAGCTTAAAAATATGTAAAAAAAAACCACAAAAACACCTTGAAAAAGTCCTTTATTAAAAAAAAAAAAAAACATTCCAGCGGAGAAATCCAGTGTCCCGCGGCGATCCCGATGTCCAGCGCTGTCCGTCATTGGTTGTGCCTGAGCGGACCTGATGGGGAACTTCCTCCTCAGTGTTTTAAATGTATAGACCCGCCCCTTCTAAATTTCCCCATCAGGTCCGCTCAGCGGACCAGATGCGGAACATGACAAGGGGCGGGTCTATACATGTATTACCAAAGTGATAGAAGTTCCCCATCAGGTCCGCCCTCTCGGTATGTCGGGCCCGCCTACGTCATTGGCCTGAGCGGGGAACTTCCTTCACTGTGTAAATTTAAATTACACAGTGAAGGAAGTTCCCCGCTCAGGCCAATGACGTAGGCGGGTCCGACATACCGAGGGGGTGGACCTGATGGGGAACTTCTCTCACTTTGGTAATACATGTATAGACCCGCCCCTTGTCATGTTCCGCATCTGGTCCGCTGAGCGGACCTGATGGGGAACTTTAGAAGGGGCGGGTCTATACATTTAAAACACTGATGAGGAAGTTCCCCATCAGGTCCGCTCAGGCACAACCAATGACGGACAGCGCTGGACATCGGGATCGCCGCGGGACACTGGATTTCTCCGCTGGAATGTTTTTTTTTTTTTTTTTAATAAAGGACTTTTTCAAGGTGTTTGTGTGTTTTTTTTTTTTACATTTTTTTATGCTTTCTTCGTGAAATGGTAGGGGTACAATGTACCCCTTACCAATTCACATAGGGGGGGCGGGATCTGGGGGTCCCCTTTGTTAAAGGGGTATTCCAGATTCCGATAAGCCCCCCGCCCGCAGACCCCCACAACCACCGGGCAAGGGTTGTGGGGATGAGGCCCTTGTCCCCATCAACATGGGGACATCCTCCCCATGTTGAGGGCATGTGGCCTGGTACGGTTCAGGAGGGAGGGGGAGGCGCTCTCTCATCCCCCCCTCTTCCCCTGCGGCCTGCCAGGTTGCATGCTCGGATAAGGGTCTGGTATGGATTTTTGGGGGGACTCCACGCCATTTTTTAAAAAATTAGGGGTGAAGTTCCCCTTAAAATCCATGCCAGATCTGAAGGGCCTGATATGGATATTTGGGGGAACCCCACGCCATTTTTTTTTAAATTTGCGGCGGGGTTCCCCTTAATATCCATTCCAGACCTGAAGGGCCTGGTAATTGAATTCTGGGGGACCCCCACGCTTTTTTTTTTTTATCAATGACTTTTCTATGTATTGATAAAAGCCGACAATTCATTAATAGCCGCGAGTGAGTTTTAAATGACTTTTTTTCCTTCAAAAATGACATTTTTTGCAGGGACAGTTCTAAGCACGGGAAACATGCGCCACTTTACATGCATATCATACACACCCCCCAGGTCCGAAATTTAAAGGAATATTTCACTTTTATTTTTTCATTTTAAGCATTATTAAAATCACTGCTCCCGAAAAAACGGCCGTTTTTAAAACTTCTTTTTGCATTGATACATGTCCCCTGGGGCAGGACCCGGGTCCCCAAACACTTTTTAGGACAATAACTTGCATATAAGCCTTTATAATTAGCACTTTAGATTTCGAACGTTCAGTCCATTGTATTTAATAGGGTTCTAAAGTTCACACAAACATTTTGTCTGTTTGCAGGTTCTGGTGCGAACCGAACAGGGGGGTGTTCGGCTCATCCCTGCCTTCAGCCTGTGGGCTTCTGTCCGCAGTCGGTGTCCAGGCGCCCTTGGCCTGGACATGTGGAGTTCGAGTTCCATCCCAGACACCTTAAGTCTGGGGTGAGGAACTTTACAGAAGGCCTGGGGCCCAGTACCTTCCACTGGGTCCCGCGAGGGATGGAACATACCTAAGGTGCCCCAGGTACGGGTGCCTGAATCCAGGGCGTAAGGGACCGGAGATGTGTCCCTCCCGAAGACCCAGTGCAGCATATTGCCGGTGACGGGTGTGCCTCTGGAGACCGTCCGGATGGATGTCTTCCCTGACAGGGGCCATTCTCTCAAGGAAGGTAGTTCACGTGCTTATGGTCGGTGGCAGTGACCCAACTGAACCCAGGTCGGTGGCAGAGACCTACACTCAGGTCTGTGGCAGAGGCCTCAACGTTCACCAAGGTTTGTGGCAGGAACCAAATTCACAATCGGTGGCAGCGATTGTGCGCCAAGCCTATTTGCACTGTATGGAATAGGAGAGAGCTTGTGCGTGGACCTACTCGTACCCACACCCTGTCTGTTTGTGTCAAGTTCAACCGGTACTGTTCATTGCTACAAGATAAATAAATACGTGTTGGACTGTTCATGGTGTGGAACTCTATTACTGGCAGCAAAGTGCTCCATCTCTAGCGGTGGCAAATCAACCTCCACAGGAGAAGCAGAGGCTCCGTACGGAACGCAGACCCGAAGGTAAACTTGAACTTAGCTCAAACCTCACACGCACATGAGGTGAGAGCTGGTATTAGTGTTCCTCACTCTCCTCCCTCAAACCCCTAGACAAGCCAGCCGTATTATATCAAAGGAGTGGGGGGTGAGGCCGCTATACTAGTATTTTTATTTATTTTTTCCCACGAAAGTGGAGTGACCCTTTAAGTGGTCAACTTGCTTTGAATAGCATGAATATGATTCAATCATTATCCATGCTAGATGTGATTTTTGGGAAAGAATAATACTGAGGGGTCTGTACTTGGGAGAGTTCCAGTACAGATCGGTCTGTAATGGGGGGAGTTCTAATACTTCTGTACTGCTGGGAATTCTAATACTAAGGAGTCTGTTATGGGGGAGTTCTAATACTTAGGGGTCTGTACTGGGGAGGGAAGTAGTCTGTGCTGAGGGGTATAATACACAGGTACATGGGTCCTTGCGGGGCCGTATTACATAAACCTACTACAACATTTATGTTGAAATAAGTCTAATGCCGCGTACCCACGACCATTTTTCATGACGAGAAAACTCCCATTTTTTAGATTGGTTGTGAAAACCGGTCGTGTGTATTTCTCAACGAGAAAACTGCCCGCAAAAAACTTAGAACCTGCTCTATTTTTTCTTGTCGTTTTTCTCGTCGTTCTTTTTCTCGTCTCGAAAACCGCTCGTGTGTATGCTTTTCCGAGGGGAAAAAAAATGCGCATGCTCAGAATCAAGTGTAGCACTCCTCACCCTGAGTGAGCTACCCCAAACCCTTGCAGTTCCCAAATTGGTTATTGGGACCTAGGGATTTCGTTGTTTTGGGTCTGCAGCAATTACCTCCCCCGAGTGGATCCTTTAGCTCCGTTGTCTAGGTACACAAATATCTTCCAGGAATAAGCCCAATGTCCACACATGAGTAAAACCTAATCAGCAAGGCTTTATTCTTTTTCTTCAAAAGAGTCAATTCTCGTACGGAGGAAGAGCAGGAGGTTGAAAGAAGTAGGGGAAGGTTCAGGCACGCAACACTTAAGTTCAATATCTACACTCGTCGCCACTAAAGCCTGACTGGGTTTTGCTCACCCGGATAGTCCCTATGAGAGCGGTCTTAGCAGCCGGGATGGAGCACGGATGTCAGAAATGATGAAAATCCCTCTAGACATGTCTCTAGGCCTATCCCCAAGCCAGCAGTACCGTCGCTAATCTCCGCCGGGACTGATCTTCCCCTGGAACTCCTTTCCTAAAGATGGGCCCCCTACAAACGGGCAGCCTGGGATCTTCTTTCGAAAGCGTAGGCCCTAGTCAGCGGAGCTGGGCCTACAATGCAGCAACAGGGTCTCGGGCTGAAGGTGCCCGAGGCCTAAACACACTTGCGTACCTCGTGCCATGTGGGCCATGAGGCACACTCATTGGACCAGAGGTCCCCCCTTCACGCCTCGGGGTCCCTCTGGAGTCGCCTCACGCCAAATGGCGGCTGCCCCTTTTGTACCCTCTCCCAGCATGCACAGCGGGTAGACCACGCCCACTGCACGGCTGCCCAGAGAGGACACCCAAGGGGCTGTGATACCCCCATAGTCCAGCCCGTGCCAACTGTGACAGTGCCACCTGCAGGCAAAGGAGAACAACACTGCCGGGCAGTATCACACCAGAGCAGAACAATACCTAAATCATAATTGGTCTGAGTCCAACTACCGGCTCAGACTGCCCTTAAATTTCCACATAGCGCTCCCCCAAATATTGGGGGGGCGCTACACAAGTATGAGACGAGAGCGCTCGTTCTGGTAAAACTAGTGTTTGTAATGGAGATAGCATATTCGTCACGCTGTAACGGACTGAAAAGCACGAGGCTGAAAAGCGCGAATCGTCTCTCACCAAATTTTACTAACACCAGATCAGCAAAAGCAGCCCAAAGGGTGGCACCATTCGAATGGAACTTCCCCTTTATAGTGCCATTGTTCGTGTTGTCGTACGTGTTGTACATCACCGCGATTTGCTCAAGCGTTTTTTTCCCTGAACGTGTGTATGCAAGGCAGGCTTGAGAGGAATCGCGACTAATTATGTCGAGAAAAACTTTGGTTTTTTGCATGACGGGAAAAACGGTCGTGTGTACGCAGCATTACTGTGGCTAGCATGGAGCATTAAAAATATTCAGACAAAAGATTCAATTGGCCATGTTTAAAAGTCTTTATTCTAGCTCTCCTCATCTACCCCTGCAGCCTACTCATGTAAAGTGGTAGTAAAAACAGAGCCTCCCATGTTCATCAAGTAGATGATTCTGGACAGGAGGAAAAAGGTTTTTTAAATTTTCTGTTGAATTACCCTTTAATAGGCTGTAAATAATGTAAGACCAAGAGAAGAGGTAACAAACATTATAAAGTGTATGAATATATTATGCCTTGAGAAGAAATGATGAAATGGTATTACATCTTGCAGGGCTGGAATGTGAGTGCTTTTGTTTTGTTGGAATAAAGATAAGTTGTTCTGCAAGATCAATGTGACAGTCCACAAAACAGCCAACATCCAAGCTGCTTTTCAGCATAACTAAACTAGTAGTTTACAAGTATTTATTTGATTTTTATTGCTTGTTATAATTAAAATAAAAAGAACAGGCTAATGACTTCAGACAGGGGTTTGGAAAGAATAAGTAGGAATATAAAACTGGCAACATGAATACTCCTTACCGAGGCAATTATTAAGGAAATGCAGTTGCACTGACATAAATCCACATCATACAATCTGTATAGGTGTGTTACCAATAGGTATGCATTCTCATTTACATGGGATTGCTCAAATGAATGGCCTGATGCAGAAGCACAATAAGCTGTATTTTGGAGATGAGTGAATTTTTAAAGTGGATCTGGACTCAAAAAGTGAAGACTTGCTATGTTATAGGGAACATTTAAAAATATAAAATGCCTAAAGAATACTTCCTGCTCCTGCTTTACACGAGACCACATCCACCTTTGGCTACATCTGTGACTGTGAGGAGGGGGCTGCATAGTGTATGAGGAGAGGGAGCAGGGGGGCTGAATAGTGTGTGAGGAGAAAGGGCAGGGAGCTGCATTGTGCGTGAGGAGAAGGGGTGGGGGGCTGTATTGTGTATAAGGAAAGTGGGCAGGTAGGTTGTATTGTGTGTGAAGAGAGGGGGCAGGGGGGCTGTTCTATGTGTGAAGAGAGGGGGCAGTGCTATGTGTGAAGAGAGGGAGCAGGGGGGCTGTATTGTGTATAAGAAGAGTGGGCCGGTGGATTGTATTGTGTGTGAAGAGAGGGAGCAGGGGGGCTGCATTGTGTGTAAGGAAAGAGGCAAGGTGGGCTGTTGTCACAGTCTGGAGTCAGGCTCAGAGGCCAGCAGCTATAGCAGCAGAGCAGGTATTCACACAGGTCACCCTGGCTGATGACATGGGTTCACCTGAGGTGCGGGGTCTAAGCACTAACCGGTATTCACCAGAGCTCCTGATGGTGGAGATGGGCTTTGCTACGTGTTAGTACCAGGTTAAAACCCTGGTACTAACAGCTGTATTGTGTGTGAAGAGGGTGACAGGGAGGCTGTACTATGGCAGGGGACTGTATTATGGGTATTTTGTGTACAGAAAGTGGATGGGGGCTGTATTATGTGTGAGGAGCAGACAAGGGGCTGTATTATGTGTACAGAAAGTGGATAGGGGCTGTATTAAGTGTAAGGAAGGTGGATGGGGCCTGTATTATGTGTGATGAGTAAAGATGGGCCCAATGTTCGAGTCAAGCGTAAATTCGACTTGAACATCGGGTGTTCGTTTGCTTGCGAGATCACAGTGCATTGAAGGCTGCTGATTGGCCAAAGCATGCACCTGACCTGTATGCTTTGGCCAATCACAGCTCGATGTACAGTAAGAGCCATGATTGGCCAAAGGCAGGGTGCCTTTGGCCAATCATAGCTCAGAGGTCAGAGGGAAAAAAGTCCACGCCCCACACTATATAAGGCTGCTTACACATAGTGTTTAGGCAGGTTAATTAGTGGATTGGGCGTGCAGTCAGTGTAGTGTATATAATAAAGTATAGAGTATATATTGTAGTCAGTGTAGTGTATATAATACAGTACAGAGTATATAGTTCAGTCAGTGTGGTGTATATAATACAGTGCAGAGTATATAGTGCATTCAGTATAGTGTATAAAATGCAGTGCAGAGTATATAGTGCAGTCAGTGTAGTGTATATAATGCAGTGCAGAGTATATAGTGCAATCAGTGTAGTGTATATAATGCAATGCAGAGTATATAGTGCAATCAGTGTAGTGTATATAATGCAATGCAGAGGATATAGTGCGGAGTATATAATACAGTGCAGTGCAGAGTATATAATACAGTGTATTGAAGTGGTTAAGGGGAACCCTATGTCCCCCCAAAATCCATACCAGGCCCTTTGGGTCTTTTTAAAAAAAATGCTGAGGGGTCCCCCCCAAAATCCCTACCAGACCCTTATCTGAACAAGCAACCTAGCAGGTCAGGAAAGGGGGGGCGAGCGAGCACCCCCCCTCCTGAACCATACCAGGCCACTTGCCCTCAACATGGGGAGGGTGCTTTGGGTTGCCCCCAAGGCACCTTGTCCCCATGTTGATGGGGAAAAGGGCCTCTTCCCGACAACCCTGGCCGGTGGTTGTCGGGGTCTGCGGGTGGGGAGCATATTGGAATCTGGAAGCCCCCTTTAACAAGGGGGCCCCCAGATCCTGCCCCCCCATGTGAATACCCATTCACCAAAAAAAGTGTTAAAGTACAAACCACAAGAGACAGTTTTTGACGTAACCGGGTGACCCCGCCCCCTTCTGACAACCACTGCAGATTGAAAAGGAAAGGTAATTTTTAATAACATTCAATTACAATACGATTAGTGTCGCAATTATATGTGCTATATTATTTTTTCTTTACGTGCTATTTTTTTCCCCAATGAAAGTGGAGTTACCCTTTAAAAATATAAAAGTGTGTACTGGTGACAGGGTCTTCTTAAAGCATATTTAATTGGTTGAAGAACTGTGTGCATATGTGTGCTGTGTATCAGTGAGTAGACTTATGTTCAATTTAACTGAAGCGATGGTGGACTACAGTTATAATATTGTGCGTCTATAGTTATATCCCTCTAGTGCTGGGCGCCACATCATATCTGTGAGCCCAACCAAAAGGATTGTGGAACTAGTAGTCTTTCAGACTGGCGATCCTGTTGCGTGAAATTACATGTGGACTACACATCCCAGGGATCCTTGCTACAACCAGAGGAGACTTCTGGAGGAACTATAAAAGAGTCAAGAGATCCGCCCCGCGCTCACCTTCTGATGGCCATCAATGAGTACCTGTGCGACTATGGCACAAGGACAGGGTCAGGGGAGCTTGGCTTTTTTGGCAACGCCAGTTGCTCATTATCAAGAATGCATGCACTGTCATGTCACCATTTGAGGAGGCCACGAGGATGGTGAGCAGTGACAGTGCATGCATCAGTGATACTGTCTCCCTTGTGTACCTGTTGGAGCACACGCTGCGTGGAATAATGGACAGGGCACTTGAGGCAGAACAGAGGGAGGCCCCCTTTATCCAGACAGTGTTCCTGCGGGCCCGCCGATCACACAGGAAGAGGAGAAGGAGGAGGAGGATTGTGTCAGCATGGAGGTGGAGCCAAGCACTCAGCATCAGCAGCAGTCTTCAAGGGATCGTTTTAAGTTCCTAGAAACCCATGGACTTGTACATGGCTGGGAGGAGGTGGCTGCGGATCATGTCGTCCTTAGTGACCCAGAGGACTCCGGACCGAGTGCCTCAGCAAACCTACGCTGCATGGCCTCCCTGATCCTGCAAAGCCTGCAAAAGGACCCTCGAATTTATGTGATCAAGGAGAGGGATCATTATTGGCTGGCAACCCTTTTTGATCCACGTTACAAGGGTAAGGTTGCGGAACTTATCCTGCCGTCTCAGAGGGAGCAGAGGATGAAACATCTTCGGGAGGCCTTGCAGAAAGGTTTGTGCAATGCGTTTCCAGAGCCTAGGAGGTTACAATTTCCTGGTCTTGGTCCTGGACAACATGTTGCTGAGGCTTCGGTCAGTCACTAAAGAAGCGGTGGAGAAGGTGGCCGTCTGACCGATGCATTCAGACAATTTTTTACTCCGCAGCCCCAAGGTCTGATCAGTTCCAGCAACCATTGCCAGCGTCTGATTTACATGGTGCAGGAATACCTAGGGGCAAGATCAGACTTGGAGACCTTTCCAACCAAAAATCTTCTGGGTTACTGGGTCTTGAGGATGGATCACTGGCCAGAGCTTGCACAGTATGCAATTGAGCTACTGGCCTGTCCTGCATCCAGCATTCTTTCGGAATGCACATTCAGTGCTGCTGCAGGCTTTGTAACCGATCACAGGGTGCGCCTGTCCACCGACTCGGTCGATTGGCTCACCTTCATAAAAATTAATCAGTCTTGGATCACCAGCTACCAAGCCACCTGATGCTGATGTAACCGAATAATTTTTTTATGAATGTGAGATCCCTTCAAGACTGCCTATGCTGATGCTGAGTAGGGATGAGCCGAACAACCCCCGGTACGGTTCGCACCAGAACCTGCGAACGGACCGAAAGTTCACGCAAACTTTAGAACCCCATTAAAGTCTATGGGACTCGAACATTTGGAATCAAAAGTGCTAATTTTAAGGGCTAAGATGCAAGTTATTGTCCTTAAAATGGTTTGGGGACCCGGGTCCTGCCCCAGGGGACATGTATCAATGCAAAAAAAAGTTTTAAAAACTGCAATTTTTTCGAGAGCAGTGATTTTAATGATGCTTAAAGTGAAAAAAAAAGTGAAATATTCATTTAAATATCATACATAGGGGGTGTCTATAGTATGCCTGAGAAGTGGCATGTGTTTCCCGTGTTCAGAACTGTCCCTGCACAAAATGACATTTCTAAAGGAAAAAAAGTCATTTAAAACTGCTTGCGGCTTTAATGTAATGTCTGGTCCCGGCAATATGGATGAAAATCATTGGGAAAAATGACATGGGTACCCCCCCCCCCAGCCCATTACCAGTCCCTTTGGGTCTTGTTTGGATATTAAGGGGAACCCCGCACCCAAATTAAAAAAGGAAAGGCGTGGGGCCCCCAGGCCCTATATACTCTGAACCTCTGAACAGCAGTATACAGGTGGTGCAAACAAGACAGGGACTATAGGTTTGTTGTTACGTAGAATCTGTATGTAATGTTGAACTGGTAAATTTTTAAAGTGTAGCTCCAGCCAAAAAATCAATTTTTAAGCTTTTTAGAAAACATAGGGAAGGGTTATCTCCCCTGTAACATTTGTTTTGCTGTCTGTGCACCTGTTCAGAAAATTTCACCTCACGTTCTGTCCCAATGACAAATGTTTTTAGAAAATTTGTTTTTTTTGGTGAAACAAGGATTGGTGATAAAGCATCAGTGGAGAGGAGACACCTTTTTCCCATATTAACTTTTACAGGAGAGAATTTCCCTTCCTAGGTGTAGATTTCCTCTCATTTCCTGTTGTCTCCTTCCGTTTGCAAGTAGGAGTCGTTTGTAAGTTAGATGTTTGAAAGTAGGGGCCTGCCTACTCTGCAGAAATTTGGCCCTTAGGTGTTGGTGTTGCCACAACACTATAAGCCCTCACAGTTATTCTTGGTGGGCGCTGGAACGCTCTATTGTGAACTATTATATCAAGAATTGTAATTACATGCCATTGTTGACCAGTGGTAGGAAAAATTAGGCCTTTGGTGGTGGTGCTGGTGCCACAACACTGTAAGTCCTCACAGTTACTCTTGGTGGGCCCAGGAATGGGCCCAGCTGTGAAATATTAGATCAAGAATTGTAATTACATGCCCCTGTTGAATAGGGATGAGCCGAACACCCCCCAGTTCGGTTCGCACCAGAACTTGCGAACAGGCAATAAATTTGTTCAAACATCCAAACACCGTTAAAGTCTATGGGACTCGAACATGAAAAATCTAAAGTGCTAATTTTAAAGGCACAGTACCCCCACCCCCGGAACCAGTATGTTCTGAGTAGGGATGAGCTGAGAACACCCTGTAAAAGTCTATGGGAGAAATCTAAAGTTCTAATTTTAACCACTTAACGACCGCCCACCGCCGATTTACGTCGGCAGAATGGCACGGACAGGCAGAATCACGTAGATCTACGTGATCGCCTTTGTGCAGTTGGGGGGTCCATCCGGACCCCCCTTCACTGCAGTGAGCGGCCGTTAAGTGTTCGGGAGCGATCAGGCATGAGGGGGCGGCCGCTCGATTCCGCCCCCCCCCTCGCGATCGCTCCCGGCCAATGAAAATGCTTCCTCCGCCATGTGATGTAAACAAGGCTGGAGGAAGTGATGTCATCTCCCTCGCCGCGGTCTTTTCGTTCCCGGCGCCGAGCAGAGAAGAAGCAGGTTAGTGCTCCAGCAGTCCACTGACACGTAGGTACACATAGGCACACAAATCACCCCCCAGTCACCCCCAGATCACCCCCCAGGTCACCCCAAAGCCCCCAATCACAGTGTCACTGATTGCAGTGATCATTTATTTTACTGATCACTGCATTTAGTGTCATCTGTGATTGTAAAAAGTTGCAGGGCAGTTAGGATTAGGCCCCTTTAGGTCCAGGGTAGCCCCCTAACCCCCCCTAATAAAGGTTTAACCCCTTGATCACCCCCCAGGTAACCCTTTCACCCCCTAACTTCAGCGTCACTAAGCGATTGTTTTTCCGATCGCTGTATTCGTGTCGCTGGTGTTTTAGATAGGCAGTTTTTTTTTTTAGGTTCGCCGCAGGTTTTTATTAGTGTCAGGTACCCCCATATATTATTTTAACCCCCTGATTGCCCCTAGAGTTAACCCTTTCACCAGTGATCGCCGTATAAGCGTCACTGGTGTCACTGGTTAGCCAGTAAGTTATCTAGTTATTTAGGTAACCCTCAGGTTTTTATATAGCGTCGGGTACCCCCATATTTAACCTAATAAAGGTTTTAACCCCCTGATTGCCCCTAGTTAACTCTTTCACCAGTGATCACCATATAAAGGTTACAGGTGACGCTGGTTGATTAGTTTGCTTTTTATAGCATCAGGGCACCCGCCGTATATAACCCAATAAAGGTTTAACCCCCCTGATCGCCCGGCGGGTGAGATCAATTAGGTTTTAGCGCCAGAGAGGGTCTGCGTCGCCCCAGGCAGTGTTAGGTTAGTTCCAGTAACGCTAACACCCACGCGCAAAGCATACACCCCCCTTAGTGGTATAGTATCTGATCAGATCTATACTAGCATCCCCAGCGGTTTAGGGTTCCCAAAAACGCAGTGTTAGCGGGATCAGCCCAGATACCTGCTAGCGCCTGCGTTTAGCCCCTCCGCCCAGCCCAGCCCAGCCCACCCAAGTGCAGTATCGATCGATCACTGTCACTTACCAATCACAACACACATAACTGCAGCGTTCGCAGAGACAGGCCTGATCCCTGCGATCGCTAACAGTTTTTTTGTAGCGTTTGATATATTTGCTGACGACAGTCAGGTGCTTTTTTTCCTGTGAATCTTACTAGTGTACCCCTAAATTTAGAGCCCAAAAAGGCAAGACGAAGGTACACTAGTAAAGAGGCCTACGAGATTCTGAGCATGACAGATAGTGAAGAGGAGGTCACGTATCTGTCAGATTCAGGCTCAGAATATCTTCCCGTAGAAGACAGTGACGTCAGCGGCCCCACGTCAGATAGCTCTGACGACGAAGTTGAGGTCCCTGCTAAGGTCAGGTGTACCCGATCCCGATCTTCTGAGGTTGTTGAGGAGCAAGAACCGCAGGTCTCTCGTATCATGGAGCAGAGTAGTACTAGCGCCGCTATTCCTTCTGGTGAACTGGCAAGCACCAGCGGCCTAGTACAGCCTGGACGTACATCCAGCACTGCAGTAACACTTGGTGACGTGGCGAGTCCCATAAGTGCAGTTCAAGCTGGCGAGGTGGCAAGCACAAGTAGTGTCCCGCTGCCACCAAGAAGACAAAGGCAGGCCCGTCGTGCCCATACTGCCCTTCCTGCAGAATTCGCCTATCCTGATTGGGTCCCCACCACTTCTGCAGAACCCGTACTTCCCCCATTCACTGCCCAACCCGGTATTCAGGTGGAAACAGCTGATTTTATTCCAATTGATTTTTATTCGCTGTTTTTCACGGAAGATCTCTATAGATCTATTGTGGACCAGAGTAATTTATATGCTGGTCAATTTATCACCGCTAACCCCCAGTTGCCTAAAATTGCCAGAAATTGGAAACCAATTACGGTTTCCGAATTTAAGACCTTTCTGGGCCTTTCCCTCAACATGGGCACACATAAATTTCCGTCATTGCGTGCTTATTGGTCCACGCACCCAATTGACCACATGCCCGTGTTCTCTCCCTCCATGTCCAGGGCACGATACGAGCAGATTTTGCGGTTCATGCACTTCAACGACAATGAACTTTGTCGTCCACGTGGGGACCCTGAATACGACCGGCTCTATAAAATTCGGCCCCTCATAAACCACTTCAACGAACGTTTTGCAGCCTTGTTTACTCCCGATCAAGTTGTCTGCGTTGATGAGTCCCTGATTAAATTTTCTGGCCGCTTGTCTTTCAAGCAGTACCTTCCCAGCAAGCGTGCCAGATACGGGGTCAAGCTCTACAAGTTCTGTGACAGGGCAACAGGCTATGTAGTGAACTTTACGGTTTATGAGGGAAAAGACAGTCAGATTGAGTCGGTCAACTGCCCAGATTACATAGGGAGCGCTGGCAAGATAGTGTGGAACTTGGTGTCACCCTTATTCGGAAAGGGGTACCACTTGTATGTGGACAATTATTACACGAGCGTGCCACTGTTTAGTCACTTGTTTGATCATAAGATTGGAGCATGTGGCACCGTGCGACCTGATCGCCGGGGCTTTCCCCAGCGGCTTGTAGATGCCCGTCTTAGGCTGGGGGAGAGAGCCTGCTTGAAGTGTAATAACTTGCTCGCTATGAAGTGGAGGGACAATAAGAATGTTTTCCTTCTTACCTCCCTTCATGCAGACACGACAGTCCAAATTCGTACGGCAACTGGTGTTGTGGAGAAACCCCTCTGTGTCCACGAATATAACCAAAATATGGGAGGGGTGGACCTCAACGACCAGTTGATGGCGCCGTATCTAATTGACCGTAAGGCGAGACGCTGGTACAAAAAAGTGTCTCTATCATTATTCCAATTGGCTTTGCTGAACGCTCATGTGCTATACAGAGCTTCAGGCGGGACGTTATCTCTTCTAAAATTCCAGAATGAGATAGTCACAGAACTCCTGTATCCAGGCGGTTCTGCACCTCACCATCCCCAACCAAATGCAGTAAGCCGGCTGCATGAGAGGCATTATTCGTATGTCCTCCCGAGTACCCCTACCCAAAGCCACCCCCAAAAAAGATGTCGTGTCTGTAGCAAGCGCGGATTTAGGCGTGACACCCGTAGTTTTTGTCCACTCTGTCCTGACAAGCCTGGTCTTTGCCAAGGTGAATGTTTTGAACGCTACCACTCAAAAGTGAAGTTTTAGCGTAGGGTACAGCATTTCACAGACTAGCACACACTTACACAGGGTCTCCCAAGATGCCATTACATTTTGAGAGACCCGAACCATTACAGTTGTAAAGTTACAAAAAAAAGTGTAAAAAAGAAAAAAAAAAACGTAAAAAACAAAACACAAAAAAAATATAAAATAAAAAAAACAAAAATAGTTGTCGTTTTATTGTTCTCTCTCTCTCTATTTTCTCTCTATTGTTCTGCTCTTTTTTACTGTATTCTATTCTGCAATGTTTTATCATGCTTGCTTTTCAGGTATGTAATTTTTTGTTTTCAGGTGCGCCATTCAACTGCAGCGCGGAATTATTTATCTTGACAGCAACAGCGTTTGCTCCCACGATACATAAAGCCGTGACTCCAGTGCTGTAGGAGGTGATTTCACCACCACAGTTAAAAAAAGAGCATATATGCCGAAGCATGGGGGCAGCAGGGGCGGAGGAGCGATTTTGCTCCTAATGCCGCGTACATACGGTCGAAATTCCGACGGAGGCCTGCCCGTGGAAAATTCCGACCGTGTGTACGCGGCATAACTTTTTTGCGGGAGGATGCCCCCATGCTTCGGCATATATATATATTTTAGGCACAGGTTGCGTTAAAACATTTTTTTATTTTTTACTAGGTTTTGTTTTGGTATTTGCTTTGCAGGTATGGCATGGTAAGGTCTTACTGTTGTACTGTAATGTTACTTTGTTTTAATGTTAACCACCATTTGCTTAACAGGTACGCCATTCAGTTGCAGCGCGGATCTATTTATCTTGACAGCAACAGCGTTTGCTCCCACGATACATAAAGCCGTGACTCCAACGCTGTAGGAGGTGATTTCACCACCACAGTTAAAAAAAAGAGCATATATGCCGAAGCATGGGGGCAGCAGGGGCGGAGGAGCGATTTTGCTCCTAATGCCGCGTACATACGGTCGAAATTCCGACGGAGGCCTGCCCGTGGAAAATTCCGACCGTGTGTACGCGGCATAACTTTTTTGCGGGAGGATGCCCCCATGCTTCGGCATATATATATATTTTAGGCACAGGTTGCGTTAAAACATTTTTTTATTTTTTACTAGGTTTTGTTTTGGTATTTGCTTTGCAGGTATGGCATGGTAAGGTCTTACTGTTGTACTGTAATGTTACTTTGTTTTAATGTTAACCACCATTTGCTTAGCAGGTACGCCATTCAGTTGCAGCGCGGATCTATTTATCTTGACAGCAACAGCGTTTGCTCCCACGATACATAAAGCCGTGACTCCAACGCTGTAGGAGGTGATTTCACCACCACAGTTAAAAAAAAGAGCATATATGCCGAAGCATGGGGGCAGCAGGGGCGGAGGAGCGATTTTGCTCCTAATGCTGCGTATATACGGTCGAAATTCCAACGGAGGCTTGCCCGTGGAAAAGTCAGACCGTGTGTACGCGGCATAACCTTTTATGCTGCGTACATACGGTCGAAATTCCGACGAAGGCTTGACCGTGTGTACGCGGCATAACTTTTTTGCGGGAGGATGCCCCCATGCTTCGGCATATATGCCCATCATTAGAAGTGGGTGGATGAAGGGAGGTATTCTAATGGTGGGCATACCCACCAATCAATCTCTTTTTTTCGTTCAGCCAATAGGCTGTATGAAAAAAAAGATTACAATACATGTCCAACAAGGACCAGCAACGTACTGGTATGTTGCTGGACTTTGAATGTTTATACCAGAATGATGCCTGCGGGTTTAGGTATCATCTTGGTATCATTCTTTTCAGCCAGCGGCCGGCTTTCATGTAAAAGCAATTCTAGCAGATAATTAGCCTCTAGACTGCTTTTACAAGCAGTGGGAGGGAATGTCCCCCCCCCCCGGATATAAAAAGCGCCATTGGGAAATTGGGAAAGCATTTTATCACACCGATCTTGGTGTGGTCAGATGCTTTGAGGGCAGAGGAAAGATCTAGGGTCTAACCCCCCCAATTTTTTTCAAAAAAAGAGTACCTGTCACTACCTATTGCTATCATAGGGGATATTTACATTCCCTGAGATAACGATAAAAATGGTAAAAAAATAAAATATGGAAGGCACAGTTTAAAAATAAAATAAAAAAGCCAAATAAATAATAAAAAAAAAAAAAAAAAAGCACCGCTGTCCCCCCCTGCTCTTGCGCAAAGGCGAACGCAAGCGTCGGTCTAGCGTCATATGTAAACAGCAATTGCATCATGCATGTGAGGTATCACCGCGAAGGTCAGATCGAGGGCAGTCATTTTAGCAGTAGACCTCCTCTGTAAATCTAACGTGGTAACCTGTAAAGGCTTTTAAATGCTTTTAAAAATGAATGTAGTTTGTCGCCGCTGCGCGTTTGTGCGCAATTTTAAAGCATGTCGTGTTTGGTATCCATGTACTCGACCTATGATCATCTTTTTTATTTCATCAAACATTTGGGCAATATAGTGTTTTTTAGTGCATTAAAAATAAAAAAAGTGTGTTTTTCCCCCAAAAAATGCGTTTGAAAAATCGCTGCGCAAATACTGTGTGGAAAAAAAAAATGCAACACCCACTATTTTAATCTGTAGGGCCTTTGCTTTAAAAAAATATATAATGTTTGGGGGTTCAACATAATTTTCTTGCAAAAAAATTTTTTTTTTTATGTAAACAAAACGTGTCAGAAAGGGCTTTGTCTTCAAGTGGTTAGAAGAGTGGATGATGTGTGACATAAGCTTCCTAATGTTGTGCATAAAATGCCAGGACAGTTCAAAACCCCCCCAAATGACCCCATTTTGTAAAGTAG
The DNA here is from genome assembly GCA_029206835.1 of Rana muscosa. Classification (NCBI taxonomy): domain Eukaryota; kingdom Metazoa; phylum Chordata; class Amphibia; order Anura; family Ranidae; genus Rana; species Rana muscosa. Next base: position 910,121,314 of record CM055117.1, on the reverse strand, counting down.
ACACCTCAAGCTATTTGCTGAGAGGCATGTTGAGCCCATTGAATATTTTTTTTTTTGTCCCAAGTGATTGAATAATGACCAAAAAAAAAAAAAATGTACAAAAAGTTGTCACTAAATTATATATTGCTCAAACATGCCATGGGCATATGTGGAATTACACCCCAAAATACATTCTGTTGCTTCTCCTGAGTACGGGGATACCACATGTGTGGGACTTTTTGGGAGCCTAGTCGCGTACGGGACCCCAAAAACCAAGCACCGCCTTCAGGATTTCTATGGGTGTAAATTTTTGATTTCACTCCTCACTGCCTATCACAGTTTCGGAGGCCATGGAATGCCCAGATGGCACAAAACCCCCCCAAATGACCCCATTTTGGAAAGTAGACACCCCAAGCTATTTGCTGAGAGGTATGTTGAGTATTTTGCAGATCTCACTTTTTGTCACAAAGTTTTGAAAATGTAAAAAAAGAAAAAAAAAAAGAAAAAAAAATGTCTTTCTTAATTTTCAAAAACAAATGAGAGCTGTAAAATACTCACCATGCCTCTCAGCAAATAGCTTGGGGTGTCTACTTTCCAAAATGGGGTCATTTGTGGGGGTTTTGGGCTATTTTGACATTTTATGGCCTTCAAAACTGTGATAGGTAGTGAGGAGTGAAATCAAAAATTTACGCCCTTAGAAATCCTGAAGGCGGTGCTTGGTTTTTGGGGCCCTGTACGCAGCTAGGCTCCCAAAAAGTCCCACACATGTGGTATCCCCGTACTCAGGAAAAGCAGCAGAATGTATTTTGGGGTGCAATTCCACATATAACCATGGCATGTGTGAGCAATATATCATTTAGTGACAACTTTTTGTACATTTTTTTTTCTTTTTGTCATTATTCAATCATTTGGGACAAAAAAAAATATTCAATGGGGTCAACATGCCTCTCAGCAAATAGCTTGGGGTGTCTACTTTCCAAAATGGGGTCATTTGGGGGGGTTTTGTGCCATCTTGGCATTTTATGGCCTTCAAAACTGTGATAGGTAGTGAGGAGTGAAATCAAAAATGTATGCCCTTAGAAACCTTGAAGGCGGTGCTTGGTTTTTGGGGTCCCGTACGCGGCTAGGCTCCCAAAAAGTCCTACACATGTGGTATCCCCATACTCAGGAGAAGCAGCAGAATGTATTTTGGGGTGTAATTTCACATATGCCCATGGCATGTGTGAGCAATATATCATTTAGTGACAACTTTGTGCAAAAAAAAAAAGTTTGTCATATTCCCGCAACCTGTGGCAAAATATATAATATTCCATGGACTCAACATGCCTCTCAGCAAATAGCTTGGGGTGTCTACTTTCCAAAATGGGGTAATTTGGGGGGGTTTTGTGCTATTTTGGCATTTTATGGCCTTCGAAACTGTGATAGGTAGTGAGGAGTGAAATCAAAAATTTACGCCCTTAGAAATCCTGAAGGCGGTGCTTGGTTTTTGGGGCCCTGTACGCGGCTAGGCTCCCAAAAAGTCCCACACATGTGGTATCCCCGTACTCAGGAAAAGCAGCAGAATGTATTTTGGGGTGCAATTCCACATATAACCATGGCATGTGTGAGCAATATATCATTTAGTGACAACTTTTTGTACATTTTTTTTTTCTTTTTGTCATTATTCAATCATTTGGGACAAAAAAAAAATATTCAATGGGGTCAACATGCCTCTCAGCAAATAGCTTGGGGTGTCTACTTTCCAAAATGGGGTCATTTGGGGGGGTTTTGTGCCATCTTGGCATTTTATGGCCTTCAAAACTGTGATAGGTAGTGAGGAGTGAAATCAAACATTTATGCCCTTAGAAACCTTGAAGGCGGTGCTTGGTTTTTGGGGTCCCGTACGCGGCTAGGCTCCCAAAAAGTCCTACACATGTGGTATCCCCATACTCAGGAGAAGCAGCAGAATGTATTTTGGGGTGTAATTTCACATATGCCCATGGCATGTGTGAGCAATATATCATTTAGTGACAACTTTGTGCAAAAAAAAAAAGTTTGTCATATTCCCGCAACCTGTGGCAAAATATAAAATATTCCATGGACTCAACATGACTCTCAGCAAATAGCTTGGGATGTCTACTTTCCAAAATGGGGTAATTTGGGGGGGTTTTGTGCTATTTTGGCATTTTATGGCCTTCGAAACTGTGATAGGTAGTGAGGAGTGAAATCAAAAATTTACGCCCTTAGAAATCCTGAAGGCGGTGCTTGGTTTTTGGGGCCCTGTACGCGGCTAGGCTCCCAAAAAGTCCCACACATGTGGTATCCCCGTACTCAGGAAAAGCAGCAGAATGTATTTTGGGGTGCAATTCCACATATAACCATGGCATGTGTGAGCAATATATCATTTAGTGACAACTTTTTGTACATTTTTTTTTTCTTTTTGTCATTATTCAATCATTTGGGACAAAAAAAAAAATATTCAATGGGGTCAACATGCCTCTCAGCAAATAGCTTGGGGTGTCTACTTTCCAAAATGGGGTCATTTGGGGGGGTTTTGTGCCATCTTGGCATTTTATGGCCTTCAAAACTGTGATAGGTAGTGAGGAGTGAAATCAAAAATTTATGCCCTTAGAAACCTTGAAGGCGGTGCTTGGTTTTTGGGGTCCCGTACGCGGCTAGGCTCCCAAAAAGTCCCACACATGTGGTATCCCCGTACTCAGGAGAAGCAGCAGAATGTATTTTGGGGTGTAATTTCACATATGCCCATGGCATGTGTGAGCAATATATCATTTAGTGACAACTTTGTGCAAAAAAAAAAAAGTTTGTCATATTCCCGCAACCTGTGGCAAAATATAAAATATTCCATGGACTCAACATGCCTCTCAGCAAATAGCTTGGGGTGTCTACTTTCCAAAATGGGGTAATTTGGGGGGGTTTTGTGCTATTTTGGCATTTTATGGCCTTCGAAACTGTGATAGGTAGTGAGGAGTGAAATCAAAAATTTACGCCCTTAGAAATCCTGAAGGCGGTGCTTGGTTTTTGGGGCCCTGTACGCGGCTAGGCTCCCAAAAAGTCCCACACATGTGGTATCCCCGTACTCAGGAGAAGCAGCAGAATGTATTTTGGGGTGCAATTCCACATATAACCATGGCATGTGTGAGCAATATATCATTTAGTGACAACTTTTTGTAATTTTTTTTTTTTTTTTGTCATTATTCAATCACTTGGGACAAAAAAAAAAAAATATTCAATGGGCTCAACATGCCTCTCAGCAATTTCCTTGGGGTGTCTACTTTCCAAAATGGGGTCATTTAGGGGGGTTTTGTACTGCCCTGCCATTTTAGCACCTCAAGAAATGAGATAGGCAGTCATAAATTTAAAGCTGTGTAAATTTCAGAAAATGTACCCTAGTTTGTAAACGCTATAACTTTTGCGCAAACCAATAAATATCCGCTTATTGACATTTTTTTTTACTAAAGACATGTGACTGAATACATTTTGGCCTAAATGTATGACTAAAATTGAGTTTATTCGATTTTTCTTATAACAAAAAGTAGAAAATATCATTTTTTTTCAAAATTTTCGGTCTTTTTCTGTTTATATCGCAAAAAATAAAAATCGCAGAGGCAATCAAATACCATTAAAAGAAAGCTCTATTTGTGGGAAGAAAAGGACGCAAATTTCATTTGGGTACAACATTGCATGTCCGCACAATTTACAGTTAAAGCAGCGCAGTGCCGAATCCCAAAAACAGGCCTGGTCCTAATGGCCCGAAATGGTCCGGGGCTTAAGTGGTTAAAGGCTTATATGCAAGGTATTCTCATAAAAAGTGTTTGGGAACCCGGGTCCTGCCCCAGGGGACATGTATCAATGCAAAAAAAAGGTTTTAAAACGGCCGTCTTTTCGGGAGCAGTGATTTTAATAATACTTAAAGTGAAACAATAAAAGTGAAATATTCCTTTAAATTTCGTACCGGGGGGTGTATAGTATGCCTCTGAAGTAGCGCTTGTTTCCCGTGCTTAGAACTGTCCCTGCACAAAGTTTCATTTCTGAAGGTAAAAAAGTAATTTAAAAGCCCTATAATGAATTGTTGGCTCCTGGCAATGCAGAGATAAGTCATTGATAAAAAAAAAAAATGCGTGGGGGTCCCCCCAAATAAATTTACCAGGCCCTTCAGGTCTTGTATGGAAAAAATAAGGGGAACCCTGCGTCAAATTGAAAAAAAAATTACGTGGGGTTTCCCCAAATATCCATGCGGGCGGGGGGCTTATCGGAATCTGGACGACCCCTTTAACAAAGGGGACCCCCAGATCCTGCCCCCCCAAATGGTAATTGGTAAGGGGTAAAATGGACATCTCATTGCTGGAGCCTGGACCTGGATGGAGAGGAGATCATCCACCGCTGGACCCCGGAGAGGAGAGCATCCATCGCAGGATACCGAGAGTGGATTACCACCGCTGGAATCTTTTTTTTATTTTTTTTTAATCTTTTTTATTTTTAATAAAGGACTTTTCCCAACGGTGTCTGTGTGGTTTTTTTTTACACTTTCTTTGTGAAATGGTAGGGGTACAATGTACCCCTTACCAATTCACATGGGGGGGCCGAGATCTGATAAGCCGATTCCGATAAGCCCCCCGCCCGCAGACCCCCACAACCACTGGGCAAGGGTTGTGGGGGTGAGGCCCTTGTCCCCATCAACATGGGGACATGGTGCTTTGAGTTGTCACAGATCCCCAAAGCATCCTCCCCATGTTGAGGGCATGTGGCCTGGTACGGTTAAGGAGGGGGGGCACTCTCTCGTCCTCCCTCTTTTCCTGCTGCCTGCCAGGTTGCATGCTCGGATAACGGGTCTGGTATGGATATTTTGGGGAACCCCACGTCATTTGTTTTTAAATTTGACGCAGGGTTCCGCTTAATATCCATACCAGACCTGAAGGGCCTGGTAATTGAATTTGAGGGGACCCCCACGCATTTTTTTTTTTATCAATGACTTTTCTCTGTATTGCCGGGAGCCGACAATTCATTATAGCCGCGAGTGCTTTTAAATTCCTTTTTTTCCTTCAGAAAAGACACTTTGTGCAGGGACAGTTCTAAGCACGGGAAACAAGTGCTACTTTACAGGCATACTATACACCCCCCCCCCCCCGGTACGAAATTTAAAGGAATATTTCACTTTTATTGTTTCACTTTAAGCATTATTAAAATCACTGCTCCCAAAAAAACGCTTGTTTTTAAAACTTTTTTTGCATTGATACATGTCCCCTGGGTTCCCAAACACTTTTTATGACAATAACTTGCATATAAGCCTTTAAAATTAGCACTTTAGATTTCTCCCATAGACTTTTAAAGGGTGTTCTATGGCTTTTCGAATTTGCCGCGAACACCCCAAATTGTTCGCTGTTCGGCGAACAGGCAATGTTCGACTCGAACTCGAAGCTCATCCCTACTGTTGAACAGGGGCAGAAAAATTGGGCGCAGGAATGGGCCTTGCTGTGAATTATTAGATCAAGAATTGTAATTACATGCCCCTGTTGAACAGGGGCATAAAAATTGTGCCTTAGGCACTGGTGCCACAACACTGCAACCCCTCACAGATACTCTAGTTGGAGCGCAGGAATGAGCCCTGCTGCAAAGTATTGCATTAAAAATTGTAATTACACGCCCCTGTTAAACAGGGGCTGAAAAATTGGGCCTTAGGCACTGGTGCCACAACACTGCAACCCCTCACAGATACTGTAGTTGGAGCGCAGCAATGAGCCCTGCTGCAAAGTATTTCATTAAAAATTGTTATTACACACCCCTGTTAAACAGGGGCTGAAAAATTGGGCCTTAGCCACTGGTGGCAGTGCCCAGAAACAAAAATGTTCTTACATGCTATCAGCATGATCATTGAGGAGGAAGAGGATAGTCACTCAGCATAAGAGGATAGTCACTCTGCATCAGCATAGGCAGTCTTGAAGGGATCTGACATTTCATAGAAAATTATTCTGTTACATCAGCATCAGGTGCTTAGTAGGTGGTGGTGATCCAAGACTGATTCATTTTTATGAAGGTCAGTTGATCGACCGAGACGGTGGACAGGCGCACCCTGTGATCGGTTACAAAGCCTCCAGCAGTACTGAATGTGCGTTCCGAAGAACGCTGGATGCAGGACAGGCCAGTAGCTCAATTGCATACTGTGCAAGCTCTGGCCAGTGATCCATCCTCAAGACCCAGTAACCCAGAGGATTTTCGGTGGGAAAGGTGTCCAAGTCTGATCTTGCCCCTAGGTATTCCTGCACCATGTAAAACAGACGCTGGCGATGGTTGCTGGAACCGATCATACCTTGGGGCTGCGGACTAAAGAATTGTCTGAACGCTTCGGTCAGACGGCCACCTTCCCCACCGCTCCTTCTTTGACTGACCGAAGCCTCAGCAACTCGTTGTCCAGGACCAGGAGTTTGTAACCTCCCAGTCTCTGGGAACGCATTGCACAGACCTTTCTGCAAGGCCTCCCGGAGTTGTCTCATCCTCTGCTCCCTCTGCGACGGTAAGATAAGGTCCGCAACCTTACCCTTGTAATGTGGATCAAGGAGGGTTGCCAGCCAGCACGAATACGAGGATCCTTCCGCAGGCTTTGCAGGATCAGGGAGGCCATGCAGCATAGGTTTGCTGAGGCATTCGGTCTGGAGTCCTCTGGGTCACTCCGGCACGACATGTCCGCAGCCACCTCCTCCCAGTCACGTACAAGTCCATGGGTGTCTTGGGACTGTAATTGATCACTTGAAGACTGCTACTGATGCTGAGTGCTAGGCTCCACCTCCATGCTGACACAATCCTCCTCCTCCTCCTCGTCCTCTTCCTGTGTGATAGGTGGGCCAGCAGGAACACTGTCTGGGTAAAGGGGGCCTTGAGAGGTAAGGAAGTCCTCCTCTTCCTCCCTCTGTTATTCCTCAAGTGCCCTGTCCATTATTCTACGCAGCGTGTGCTCCAACAGGTGGACAAGAGGGACAGTGTCACTGATGCATGCACTGTCACTGCTCACCATCCTCGTGGGCACCTCAAATGGTGACAGGACAGTGCATGCATCCCTGATCATGACCCACTGGCGTGGCAAAAAAAAAAACAAGCTCCCCTGACCCTGTCCTGGTGCCATATTGGCACAGATACTCATTGATGGTGCGTGTGCAGCCGCTGCAGCCTCTGTGTGTGCAGCCGCTGCAGCATGGCCAACGTTGAGTTCCACCTGGTGGGCATGTCACAGATTAGGCGGTTCTTGGGCAGGTTAAATTCCTTTTGCAGGTCAGCCAGCCAAGCACTGGCATTATATGACCGGCGGAAAAGCACACAGACTTTCCTGGCCTGCTTCAGGAGATCCTGTAAGCCCAGGTACCTGCCCAAGAACTGCTGCACCACCAAGTTAAGTACATGAGCCAAACAGGGCACATGGGTCAGGTGTCCCTGTCGGAGGGCGGAGAGGAGGTTGGTGCCATTGTTGGAAACCACCATTCCTGGCTTGAGCTGGCGTGGCATCAACCACCTCTGACCCTGCCCCTGCAGAGCTGACAGAATCTCTGCCCCTGTGTGGCTCCTGTCCTCCAAGCACACCAGCTCAAGCACCGCATGGCATCTCTTTGCCTGCATACTTGCATAGCCCCTTGAAAGCCTACGGAGCACCGCTGGTTCCGAGGACAAAGCACAGGAAGAGGCAATGTAGGAAGAAGAAGAGGAGGGGGTGAAGGAGAGAGGTGTGTCAGAATCACCAGTAGTAGCATTTTGGAGGCGTGGTGGCGGAACAACCTCCAACACTACTGCACCCTGTCCTGCATCCTTCCCAGCTGCCAGCACCGTCACCTAATGCGCCGTGAAAGATAGGTAACGTCCCTGTCCATGCCTGCTGGACCATGAGTCAGTGGTAATATGCACCTTACCGCTGACCGCCCTGTCCAGTGAGGCCAAGACATTGCCTTCCACATGCCGGTAGAGAGCCGGAATCGCCTTCCATGAAAAAAAGTGGCGCTTGGGAACCTGCCACTGAGGAACCGCACATTCCACAAACTCATGGAAGGGGGCAGAGTCTACCAACTGAAAAGGCAGCAGTTGAAGTGCTAGCAATTTAGCCAAGCTAGTATTCAACCGCGGGGCATGTGGATGGCTGGGAGCGAACTTCTTTTGGCGTTGCAGCATCTGGGGCAAGGAAATTTGCCTGGTACAATCTGACGTTGGTGTACCGATAGCAGATTTCCCGCAAGTACTTGGCTGTGACACACCTAATTTTACACCTTCATTCCTCTCAGTGCAGGTTTCAGAGAGGACTGAAGGTATAGTGGGGTTGGAGATCCCAGCTGATGAGGAGCAAGGAGAGGTCCACTTTGTTCTTTGATGTGGGTCTTTTAGGTGTGCTTGCCAAAGAACTTCATGGCAGGTCGACATATGTCTTATCAAGCATGTGGTGCCCAAGCGGGTGATGTTTTGGCCACGGGAGACACGCCTGAGACATATGTTGCAAATAGCAGCTCTGCAATCTGATGCACTCGTCTCAAAAAAGGCCAACACCAAGGAACTTTTGGAATAATGCACAGAGACAGAAGTGGCCTGCACATGCGGAGCTCTGCAGTGTGCTGCCCTTAAGCTGGCCCCTGGAGGGCATCCTGCCTCGATGGAGATGTGCCGCCTCCTCCTCTCTCCTATCAGGCACCCACGTAGAGTCTGTGACCTCATCATCCCCTCACTCCTCATCACTGAAGCAAACCTGGCAGTATGCTGCAGCTGGGGGAACATGACTGCCAGATTGCTGTCCTTCTTGGGCACCCCCTTTCTCTGGGCTCACGTTACTGTCTTCCTCTAGCTGGGTACAATCATCAGAGCCTTCAAAACGCTGCGCATCCTCTTGCAGCATGTACATAACACTGTGGTCAAACAGGTCGGGGGACTCCTCAGGAGGACATGGTGGGGCTTAGGGAAGGAGTGACTGATGCCATTGAGCCGAGGGAAGAGGCCGCTTTGGCAGCTGCTTTGCCAAACAAAGTACCCTGAGCCTGGGTGAGAGAGGATGAGGAGCATCAGGACGGCTTGGCCATCCACTTTACCAAGTCTTCGGCATGTTGTGGCTCAACACGGCCAGCTGCCTAAAAAAGGACAAGCGTGTCCCACGGCCACGTGCTGATGAGGATGCACCGTGTCCACGACCAGCACTGTTGCCTCTAGACACAGATCCTGCTTGCTCTCTTTTATTGGCTCGTGACTGTCTGCCTCTCCTTGTTGTCCTTCCAGACATACTAATGGCCTGCAGGGAGATGTAGCTGCACAAAGCTGGGATGTATATATATACTGATTACACTGCAGCTAGCAGAATCAACTGCCTGCCTGTAGTATTATTAGTAAGAGAACACAAGCAATTGTCTTCAGTTAGCTTTAGTTGCACACTGTGCAGAGGACACTGTATACTAACTGAAAATACTGCAGCTCCCTGCCTGTATTAGTATGAGAACACCAGCAATTGTATTCAGGTAAGCTTTAGGTGCACATTGTGCAAAGGACACGGGACACTAAGTGAAAATACTGCAGCTAGCACAATCACCTGCCTGCCTATCAGTATATTATGAAGAGAATAACAGGAACGGATCTAGCTAAACTAAATACAGTGTATAAATATACAGTTGCAAAAAAAAGTATGTGAACCCTTTTGGAATGATATGGATTTCTGCACAAATTGGTCATAAAATGTGATCTGATCTTCATCTAAGTCACAACAATAGACAATCACAGTCAGCTTAAACTAATAACACACAAAGAATGAAATGGTACCATGTTTTTTTTTTAACACACCAAGCAAACATTCACAGTGCAGGTTGAAAAAGTATGTGAACCCCTAGACTAATGAGATCTCCAAGAGCTAATTGGAGTGAGGTATCAGCCAACTGGAGTCCAATCAATGAGATGAGATTGGAGGTGTTGGTTACAGCTGCCCTACAAAAAACACACACCAGTTCTGGGTTTGCTTTTCACAAGAACCATTGCCTGATGTGAATGATGCCTCGCACAAAAGAGCTCTCAGAAGACCTACGATTAAGAATTGTTGACTTGCATAAAGCTGGAAAGGGTTATAAAATTATCTCCAAAAGCCTTGCTGTTCATCAGTCCACAATAAGACAAATTGTCTATAAATGGAGAAAGTTCAGCACTGCTGCTACTCTCCCTAGGAGTGGGCGTCCTGTAAAGATGACTGCAAGAGCACAGCGCAGACTGCTCAATGAGGTGAAGAAGAAGAGTGTCAGCTAAAGACTTACAAAAGTCTCTGGCATATGCTAACATCCCTGTTAGCGAATCTACGATACGTAAAACACTAAGCAAGAAAGGATTTCATGGGAGGATACCACAGAGGAAGCCACTGCTGTCCAAAAAAAAAAAACATTGCTGCACATTTACAGTTTGCACAAGAGCACCTGGATGTTCCACAGCAGTACTAGCAAAATATTCTGTGGACAGATGAAACCAAAGTTGAGTTGTTTGGAAGAAACACACAACACTTTGTGTGGAGAAAATGAGGCACAGCACACCAACCTCATCCCAACTGTGAAGTATGGTGGTGGGGGCATCATGGTTTGGGTTTGCTTTGCTGCGTCAGGGCCTGGACGGATTGCTATCATCGAAGGAAAAATGAATTCCCAAGTTTATCAAGACATTTTGCAGGAGAACTTAAGGCCGTCTGTCCACCATCTGGCACTCAACAGAAGATGGGTGTTGCAACAGGACAACGACCCAAAGCATAGAAGTAAATCAACAACAGAATGGCTTAAACAGAAGAAAATACGCCTTCTGGAGTGGCCCAGTCAGAGTCCTGACCTCAACCCGATTGAGATGCTGTGGCATGACCTCAAGAAAGCGATTCACACTAGACATCCCAAGAATATTGCTGAACTGAAAGAACAGTTCTGTAAAGAGGAATGGTCAAGAATTACTCCTGACCATTGTGCACGTCTAAGCTGCAACTACAGGAAACGTTTGGTTGAAGTTATTGCTGCCAAAGGAGGTTCAACCAGTTATTAAATCCAAGGGTTCACATACTTTTTCCACCTGCACTATGAATGTTTACATGGTGTGTTCAATAAAAACATGGCAACATTTAATTCTTTGTGTGTTATTAGTTTAAAGTGGTTGTAAACCCACTTATGCAACTTGCACCTACAGGTATGCCTAGATTAAGGCTTACCTGTAGGTGCAAGAAATATCTCCTAAACCTACACGGTTTAGGAGATATTTGCAATAAAAGACATGCACCGATGTCTACGGCGCATGCGCGCCATAGACAACGGTGCATTTACAGGGTTAATCCCATTCACAAATCTGGCTTAGCCCGATTTGACGGCTCCCGCGTGCATGCGCGGAGTGACGTCTTTGCCGTCTTTGTCGCTGTGATTGGCTGGAGCGGCGATACCGGGAAGAAATATTCCGGCTATCGCCGCAGCGATGGATGCGGCTGGAGAGGGAGACGAGGACGGCTTTGGGTGCCCTGATCTAAGGTAAGTGATGCATAATGAGCTATTTTGCTAGGCATAATAGCTCATTATGGCTTTCTCTTACAGGTGTTTTAAAAAAAAAAAGTTTTACCTGGGTTTACAACCACTTTAAGCAGACTGTGATTGTCTATTTTTGTGACTTAGATGAAGATCAGATCACATTTTATGACCAATTTGTGCAGAAATCCATATCTATCCAAAAGGGTTCACATACTTTTTTTTGCAACTTTATATATACAGCACCTAGGATGCATATATATCCTCTACACACTGTAACTGCAGCCAATTAACTCGCCTGCCTGCTCTATCTAACTCAAATTAAATGACACTGTCTCTCTCTGTCTGTCTTTAACCACCGCCGCAACACACTACACAAGGCCGCCAAGCAGGCGGCCTTATATAGTGTGGGGCGTGTACTAAACCCCCTGAGACATAATTGGCCAAAGCCACCCTGGCTTTGGCCAATTATGGCTCTCCGTTTTTTCTGCGCTGTGATTGGCCAAAGGATGCGGTTCATACTGCATGCTTGGCCAATCATCAGCCAGCAATGAAAAACAATGGAATAAACTGTTAGCGCAAAAGACTAATGCATGATAGATGGCCAGTCACAGTTCTTTTTAGTCAATTTGCTGGTATATAATGACCATTCCTATAACAGAGGGGAGCAAGGGAAGGGTGATAGGAGGCAGCTGTCCTCAGAGAAAGTCGGCTCTGCACAAGGAAGACAGGGGAACAAAACAGGAAGCGCCACCTAAGTGCAATATTTTAGTCACAATTTATTAAAGACAGACATATGTAAAAAACGGCCTCATCTGTGTGTGTAGTTCACGGTGTGATCCGGTCTCAGGTGCATCCAGGCTCATGGGTAGGCAGAGCAGTGTGTAGTTTTCATCCTGTGGCCACCAGGAAGCCAGCCAGAACCAGCAGGGAACGAGGATGATGACGTCACCAGAAGCCGAACAAGAAAGATCACCGGAAGGAAGGACAGGTGTTCAGCACACCACTGAGAAACCAGGCTACGCGCTCGGAGCTATCTGCTCCTTCAAGAGGCCTAACACGGTACTGCAGCTATGGTACTATTTATGTGCTGTGACCATTAGTGGGACAGCAAGTCCCAGCACACAAAACAAAAGCAGTATGAAAAGAAATGCTAAAAAACAGGCACTTTACCTGGAGCCGAACGTTTTTAACGGCTCTGTCAGCAAAAATCCTTTTGGATTTATTCCTTGGGGACTTTAGTGCCAGGTGGGCTTAATGAAGAAATCGAAGTCCATACCCTTCTGTGAATAAGATATTGTGTTTACCCATATCATGCATATTTCTCTGTATATAGGACACCTTTGTCATACCCACATTGCCAATTTCTATTGTACGCTCACCTATTTGTGTATTTTATACATCATGTTATTTTATGCATGCTTGTAGGGTCTCTGGGTATATGTGGAATATCGTGTGTTTTTTAATGGGGATATGTGATCAGAATATTTTTAGTATTATTTGTATTTTATATGTTAAATGAGAGCTATTTATTCTCCCTCTCCTTCTTCCCCCCCCCCCCTTTTTTCACATATATTTTTTTCATATTTTTTCCATATATATTTTTTCATGTATGTAGCGCTACCCCCAGTTAAGAGAGCCGCTGAGTTTTGTTTCGGGCCCTGTATACAGCACCACCAACCCCCAGCAATCTACTCAACCCACACTGGCACAGTTAGTCTAGGGATTGTTACCTCGTAACGGTCTATACCTGATTATACACAATCTGGCAGTATCAATAGATAACCACTATCTGCAAAGATGACACTAATACCACTGTGATAAAATATAACTGGATTTACTTTGGTATAAGGGTTCAAAGTTAAACACATCACATAGTACACATGCAGAGCCCTGCAGCAATAAACATATTGTTCAGTGATAGTGCAGAGTGATCACCCGCCACGTGCAACTATCTTCTTTCCCTATGCGCAATATGGTGCAGCAACAACGTTTTAACCCCCCACCCTGGTCAGGCCTGACCCAGATTAAAACTCAGTCCCTGATGAGAACAATTCTTCGCATGCAACTTGAACGGTGGTGCACTTTTAGAAAACAATATTTGTAATCCAAGGGGTAGTAAATAACAGGGTGGGCCCACTAGGCCCAACAAAGTAAAAGGATAATGAAGTGAGCAAGTGCTCGCTCACCACTCCGGACGCGATCCCAGTCCGGGCTTCCACCACTGTGTATCCGCACACAGTGTCTCCAACGGTCGGGTCTCCGGTCCAACTGACGTCAGCGAACTCGAGCAGGAACAGATGCCACCCAGGCTCCGCAGTGGGGTGGAAGGCTCTTTGGTCGGTATGCAAGGCCCAAGCTTCAGGCCTTACACAGCAGCATATCCGCACAGGGAGTCCTATTGCTTTCAGCGCGGTGTCCAAAGAGGCCGAGCCTAGCCTCGCCCTCTTCTTATATAGCCCCACCCATGAGTCTCTGCGGTGGCCCAATGCACCCTGGGTGCCAAACAAGATTCTGGGTAACGTAGTCCAGGGGCCATAAAGGAGACCCCGCTACACATATATATTTTTTTCTACATATATATATGTGTATATGGATGTTCTAGTAAGGACACAATCTTATTTCCCCAAAGTATTTTTATATTTCTGCGGTTCTTCCGCTTGTAAATAGTAATCTTTTTCCACCTTATGTATTTTTAGTATTCCCCTTCCCTTCCTCTTCTTACCTACTTGGGTTGTAGTTTTTTAGCATTTCTTTCCATACTGCTTTTGTTTTGTGTGCTGGGACTTGCTGTCCCACTAACCAGAGGGTGTTCGTCAACTATTCCTCCCTGAGAAACACAGATTGATAGTGTTGGCTGCTTTCGACGATGACCATAGCCATTTAGGTCCAGATAGAACCTTCAAGCTGGTCAGGGATAGATTCTATTGGCCGTCCATGAGGGCTGAAGTAGAAAGCTACTGTCGTTCTTGCATCAGGTGCATTCAGAGAAAGACTTTGCCAAGCCGGGCAGCCCCAATGGGCCATCTACAGAGTCAGGGACCAATGAAATTGGTGTACATTGATTTCTTGTGTTTGGAACCTGACCTGAGTGGGCGGAGTAATGTCCTGGTTATGACAGATCATTTTACCCGTTATGCTTAGGCTTTCCCCACTAGGGATCAGCAAACCCATACTGTAGCCAAGACCTGGAGAGTGGAGAAGTTTTTCATTCATTATGGGCTGCCTCAGCGCCTACATTCGGACCAAGGTTGGGACTTTGAGAGTAAGCTAATCCGAAGATTGAACTTTTGAGTATCCAAAAATCAAGAACTACTCCTTACCATCCCCAAGGGGATCCACAACCTGAACGATTCAACCGTACTCTGTTAAATATGTTAGGAACCCTTCCTTTGGAGAAGAAGCAACATTGAGGAGATCACATTGCTGCAGTGGCTCATGCTTACAATAGCACAGCGAATGACTCTACCGGGTACTCCCAACTACTGGTTGATGTTTGAATAGGAAGCTTGCTTGCCGGTGGATCTGGCTTTCGGAACGTCATTAGATCACACATCTCAGGCTTCCTACTGAGGGTACATCGACAGACTTCGAAAGAACTTAAAGACTGCCTATGAGAAGGCTAAGGAAGCATCTACCACCAGGGAACAGAGAAAAGAGAAAAACTTTGATCTCAAGGTAATGCCGCTCACAGACGATCGGACATTCCGACAACAAAACCGTGGATTTTTTTCCGACGGATGTTGGCTCAAACTTGTCTTGCATACACACGGTCACACAAATGTTGTCGGAAATTGCGAACGTCAAGAACACGGTGGCGTACAACACGTACGATGAGCAGAGAAAAATGAAGTTCAATAGCCAGTGCAACTCTTCTGCTTGATTCCGAGCATGCGTGGAATTTTGTGCATCGGAATTGTGTACACACACAATTGTTGTCGGAAAATTTGAGAACCAGCTTTCAAATTTTTGTTCAAAATTCCGACAGCAAATGTCCGATGGAGCCTACACACAGTCGGAATTTCCGACAACAAGCTCCCATCGAACATTTGTTGTCGGAAATTCCGACCGCGTGTACGCGGCATAAGGGTTCAAGACCTGCAACCTGGAGATCGAGTGCTGTTGCACAACCTAGGAGTGCCCGGAAAGCATAAACTGGCTGATCGATGGCGCTCCCAGCCCTATATTATCTGCAAACGATTACCTGGGCTTCCTGTGTATCAGATCCACCCGGAAAGAAAGACTGGCTCCCTAAAAACTTGGCATCAAAATCAATTGCTGCCTATATCCAAGGCTGTCCTAGTGCTTCTACCCCCCTTGCTCAGAGGCATATCAGTCTCCTATGCTAAGGTCTAGGATTTGTCTGGGCCATGGACCCATGCCTCTAGCGGAGAAAAGTGACGAGGAAGAACTAACCCTTGATTGGCTATGGGTTCCCCCCTCTGAAGACAACCCTACGACTTCTCAGACTTTGGGGGAAAACAGTAGGGAAGCATCCCTTGGGAGGAAGACCCGACTCCTTCTGCCTGAAGTCGAAGGGCGGGGCTCCACCCTGTAAGAGGAAACAAGGAAGTTAAGATGAAGCCCAATGACCATTTAGAGGCACCTGATGTGGAAACTCCTGCTCCCCCTAATAATGAAGAAGAAAATGAGAGCGCTCCTGAAACCCGGGAGGAGCCAGAACCTGAGCCAGAACCTGAGTCAGAACTTTTTTTCTATGATAGTGTGTAGGCAAGGCAAGCTTGAGAAGAATCATGATTAAGCTCTGAAGTCCAATGCGAAACGCATCAGTTCACACTAGCTGTTCCCTTTGCTGTGCTATGTATTTGTTATTTTTATTTTAATAAAAGAACAACCAATTTTTTTGGAGTGCGGCAGTCCAAGTTTTCTCACTATTTTTGCATTGAGAAGAATCACGTTGAAAAAAATGCTGTTTTTTTCAATGACATTAAAAACGGTCGTGTGTACATGGCATAAGAAAAGCATCCCCACAACATGATGCTGCCACCACCATTTTTAATGGTGAGATGGTGTGTTCAGGGTGATGTGCAGTGTTAGTTTTCTGCCACATATAGCGTTTTGCTGTTAGACCAAAAAATTCAATTTTGGGCTTATCTGACCAGCGCAACTTCTTCCACATGTTTGCTGTGTCCCCCACATGGTTTCTCACAAACTGAAAAAGGGACTTCTTATGGCTTTCTTTCAACAGTGGCTTTTTTCTTGCCACTCTTCCATAGAGGCCAGATTTGTGGAGTGCACGACTAATAGTCGTTCTGTGAACAGATTCTCCCACCTGAGCTGTGGATCTCTGCTGTTGGCTGCTTCTCTGATTATTTCTTTCCTTGCCCAGCCTTTCAGTTTAGGTGGACGGCCATGTCTTGGTAGGTTTGCAGTTGTGCCATACTCTTTCCATTTTCGGATGACAGATTGAACAGTGCTCCGTGAGAGGTTTAAAGCTTGGGATATTTTTTTTATAACCAACCCTGCTTTAAACTTCTCCACAACTTTATCCCTAAACTGTCTGGTGTGTTCCTTGGCCTTAATGATGCTGTTTGTTCACTAAGGTTTTCCAACAAACCTCTGAGGGCTTCACAGAACAGCCGTATTTATACTGAGATTAAATTACACACAGGTGAACTCTATTTAATAATAATGTGACTTCTGGAGGCAATTGGTTCCACTATATTTTAGTTAGGGGTATCAGAGTAAAGGGGGCTGAATACAAATGCAGGCCACACTTTTTAGATATTTTATTTGTAAAAAAAAAAAACATTTATTTTCCTTCCTCTTCACAATTACCGGTATGTGCCACTTTGTGTTGGTCTATCAAATAAAATCCCAATAAAATACATTTACTTTTTTGGTAGTGACATGACAGAATGTGAAAAATTTCAAGGGGTATAAATACTTTTTCAAGGCACTGTATATGCAGTTGCTGACTTTGGCTTGAGCTCTAACTTCCTATTTTGGCTATATGGCAGGAAGTGAAGGGAAATCTTCCTAATGGACACAAAAAAAATAACAGTTGTTATATCCCTCATTTACTTCATCCAAAATGAAGTTAAACGAGAAGTACAGCCAATGCTCATTTGGCTGTACTTTTCCTGTGGACCACAGGAGTGCAGATCGTTCTGCACGCCTGCACTCCTGAAGCCCACTGTCAGCTGATGTCACAAAGCTGGTCCAGGCTCGCTAAGGATCTTGACCATATTGTAGAGATCCACCCACAAGCCTCTGAGAGCCTGAGCCGGCCGCTCCCGCCCCCTCCACAACCCAGCACTTCAGTCACCAGCTCTCTGCTCAGGGAGCTCTGTTTGATTGCTTGGTTCTCAGCCTTAGAGCTGTCGGGGCACAGATGCAGCATTGGACTGACGATGCATCCACCTAGGCTAAGTGTGACAAAAAATAAATAAAAAAAATACCATATTACGCTTTATAATTGAGGTTGAAGCATTTTATGCCAGGGTTACTAGTTAGCAGCTACGTTGGGAGTCATCAATTCTCAAGATGTAGGTATAAATGAGCTCTGGGTCAGATAAAGGTAATATATTTATTTTTTAGTGAAGTCACTGCAGAGAAGACATTTTATACATTTTACCATTATCCAATAATATATTTACGATAGATAGCAATGTGAATTTTTTTTCCGACAGATAATACAATGTTGGCACTCATGCAGAAGGTTTGCTCTAGATTAGGGAACTTGTAAAATCTTGTGCAAAAGTTCCAGTTTAGGGTTTGAGCAGAAAAGGCTGAAAGAGACACTCCCATTGGATGGGTGTGGAAGGGCTGAGTGAGAAAAATGTCGAGACAAGATAAATATATGTACTGCTGTCTGAGTCTTTGACAGCAAGTGAGCCCAGGATTGATGATGGGTTGGAGAAAATGGCACCGGGGGCAAGTAAGGCAGCTAATTAAGGTTAAATTTTTTAAATAAATCAAATCAAATGTTTTAGGGAAGACTGCCAAGAAATGTCACAAACTTCAGAATACCTGAAATAATTATTACTGGTTTAGGTAGCTAAACAAGTTACTAAGATGTATTTGGTACTCTGGGCAAGAATGCAAACCTGTGTACAGTTCATAATACTGTTCTTCACATTGATCTATTTATTATTATTTTTTTCAGGGTCAAATAATTACACTACTCAAAGAATGTATGATAAAGGTGAGCAGGAAGAGTTGATTTTTTGCTGCTTAAATACATTACAATCTTTTTTGCAGATAGTTAAATGGAAGTTATAATAATTTTAGTCAAGTTTATTTAATTTTTTCTAAAACTACAACATTTATAAACTGATTTTTTTTAAATCACTAACTGCATATAATAAATATTACCCACACATATTTCACATTTAATGAAATGAACTGAAATTAGGGCAGCTTTATGTTGTAGTCTTGGACACAATAAAGAAAGAAAAAAAAACACATACAAAACATGTATTTAAGACGTTTTTATACCTTACTTTTTTCTTCTGAAGCTTTAGTGCTGTTGAGAATTATATACTGTACATTTTTTTTTTTTTAAGTATAATTCTTTATTCAAAGATTTTTTCAGTTATAACAAAACGTATAAACAATATCAGCAATATCAAGGGAAGGAATAAACCTATGTTACAGTAAAAAGAAACAGATCTAGACATCCCACCAGACAGGAAAAAATAGATACAATCAGCAATTAAGACCTGCAACATATCAAATTAACACTTCATAGGCTTAAGAATATAAACCCAAATAACAAAAGAAATAAAAAAAATGCCTAGTTAAGAATATTACCACTATTGTTAACCTAAGGTACATTCCCTTCCTATTTCTGCCTGAATTCTTCCTTAATTTTACCTTCCCGTCTTTTGAATAAAACAAAAAACAAAAGAAAAACTCTCCTCCTGCCCCACCCCCTTGTGGTCACGAGAGAGAGGGGAAAAAAAAGTATCTTACTTAAAGGTTTACATGGACTCTCCCCCCCCCAGGGCCACCCTTCCCAACCAGGCCCTACCACACTCCAAATTTTTGAAAACTAAGCAAAAAAGCTATCATATTGAGGTGTACAGGTAAAGGTCGTCCATAGCTGCGAGGTTTCCATACATTTCTCCTCTCTACAATAGAATAAGGCTGTCATATTTTCCATTATTCTGATTTCATCTATTCTAGAAAACCAATGTTTCAGAGATGGTATGGTTGTAGACTTCCATAGGTCTGGAATGCATGCCCGGGCAGCATTCAGCATGTAGGCTACCAAGGAGGTTTTATATTCATGGAGTGGTATTGCATTTAAATGCAGGAGGTATCCCAAAGGGTCAGAGCCAAGATCAACTGATGTCAATTGTTTAATCCAGTTCCCCACTTCCTTCCAAAAAAGTGTAATTAATGGGCATGACCAAAAGATATGTAATAATGTCCCTGGAGCTTTCTTACAACGCCAACATAGGTTTGAGGTTTGTGGATAGAGTTTATTTAGTTGGCCTGGGACCCTATACCACCTAACTAGCAGCTTGTAACCCTGTTCTTGAAAGCGGCTTGCTATTGAAGATTTATGTGTCAATGATACAATCCTTTTAATTTGCGTGCTTGTGAGAGAGATTTGGAGGTCCTCTTCCCAGCATTGTATGTACGAAGGGACGTGACCTTCTAGAGGCTGAATAATGAATTTGTACAAGAATGACAACAAATGTGGTACATATTTTCCCTCCGCACATAGGGTGTCAATGGCCTAACATACAGTTCCACGTCCGGTATAAACCTTAAATATTGTGCGAATTGAAATGTTGACCAGGGGCTCAAGGGGGGCAGTGAGAGGATAGATAGTTCTTGCGTAGACTTCCATCCCTGCGGGGTAGCAATGTGCATGCCTCTAGTTATGCCCTGTCCTAGCTGTTTGTTGTCGAGCCCTGGCGTGAAATCTGGATTCTGGATCACTGTTGTTAAAGGGGATGGATTGGGAGAGAGGCCCTTTGTTAAGAATGTTTGAGTAAGAACTGAAATAGTGGCCCATATTGTAGGATGCTTCTTTAAACCCCGATAGTATTTATGAGCGACCCAAGGAAGCACAGACAAAGGGATCGGTGAAGCTTGTTGTTCTACTTGTACCCAGGGTTTGGTCTGCGAGGAAATACACCATGACACCACTCTAGACAAATATAGAGCCCGATAGTATGAGATCAAGTCTGGTAGGCCAATGCCCCCCTGGGATTTAGGCAGAACTAACAATGAGTAACGGAGTCTGGCGACTTTAGTATTCCAAAGAAATTTAAGTAACAATGTTCGACACAAACGAAAAAAAGGCTTGAGGTAATTTAATAGGTATCGCTTGCATTAGATATAAAATCTGTGGGAGCAATGTCATCTTAAATGCATTACACCTCCCGAACCACGTAAGGGTAAGAGTTTGCCAAAGTTGGAGATGTGATCGTATTTTAGCTAGTAGTGGATGGAAATTAATCTTGTATAATGAACCTGTATCCAGTGTTAATTTAACCCCCGACTATTTAAAAAAAGACTGAACCCATTTAAACCGGTGAAGGCCTTATAGCTTTTTAATACACTCTTTAGGGAGGAGGACTCTCATTTCCTCACTTTTAAGATCATTTATGGAAAAATTAGAAAGATCCTTATACTGGGCGAAACATTGAAATAGACGTGGTAGCGAGACCCCCGGATCAGTGAGAAAAAATAAAAGATCATCTGCAAACGCCGCGATTTTATGCTCCCTGCTTGATACCTGTATTCCACTGATCAAAGGGTCTGATCTAACTTTACACAATAAAGGTTCTATTGTTAACACAAAAATTAATGGGGAAAGAGGGCAGCCCTGTCTCTTTCCCATTGGACAAAGTAAAATACTCTGATTGGGCCTGTTCATCAACATAGCGGCTGTAGACCCAGTGTATAATGCCTGAATCCAAGTCTGCATTTGTAGCCCCAGGCCTATATGAGAAAACAGCAAATGCTAGCGCTCAGGATGCCTACATAGTAAATCACAAGTTCCATTTAAAAGCAATAATACAAGTCTAAGAACCAAATCCAGGTAGCAGGGCAGATGTCCAATGAAATAAAACAAAATGGTTGAATGGTTCAATGATAATCAATCTTGAAGGAAGAAAATACTAGATGAGCAGTCTAATTGGAGTGAACAGATAATCAGGGCAGCTCTTCTCAGGAGTGAAGCCAGCTCAGGAAACCATGGAGAAAAAAACAAATAGAAAAGCGCCTCTGGGTAAACTGTTTAATATAGTGACATAAATATGTAGCCAACATTTACATAAAGGTAAATGAAGAGATGCTCATATGAAGTGGGATCAATGCCATGTCAGGTGTATAGTCCAGGGTCTATTGTTTCATCCAGAGAAGTCCCAAATCCTGGCTATGAAAGCCGGAAGGTACCGGAGAGGAAGCCGGCTGTATCCATGGATGGAGATGGCGACTGTGTGCTCGTAGAACAGCGTGTGACGTCAGCTGAATCGAATGAATGGGATAAACACAACGTGTTTCAGAGCATGCGTGGGTCACACTTGACAAAGGAGCGTGCATGCTCTATTGCAGACCCGCTTCCATTGAGGAGACCTTAAATTTTAGAGTTAGGACTGCAGCATACAGGGAGCCTTGACGGGGCCTGCAGCTTACACATGTATTTGCAAATGCGTGCAACTAAACCCCTGTTTTTAAACGTACTGTTAGACAGGTGAATTTGTTTTCTTGCTGATTGGTTGGTAAGTTGAGCTTGGACTCTGGACGAAACAATAGACCCTGGACTATACACCTGACATGGCATTGATCCCACTTCATATGAGCATCTCTTCATTTACCTTTATGTAAGTGTTGGCTACATATTTATGTCACTATATTAAACAGTTTACTCAGAGGCGCTTTTCTATTTGTTTTTTCTATATGTCTAAGGGTGGATCTTAAGAACTGACAGTCTACCCGATCGAAGGCCTTTTCGGCATCTGTTGATAAAAGCAAAAAAGATCGGGCCTCCAATTGGGCAGAGTGGATCAGATCTATTGCCTTTATGATGTTATCCCTGGCCTCTCTCTGAGGGATAAAGCCTGCCTGATCTGTGTGGACAAGATAGGGAATATATGGCAATAGCCTATTCGCTAAGATTTTAGGGAAATAGTTTTAAATCGGCATTAAAGAGTGCTATGGGCCGATAATTCCCACATTGATTGTGGTCTTTGTCCTGTTTAGGGATGACCATAATATGAGCCCTCAAGGCGTCATCTGTTAACTTACAGTTAGCTGAAATGGAATTGTAGGCACATAAAAAAAAGGGAGAGAGAACATCCTGAAAGGTTTTATAATAAACAAGATTTAGCCTAACTGGCCCTGGGGCCTTCCCTAATTTAGACGAATCTATCGCCGTGACCAATTCTTTCTTTGTTAGAGGTAACTGAGGGAATGGAAGCACCTATAACGGGAGGAGGGGCATACCTGAGGATGTCAAGAAAGCAGATATCAAGTCTGCCCGAGATGTACAATGCTGATTTTTGAGTGTTGTGAAGATTATAAAGCTTCTGATAGAATTCTTGGCATTCCTGAGCTATTGACTGAGTCTGACAGCTTAGTGCCAGATTTAGACATAATTTGAGTGATATGCGGTTTCGTTTGTGACCCTTTTAGTACCCTAGCTAGGAGAACCCCTGGTTTATTTCCGTGCTCATATATGGACTGCTTATATCGGTACAATTTTTCTCTCACTTCTATATTTACAATTTGATTATACTGCTGACGTAGGGCGAGTAATTCTTTCTGTGTCTGTAAGGCAAGTGTTTTTTTATGTATAGCCTCAAGTTTACGAATTCTCAAAAGTAGCAACGTCATTTCCGACCGTCTCAATTTCTTTATCCTCGCTCCATGTTTAAGAAATATTCCTCTTATAAAGCATTTGTGCACCTCCCACCGTACTGTCGGAGACATATTAGGTTGATCATTTTGACTAAAATATTCTTCTAAGCCCTGAAGTGCCCCATTCATAGTAATAGGGTCCTTTAACAGTGTATCATTAAGCCTCCAAGACCAGGTCCTTGTAGCCACTATGTTTAAATCTATATCCATGTGGGCCGATCCGTGATCGGCGAGCAAGATTGGATCGACCATGGTGGCTTGAACTCTATCCAAATCTTTCTGGGCGATAAAAAGGTAATCAATTCTTGAGTATTTTTGAATGAACTGGAGAAAAATAAGTATAATCTCTATCATTAGGGTGCTGTAAGCGCCATACGTCGACCAATTGGAGGAAGTTTAATTCTGCCTTCAGGCTATTTAAATAAGAGAATAATAAGTGGGATACCCCTTTTGAGACATCTAGCAATGGATCGTATGCAAAATTAAAATCCCCTCTTAGGATCAGTACGCCATCACGCCATCACTATACTGTACATTTTAACAAGTTTCTCAACGTTTATTAACATATAGTCATGTGCATCCATTTAGTTAAGGACAGTGCTATATACTGTAAAAATTGTTAAAAAAATTCACCAATGCACCAATAACATGCGCATAGGGATAAGACATATTGGAAATGCTGCACACAGTCTACTGTATAGTTGACATGTTTGCAAGGAAGCAAAATTCGATACACCCTATTATCTAAACAAGAATAACAAAAATATACTCAGAGTGCTGTGCATAATATATCATTCCACAACTATTAATGCACAAGCTATCAAAAATATGTACAGAGCAACACATAAAATATCTAACAGGAAAGTTTACCACAATACTTTAACTCTCCAGCAAAAACATTGTTAAAGGAAATCAAAAGAGCAACATAGCTATAAGTCCTTGAAAATGTACAGCTCTGGACAGTCATGCTAATGCATTTCTGCCTACAAGGTGGCCTTATAGTTGATTGTCATTACCACGCACTAATTAATTTACTACTCCGCACACACAGATAGTTGGAGTGATCATAACAAAAAACTTGTATCTGGATCAACATGCACAAAATGTTTATGGTAAAAAAAAAAAGGTTTCACAGCCTTCTACTATTTTCAAATGTATTTCCCTGAGAAACAACGTGGGGGCATGTCCTCTTTTTCTTCTATGGGATGTTATTGTCTGGCAGAGGTGGTGATTTGTGCAGCAGGCTTCTGCAGGAGGTCCCCTGAATTTTTAGGTTACGCTGTAGGATCCCCCTGAGTATAAATCACGCAGAATACAAGAAAAACCTCATAGAGCTACTAACCCTAACTATAACCAAATGAAAAAATATGTTGTGGCAATAGTTAAGATTTAATGTAACCTAATATGAGATGTGATGGACCCCCGTACTCCAGAGGAGTTTGTCCGCCGTATAAGCTTCCCTTGCCCGGTACCAGCACAATCCAAGATCCCTTAGCCCACCCAGTAACTAGCCATAGGGTGGTTAAAAGCATGAGACTTTTATTGAAGAACAGACACAAGTATATACCCCTTCCTTGTTGGCATAGAGACACAGGGCGGGGTAAACTTTACATTAGGGATGAGCCGAACACCCCCCGGTTCAGTTCGCATCCAGAACATGTGAACGGACCGAAAGTTTGCGTGAACATTCGAACACCGTTAAAGTCTATGGGACTCGAACGTGAGAAATCAAAAGTGCGAATTTTAAAGGCTAATATGCAAGTTATTGTCCTAAAAAGGGTTTGGGGTCCCGGGTCCTGCCCCAGGGGACATGTATCAATGCCGTTTTTTCGGGAGCAGTGATTTTAATGATGCTTAAAGTGAAAAAATAAAAGTGAAATATTCCTTTAACCACTTCAATACAGGGCTTTTATAAACCCTTCCTTCCCAGACCAATTTTTAGATTTCAGCGCTCTCACACTTTGAATGACAATTACTCAGTCATGCTACACTGTACCCAAACCAAATTTTTATCATTTTTTTCTCACAAACAGAGCTTTCTTTTGGTGGTATTTAATCACTGCTGGGTTTTTTATTTTTTGCAATATAAGCAAAAAAATAGAGACATTTTTGAAAAAAAAAAACTTTTTTTTAGTTTCTATTGTAAAATTTTGCAAATAAGTAATTTTTCTTCATAAATTTAGGCCAAAATGTATGCTGCTATATATCTTTAGTAAAAATAACCCCCAAAAAAGTGTATATTATTTGGTCTCTGTGAAAGTTATAGAGTCTACAAGCTATGGTACAAATCATTGAAAAATGATCACATCTGATCACACCTGATGTACTGAAGGCCTATCTCAGTTCTTGAAACCCTAACAAGCCAGGAAAGTACAAATACCCCCCAAATTACCCCTTTTTGGAAAGCAGACATTCCAAGGTATTTGGTAAGAGGCATGGTGAGTTTTTTGAAGTTGTAATTTTTTCTCACAATTCTTTTTTTTAATTTTTTTTATTATTATTATTATTTTTTGCACAAAATTGTCATAATAACAAGCTATTTTTCTCACATAGCACATGCATACTTGCAATGACACCCCAAAATACATTCTGCTAATCCTCCCGAGTATGGCAATACCAAATGTGTGAGACTTTTACACAGTCTGGCCACATACAGAGGCCCAACATTGAAGTAGCACCGTCAGGCGTTCTACAAGCATAAATTACACATCTCATTTCTCAACCACCTATTACACTTTTGAAGACCCTGGAGCACCAGGACAATGGAAACGCCCACAAAATCACCCAATTTTAGAAAGCTAACACCCCAACGTATAATCTATGAGGCATAATTAATCTTTTGAATGGTTAATTTTTTTCCAGAAGTTTTTGGAATATGTGGAAAAAAAATGAAGTTGTCCATTTATAAGATATTTCCAACACATAGCATGTACATAGCAAAAATTACACCCCAAAATACATTCTGCTACTCCTCTTGAGTATGGCGATACCAAATGTGTGAGACTTTTACACAGCCTGGACACATACAGAGGCCCAACATCCAAGTAGCACTGTCAGGTGTTCTAGGAGCATACATTACACACATAAATTCCTGCCAACCTATCACATTGTTGAAGGCCCTTCATATTTCTAACACATAGCATGTACTGTACATACCAATCACAAACCAAAATACATTCTGCTGAGCAAAGGGTAAAGAAAAGATTACCTGCGGTTTTAGTAGTCCACAGATGAGAGCATCGGTCCAGGCAGCAGGCAGGAACGTGGACAGCGACAGCAAAACAGGCAGCAGGCAGGAATAGTCAGTACAGGTAGAGATGTTGTCAGCACAGCCAAAGCATTGGTCCAGATAGCAGGCAGGGATGTGGTCAGCAGCAGCAAAAGGATCAAAGGATCGTCCATGCAGCAGGCAGGCATACTGTCCATACTTAGTACATACAGCAGGCAGAGGTATGGTCAGCACAGCCAGAGTATTTGTCCAGGGAGCAGGCAGGACCATCAAGCTTAGGGCATCGGTCAGGAAAGAATGGGGACAGGGGTAGAGGCTTCTCCCACCCAAATCGCTTTGAAGCCTCCGGACAACCAGACCCTGTTCTGGGAACACAGAAAACCAAAAACTGGTTTTCTGAACTCAGAACACTATTCTGGAGCCCCTCACATATGTGAGACCCCTGTGTAGCAGGGTGAAAGATCAGTCCAAGGGGCAGGCAAATCATGGTCAACAGGCCGAGGTCAGTGCAGGTAAAAAGCAGAAATAGACGGTAGGCAGAGGCATAGTCGATACAGTTCAGGGTCAGTTCATGTGAAGGGCAGAAACATGGCGGATAAACAATGCAGATGGTAGGCAGAGGCATAGTCGAGAAACAGGCCAGGGTCAGTTCACATGGAAGACAATGATATGGTTGGTTGAGGCAGGGACATATTCAGGACAGAAATTGAAAACGGGGAAATGGCAGTATTAGAAATATGGGCTAATAGTTTTCGAGAGTGTGATATCGCTTGAAGCATTCTCCGATGCAAAGGCCAGGTTGGGAGGGACAGTCGGGACAATGGAAGCTGGTGTCTTTCCTAATTCCTCTTTTGGTGCACACCCGACATTTTTTTGTCGTCGTCTTCCGGATCGTGATGGTGGAATATGGTCCAGAAAATGGCGCTCATGTAGTCTGCTGACACAATCGGATCCAATGCTTTCTGGGGGGGGGGGGGGGTGTTTGTTGGTAGAGGGCAGTGACAGGGCAGTGACAATGTCTTCAATAAACTTTATGAAGGTGGTGGGTCTTTCCGTAGATTTTTTGTAGATGATGAAAGAATTTAAAAGGGCCAAATGAAAAAAGTAAATTGTGACTTTTTTGTACCAGAAGAGGGATTTTCGGGTTGAAAGATAGGGCTGCAACATTTGGTCATTTAAATCCACCCCCCCCCCATGAATTTATTGTACTCATTGATGCAGGAAGGCTTGCGAACGGTACAGCAACTTCTGTGAAGTTCCATTGAGGTGTCATTGTGGATGGTGGACATGATGTACACATCTTTCCTATCCCTCCACTTCACAGCCAACACTTCCTCGTTCCTCAATCTTGCCGATTCCCCCCTTTGAATGGTTGTGGTGACAAGACGCTGTGGGAAGCCCTTTCTGTTTTGTTTTTTTTGTTGTACCACAGGCCAAAGTTTTTTTTAGGTAGAGGTGGCGGAGAAGGGGCAGGCTGGTGTAATAGTTGTCCATGTAAATATGATACCCCTTTTGGAGGAGTGGGAATGCCAACTCCCAAACAATTTTTCCACTTATTCCCATGTACGATGGACACTCAGGGGGCTGGAGCTGGGAATCTTTGCCTTCGTACACGCGGAATGAGTGCCCATAACCGGTGGCGCTTTCACAGAGCTTGTTGAGCTTCAAGCCGTACCTCGCCCGTTTACTGGGGATATATTGCTTGATTCCCAGCCGGCCTGTGAAATGCACCAGGTATTCGTCCACACAGATGTTCTGGTCAGGGACATAAAGTTTGACAAATCTCTTGGAGAAAAAATCAATTAGGGGGCAAATTTTATATAATTTGTCAAAGTTTGGGGTATTTCGAGGGGGGCACTGCGAGTTATCGCTGAAATGCAAGAAGCGCATTATGATTTCGTGTCGGGACCTGGACATAACAGAGGAAAAAATTGGCATATGGTGGATGGGTTTGGTCGACCATTATTTATGCAATTCATTTTTTTGTAAGCCCCATATTCAGCGTTAGGCCTAAAAACAATTTAAGCTCTACCACTGTTATTCAAAAGGGCGGGCATAGCTTGAACTGGGGTTGTTGTCAATAAATTGTTGGGCAAAACTGTTGGTTTGGTCCACAATGCCTTGAACCAATTCATCAGGGAAAAATAAATAAAATAAATACATTTCTGAAAAACCTTCAGTGTTGACCTGCACACCTGGCTGTGCTGTCAAAGGGGGGATCGTGGCTGACCCAGTACTAGAAGGCAGCCACAATGGGTTTGCTAAGGCATCTGGTAGCTGGGTTTGGGCCCTACTTCTTTGGCGTGCAATTCTGGGACTTTCCTCCTGGGGTCTTGCAGCACTTGTACTGGGCCTCTCCTCCTGGGGTCTAGCGCCGTTGGCACTGCTGGTAGCTGCCTGGTGTTCAGACCATTGTCTTTTTGGATGGACTGCTTCCTCCTCTGATTCGGATCCTAATGTGCTGCCTTTGGGGGGCTCATATGCCAAACCAGAATCCGAATCAAAACTGTACCTGGGCGGTGAGAGCTCCCCGTTGCTCTCATCGGTCAGACTCAGTATTTGGTATGCCTCTTCTGGCGTGTGTACTTTTCTAGACATGTCTGTATGACGGGTGACACTGATGGGCTGCACGTCAGGGACTAATGGGCTGCACCTTGGTAGTAATTGGCTGCAGACAGGTACTCTGATGGGCTCACGGGACAGGTACTCTGATGGGCTCACGGGACAGGTACTCTGATGGGCTCACGGGACAGGTACTCTGATGGGCTCACGGGACAGGTACTCTGATGGGCTTACGGGACAGGTACTCTGATGGGCTCATGGGACAGGTACTCTGATGAGCTCACGGGACAGGTACTCTGATGGGCTCACGGGACAGGTACTCCGATGGGCTCACGGGGCAGGTACTCTGATGGGCTCGCGGGACATGTACTCTTATGGGATGACAGGTACTCTGACGGGATGGATGGACAGGTACTCTGATGAGCTCAGACAGGTACTAATGACAGGTACTATGACAGGTACTTTGACGGGAATTGATGGCGGGTACTGATGACAGGTACTCTGACGGTTACTGATGGCAGGTACTCTGACGGTTACTGATGGCAGGTACTCTGATGGGTACTGATGGCAGGTACTCTGATGGGTACTGATGGCAGGTACTGATGGCAGGTACTCTGATGGCTACTGATGGGTACTGATGGCAGGTACTCTGACGGGTACTGATGGCAGGTATTCTGATGGGTACTGATGGCAGGTACTGATGACAGGTACTCTGATGGGTACTGATGGGTACTGATGGCAGGTAATCTGATGGGTACTGATGACAGGTACCCTGATGGGTACTGATGGCAGGTACTCTTTATTGGGGGGGGCAATCTGGGCACAGTAATATCACATTAACAGTAACTCACAGTTAGATCGCTCTCCTCCTCACACTGGAACACTGTCTGGATAAAGGGGGCCTTGAGAGGTAAGGAAGTCCTCATCTTCTTCCCTCTGTTCTGCCTCAAGTGCCCTGTCCATTATTCCACGCAACGTGTGCTCCAACAGGTAGACAAGAGGGACAGTATCACTGATCCATGCACTGTCACTGCTCACCATCCTCGTGGCTTCCTCAAATGGTGGCAGGACAGTGCATGCATTCTTGATCATGAGCCACTGGCCTGGCAAAAAAAAGCCAAGCTCCCCTGACCCTGTCCTGGTGTTATACTCGCACAGGTATTCATTGATGGCCCTCTGTTGCGTGTGCAGCCGCTGCAGCAAGGCCAACGTTGAGTTCCACCTGGTGGGCATGTCACAGATTAGGCGGTTCTTGGGCAGGTTGCATTCCTTTTGGAGATCAGCCATCTGTGCACTGGCATTATATGACTGGCAGAAATGCACACAGACTTTCCTGGCCTGCCTCAGGAGATCCTGTAAGCCCGGGTACCTGCACAAGAACCGCTGCACCACCAAATTAAGGACGTGAACCAAACAGGGCAAATGAGTCAAGTGTCCCTGTCAGAGGGCGGAGAGGAGGTTGGTGCCATTGTCGCAATCCACCATTCCTGGCTGAAGCTGGCGTGGCGTCAACCACCTCTGAGCCTGCTCCTGCAGAGCTGACAGAATCTCTGCCCCAGTGTAGCTCCTGTCCCCTAAGCACACCAGCTCAAGCACCGCATGGCATCTTTTTGCCTGAGTGCTTGCGTAGCCCCTTGAATGCCTACGGAGCAACGCTGGTTCCGAGGACAAATCTATAGAGGAAGATGTCATGGAGGAAGAAGAAGAGGAGAGGGTGGAGGAGAGAGGTGAGTCAGAATCACCACTAGTAGCATTTTGGAGGCGTGGTGGCTGAACAAGCTCCAACAATACTGCACCCTGTCCTGCATTCTTCCCAGCAGCCAGCAGAGTCACCCAGTGCGCCGTGAAAGATAGGTAACGTCCCTGTCCATGCCTGCTGGACCATGAGTCAGCGGTAATATGCACCTTACTGCTGACCGCCCTGTCCAGCGAGGCCAAAACATTGCCTTCCATATGTCTGGTCGAGGATGTGGTGCCCAAGTGGCTGATGTTTTGGCCATGCTTAATACGCTTCAGACATATCTTTCAAACAGCAACGGTGCGATCTGCTGCACACGTCTCAAAAAAGGCCCACACCAAAGAACTTTTGGAAAAACGTGTGGAGTCATCGCGCCCTGCACATGCAGAGCTCTGCGGTGTGATGCAGTCGGTTGGCTGCCCTTAAGCTGGCCCCTGAAGGGCATCCTGACTCGTTGGAGATGTGCCTCCTCCTCCTCCTCCTCTCTCCTATCAGGCACCCACGTAGAGTCAGTGACCTCATCATCCCCTCCCTCCTCGTCACTGGAGCAAACCTGGCAGTATGCTGCAGCTGGGGGAACATGACTGCCAGTTTGTTGTTCTTCTTGGGCACCCCCTCTCTCTGGACTCACGTTACTGCCTTCCTCAAGCTGGGTACCTCCTGCAGCATGTACCCAACACTGTGGTCGAACAGTTCTTGGGTCTCCTCCATGCATAATGGTGGGGCTAGGGAAGGAGAAACTGATGACCTGGAGACAATGGAATAGGCCGCTTTGGCAGCTGCATTGGCAGCCAAAGTACTCTGAGCCTGGGTGAGAGAGGATAAGGAGGATGAGGACAGCTTGGTCATCCACTCTACTAACTCTTCTGCAGGTTGTGGCTCAACACGGCCAGCTGTCAAAAAAAAGGACAAGCGTGCCCCACGGCCACAAGCTGAGGATGCACCATGTCCCCGACCAGCACTGTTGGCTCTAGACACAGAGCCTGCTTGCCCTCTTTTGGTGGCCTGTGAGCGTCTGCCTGTCCTTGTTGGCCTTCCAGACATAGTGTATTTGTTATGTATTTGAATAGGTACACCAGGAATGGCCTGCAGTGAAATGTAGCTGCACAAAGCTGGGATGTATATATATATACTGAATATACTGCAGCTAACTGAATCAACTGCCTGCCTGTAGTATATTAGGAAGAGAACAACAGGAACAGTCTGCAGTGAGATCTAGCTGCACAGGATACAGTACTGAATATACTGCAGCTAACTGAATCAACTGCCTGCCTGTAGTATATTAGGAAGAGAACAACAGGAATGGTCTGCAGTGAGATCTAGCTGCACAGGATACAGTATACTGAATATACTGCAGCTAACTGAATCAACTGCCTGCCTGTAGTATATTAGGAACAGAACAACAGGAACTGTCTGCAGTGAGATTTAGCTGCACACTGTGCACAGGATACAGTATACTGAATATACTGCAGCTAACTGAATCAACTGCCTGCCTGTAGTATATTAGGAACAGAACAACAGGAATGGTTTGCAGTGAGATCTAGCTGCACACTGTGCACAGGATACAGTACTGAATATACTGCAGCTAACTGAATCAACTGCCTGCCTGTAGTATATTAGGAACTGTACAGCAGGAACGCTCTGCAGTGAGATCTAGCTAAACTGTATACAGTATATATATATATATATATATATATATAAATATATATATATATATATATATATATACAAAGCCTGGAATGTATATATATACTAAATATACTGGAGCTAACTGAATCAACTGCCTGCTCAATCAATCTAAAGGAAATTAAATGACACTCTCTCTCTCTCTATCTCTCTCTCCGCCGGAACACAGAAGGTCGGCTTGCAGGCGGCATTATATAGTGTGGGGCGTGTACTTAATCCCCTGAGCCATGATTGGCCAAAGGCACCCTGCAGTTGACCAATTATGGCTCTCTGTACTGACGGCTTAGCGATTGGCAAAAGCATGCGGGTCATAGTGCATGCTTGGCCAATCATCAGCCAGCAATGCACTGCGATGATGCAGTGCATTATGGGCCGTGACGCGTCGCTTGAATTTGGCGCGAACGGCCCATAATGTAAGATCTTCATCGAACGATCGAACAGCCGATGTTCAAGTCAAACTCATGTTCGACTCGAACTCGAAGCTCATCCCTACTTTACATCCAATAACATGAGGCACAGGTACATTCAAACTTTTCAACAAATCTTATAAACAAAAACTGGGCACACAGCCAACTTTGTCAGTGGGAAGGACACTTGAGGAAACTTTCCCCTTTCTTACTCTACCTCTGGTCTTATACACACAGTAAAGAGGGTGGGGTAGCGTTAGTGACCGGCATTAACCCCATAGGCCTGGCTGGAAGAAGTGTGGCTTCTCGTCACCCTGTGCCCTTAATATACAAAGGGTAACTTACACAAAAGAGGTGTCTGGGGAGCTTAAAAATGAGTTTCCTGACCTCTAAGGTAAGCTGGATTCCACGAGCCCCCCGCCCAAAATGACTCCCGTCAAATGAGATAGTACAAATAATAAGAAATATTAATTTTACAATCATGTTTAAATTTAAAAACAAGGCAGATGGCCACCAGAGTTCATTAGCCTAGCTATCTCTATTATCTTGGGACCTTTTAGCTCTGATTCTCATTTGCAGATATTCAAATTGAGATGCAAATTGTTTTGTTTTTTTTCATGGAGAGACTATTATTGACAAGTAGACTTTCCATAGCCATATAATTGTGGCGCAGGAACCTTTTTCCACAGATGTAGACTTCTAATTTTTTATTGACTTAATAGTACTACTACACACTCACTGTGAATCTAGTATTTTTTTTCCAGTACTGACATCCCTGCTCCAATATTAAGTTTGTTTGATAAAATCGTTGTTATTTGTTCCCAATCATGTCATTTTCTCCAGTGGTAAGGTGTGTTTTATTCAATTTTTGCTGAGCACTGATGATATAGCATTCATTGCATGCTTACTAAAAAAATGTAATCTTCTCCTGGTCATATTGGTAGAGATGGTGGCCATGCAGTGGTCTATTGCCCATTCCAAGAGACTATCCCAGCAAATAGTGATATACATGAATTAATTAATTAATTACCTGAGCAATGTTAGTGTTGCACGTTAACAACACGCGCTTTAGCCAAAGTTCGTGGACACGTCAATTATAACATCTACCTAAAATGGTCAAAGATATGTAGACATCCCTGTAAATTATTGAGTTCAGGGGTTTCCTGTATAGGGTGCTGTCACTGTTATAACATTCAAAGACATTTTACACAATTGTCCACTTCCAAAATTGTGGCAACAGTTTCGAGGAGGCCCTTTTACCAAAACAACATGACCATGTGCCTCTGCACAAATACATGGTTAGACCGGAATGTGAGTTGTCTGTACAAAGTCCTGACCTCAACCCTATTGAAGACCTTTGGAAGGAATTGAAATGCCAATAGCCACCCAGGTCTTCTCATCTAACATTAGTACCCAACAATACAGAAGGTCCCTGGGACACTTTCAGGACAGTCAGCCAAAAAACCTAACTAATCTACTCAGTTTAAAAACAGAGAGTTTTTGTTGCATATTGTAATGAAACGTCCCACACTCCGCTTGAGTGCTATCGTCATATACCGCTTCCTCCCAGTCTGAAAATAGATATCAGATATTCCAACCGCTCACAACAACAAACAAGGCAATACTTGTTTGGTTGCTGAACATGAACTGATTTATTTGAGATGACACACAAATATATACAGCATGCTGACAATCAGGGATGAGCCGAACACCCCCCTGTTCGGTTCGCACCAGAACCTGCGAACAGACAGAATGTTCGTGTGAACTTTAGAACCCTATTAAATACAATGGACTCGAACGTTCGAAATCTAAAGTGCTAATTATAAAGGCTAATATACAATTTATTGTCCTAAAATGTGTTTGGGGACCCGGGTCCTGCCCCAGGGGACATGTATCAATGCAAAAAAAAGTTTAAAAAATAGACGTTTTTACGGGAGCGGTGATTTTAATAATGCTTAAAATGAAAAAATAAAAGTGAAATTTTCCTTTAAATTTCGTACCTAGGGGGTGTGTATAATATGCATATGAAGTGGCGCATGTTTCCCGTGCTTAGAACTGTCCCTGCACAAAGTTTCATTTTTGAAGGAAAAAAAGTCATTTAAAACTCACTCGCGGCTATTAATGAATTGCCGGCTTTTATCAATACATAGAAAAGTCATTGATAAGAAAAAAAAAAGCGCGGGGGTTCCCACAAATTCAATTACCAGGCCCTTCAGGTTTGGAATGGATATTAGGGGAACCCCGCCCCAAATAAAAAAAAAATGGCGTGCGGTTCCCCCTAAATATCCATACCAGGCCCTTCAGATCTGGCATGGATTTTAAGGGGAACTCCACCCCAAATTAAAAAAAAAATGGCGTGGAGTCCCCCCAAAAATCCATACCAGACCCTTATCCGAGCACGCAACCTGGTCGGCCGCAGGGGAAGAGGGGGGGACGAGAGAGCGGCCCCCCTCCCTCCTGAACCGTACCAGGCCACATGCCCTCAACATGGGTAGGATGTCCCCATGTTGATGGGGACAAGGGCCTCATCCCCACAACCCTTGCCCGGTGGTTGTGGGGGTCTGCGGGCAGGGGGCTTATTGGAATCTGGAAGACCCCTTTAACAAAGGGGACCCCCAGATCCCGGCCCCCCTATGTGAATTGGTAAGGGGTACATTGTACCCATACCATTTCACGAAGAAAGTGCCAAAAAATGTAAATAAAAACACACACACCTTGGAAAAGTCCTTTTATTAAAAAAATAAAAAAAAATAATAAAAAAAACATTCCAGCGATGAAATCCAGTGCCCCGCGGCGATCCCGATGTCCAGCGCTGTCCGTCATTGGTTGTGCCTGAGTGGGAAACTTCCTTCACTGTGTAAATTTAAATTACACAGTGAAGGAAGTTCCCCGCTCAGGCCAATGACGTAGGCGGGGTCGGACATACCGAGGGGGCGGACCTGATGGGGAACTTCGTTCGCTGTGTAATACATGAATAGACCAGCCCCTTCTCGCGTTCCGCATCTGGTCCGCTGAGCGGACCTGATGGGGAACTTTAGAAGGGGCGGGTCTATACATTTAAAACACTGCAGAGGAAGTTCCCCATCAGGTCCGCTCAGGCACAACCAATGACGGACAGCGCTGGACATCGGGATCGCCGCGGGACACTGGATTTCATCGCTGGAATGTTTTTTTTATTTTTTATTTTTTATTTTTTTTAATAAAGGACTTTTCCAAGGTGTTTGTGTGTTTTTATTTACATTTTTTGACACTTTCTTTGTGAAATGGTAGGGGTACAATGTACCCCTTACCAATTCACATAGGGGGGCCGGGATCTGGGGGTGCCCTTTGTTAAAGGGGTCTTCAAGATTCCTATAAGCCCCCCGCCCGCAGACCCCCACAACCACCGGGCAAGGGTTGTGGGGATGAGGCCCTTGTCCCCATCAACATGGGGACATCCTCCCCATGTTGAGGGCATGTGGCCTGGTACGGTTCAGGAGGGATGGGGGCCGCTCTCTCGTCCCCCCCTCTTCCCTTGCGGCCTGCCAGGTTGCGTGCTCGGATAAGGGTCTGGTATGAATTTTTGGGGGGACTCCGCGCCATTTTTTTTTAAATTTGGGGTGGAGTTCCCCTTAAAATCCATGCCAGATCTGAAGGGCCTGGTATGGATATTTAGGGGGAACCGCACGCCATTTTTTTTTTATTTGCTGCGGGGTTCCCCTTAATATCCATTCCAGACCTGAAGGGCCTGGTAATTGAATTTGGGGGAACCCCCACGCTTTTTTTTTTTTATCAATGACTTTTCTATGTATTCATAAACACCGGCAATTCATTATAGCCGCGAGTGAGTTTTAAATGACTTTTTTTCCTTCAAAAATGACACTTTGTGGAGGGACAGTTCTAAGCACGGGAAACATGCGCGACTTTACATGCATATCATACACACCCCCCAGGTACGAAATTTAAAGGAATATTTCACTTTTATTGTTTCACTTTAAGCATTATTAAAATCACTGCTCCTAAAAAAACGGGCGTTTTTAAAACTTTTTTTTGCATTGATACATGTCCCCTGGGGCAGGACCCGGGTCCCCAAACACTTTTTAGGACAATAACTTGCATATAAGCCTTTATAATTAGCACTTTAGATTTCTCCCATAGACTTTTCGAATTTGCCGCGAACACCCCAAATTGTTCGTTGTTCGGCGAACGGGCGAACAGGCGAACAGACAATGTTCGAGTCGAACATGAGTTCGACTCGAACTCGAAGCTTATCCCTACTGACAATACAAACTGTAACCAGAAACCAAATTAGCATGAACTAGTTATCTAATCATTTACCCAGACTAGGTGACTCAGAGATATGGCCTTTCAGGGTCATATAATCAGCATTCCTTTCACATACATCTGTCCACTGAGTCCCAAGCTGGCAGAGACCATCATGGCCTCCCTAATAATGTCCTTTTGCATTACATAACAGAATATCTTCCTAAATGCTTGTAGCTCCCTCAAATGCCAGGGCCCATAGTCAGTAGGCAACAGCCTAGCATTTAGTCCCCTCCAAAATCCTCTGTCCAGAGTGAGTCTATCACACATATATTTAGAAAATATGTGTGGAAGCCACACTGCGACCTTGACACACCATAAGTGTGATCCCCAACTATCGGCGATCTCAGATATAAGACATATCTAGCCATGCAGAGACTGAGACCAGGCTCATCTGGAGGTAGTCAGTGCCTGCTTATGTCCTCCTTAGGCACAGCAACACAACAGAAGCCCAGATATGGCCTTTGCAAGGCAGCTGAAGGATTCCAGTGTGTGTCTGCACCAAATCCAAAAAGGAACAATGGCAGCTGATCAAATCTGTTTGAAACTTGCAAAAAAAGGAAAGGTGTCCATAGGCAGGGCAATATACCCAAACAAAACAAATGCACATAGTTACATAGTACGTAAGGTTGAAAAAATACACAAGTCCATCAAGTCCAACCTATGTGTGTGATTATATCTCAGTATTACATTGTATATCCCTGTATGTTGCGGTTATTCAGGTGCTTATCTAATAGTTTTCTGAAACTACTGATGCCCTCCGCTAAAACCACCACCTGTGAAAGGGAATTCCACATCCTTGCCGCTCTTACAGTAAAGAACCCTCTACGCAGTTTAAGGTTAAACCTCTTTTCTTCTAATTTTAATGAGTGGCAACGTGTCTTATTAAACTCCCTCCCGAAAAATTTTTTTATCCCAATTGTGGGGTCACCAGTATGGTATTTGTAAATTGAAATCATATCCCCTCTCAAGCGCCTCTTCTCCAAAGAGAATAAGTTCAGTGCTCGCAACCTTTCTTCATAACTAATATCCTCCAGACCCTTTATTAGCTTTGTTGCCCTTCTTTGTACTCGCTCCATTTCCAGTACATCCTTCCTGAGGACTGGTGCCCAGAACTGGACAGCATACTCCACGTGAGGCCGGACCAAAGTCTTGTATAGTCTGAGAATTATCGTTTTATCCCTGGAGTTAATCCCCTTTTTAATGCGTGCCAAGATTCTGTTTGCTTTGTTAGCAGCAGCTTGGCATTGCATGCCATTGCTGAGCCTATCATCTACTAGGGCCCCCAGGTCATTTTCCATCCTAGATTCCCCCAGAGGTTCACCCCCTAGTGAGTAGATTGCATTCATATTTTTGCTACCCAAATGTATTATTTTAAATTTTTCTACATTAAACCTCATTTGCCATGTAGTTGCCCACCCCATTAATTTATTCAGATCTTCTTGCAAGTTTACACATCCCGCGGAGAAGTTATTACCCTGCTTAGCTTAGTATTGTCCGCAAATACAGAGATTGAACTGTTTACCCAATCCTCCAGGTCATTTGCGAACAAATTAAACAGAATTGGTCCCAGCACAGAACCCTGGGGGACCCCACTTCCCACCCCTGACAATTCAGAGTATTTCCCAATTATCACCACCCTCTGAACTCACCCTTATAGCCAGTTTTCAATCCATGTACTCACCCTATGGTCCATACCAACGGACCTTACTTACACCACGTCTACGGGCCTTCCTTTATCTAGATGGCAGCTCACCTCCTCATAGAAGATAAAAAAAAGACAAGAACAAATTGGTGCCAGGAAACTAGGACATATGTTGCACTGGGAACCTTGTGAATGTCCTGGAAGAGCCCAATAAGCAGCTGCGTGGGTGAGCACACCAGGAGGGGTGTGAATACAAGTAAAAATATTCAGGGGCAACCACAATTGGAAGCGCTGATCGGGACAGTCTTGAAAGGACAAACAATCAAAAAGCTCAATGAGATAAAATCATGTGCCGATTTAATAATAATACAGTATGTGCTTAGATGAACAATTATCTAAAAATCTCCTTGCATAGATGGAGCGACTGCAAAGCCTGCGCCTCACTGTGACAGTACCTTGAGAAACAGTCGGTGGTGGACTGGCTTGGTGAAGCAATGCTGCAATGGCAAAACCTTCATGTATTCCTGGATGTCACTAGGAGGAGGGAAACCAGCGTGTGCAGACCCGGATGGACAATATGAGGCCTTGATCGAATCCCCAGTGGTATGTGGCGGAATGGTGGAACAAGGAAGGGACCGAGAGGCAGCCGGAACAACTGTCGACCAGAACTGGTAGACGGAAACACCCGAGCGTGACGTCATACGATCGGGGAACACAGGTCCAAAGCGAGTCTTGAAGCTCAAAAGGTGGAGAGCAAGCCGAGGAGAATGGAGAGGGAGGATAGCTGTCATCTTGACAACCAGGGCCGATCCTAGGCAGGGTGCGCGGGGTGCTCCGCACCCAGGCGCCACAGAGGTGGGGGCGCCAAAGTTTCAGAGTGCTCTCCTCCCTCCTCCTTGTCTGTGTCCAGAGGCGGAGCGCATGTAGCGGGTGCTACAGTTCTCCATTCCGCTTGCTCTCTCCGCTGGCAACTGACAAGAGCGCATACCTCCTGCTGTCCCCAGAATCCGGGCTGGGTACCGCAGCAGAGCCTAGTACCGAAACACGTTCCAGTACTAGGCTTCACTAATTATTCTGTCCGGTGCGCGTGGAGCAGTCTCCTGTCTGCCCCGCCCCCTCTGCGTGTGTCGGCTCTTCTACCATAGACGGTGTGATGAGAAGCTTCTGGGTTGGCTGGAGCTGCTGCCAATCATCCCGTGCACTCCCAGAAATGCTCTCCAAGTGCCACCCTCCTAGTAACCAAAGATGCAACGTATGCTCCACCCCCTGTAATGTGCTTCTGCTCCCAGCACGCCCAAGCTACAGGGATCTATTGGACATGTACTGATCTATGGGGACACCTGCTGTGGGGGGCTCTGATGGGGACACCTGCTGTGGGGGGCTCTGATGGGGGACACCTGCTGTGGGGGGGCTCTGATGGGGGACACCTGCTGGGGGGCTCTGATGGGGGACACCTGCTGTGGGGGGCTCTGATGGGGGACACCTGCTGTGGGAGGCTCTGATGGGGGACACCTGCTGTGGGAAACTCTGATGGGGGACACCTGCTGTGGGGGAACTCTGATGGGGGATACCTGCTGTGGGGGGGACTCTGATGGGAGATACCTGCTGTGGGGGAACTCTGATGGGGGACACCTGCTGGGGGGCTCTGATGGGTGACACCTGCTGTGGGGGGCTCTGATGGGGGACACCTGCTGTGGGGCAACTGTGATGGGGGACACCTGCTGTGGGGGAGACTCTGATGGGGGACACCTGCTGTGGGGGGCTCTGATGGGGACACCTGCTGTGGGGGAACTCTGATGGGGGACACCTGCTGTGGGGGAACTCTGATGGGGGACACCTGCTGTGGGGGGGACTCTAATGGGGGACATCTGCTGGGGGGACTCTGATGGGGGACACCTGCTGGGGGGGACTCTGATGGGGGACACCTGCTGTGGGGGGACTCTGATGGGGGACACCTGCTGTGGGGGGACTCTGATGGGGGACACCTGCTGTGGGGGGACTCTGATGGGGACCACTGCTGTGGGGGGGAACTCTGATGGGGGACACCTGCTGTGGGGAGGGCTCTGATGGGAACCCTGATGTAAGGAGGGATTCTGAATTTGATATAAGCTGAGCGTGTCGCAGGTCATTCTCTCCCCAGAATGTCCCTCATTCTCAACTTTAAAAGTTGGGAGGTATGCAGGAGCGAATCAGGGGAGGAGAGACTGTGCCACCGCCACCCCTGTTATCAATGGGAAGAGGCTCTCTGTGTTTACTGCCCATTCCCCCTCCCTCCTCCTGTGAAATGAGGAGAGCAAAGCAGCCAGAGATCAGAGCGCACGTGTCTGAGTGGAGAGAGAGCAGCCGTGGGCTCTTAGACCCCTCTCCTCCTCGCATTGCTGTACTAGTGAGCGGCACTTGC
This sequence comes from Rana muscosa, assembly GCA_029206835.1. Lineage (NCBI taxonomy): Eukaryota > Metazoa > Chordata > Amphibia > Anura > Ranidae > Rana > Rana muscosa. Next base: position 910,080,047 of record CM055117.1, on the reverse strand, counting down.
CAGGACAGCTGCCCTCTATGTTTCTTCTCCCTCCTTCATATTGGCCAGGGAAGAAATACAATAAAAAAAGGAGCAGAGAAGAGAATTGTGGGACATATAGTCCCAAGGACTGGCGGCCCCATTGTGACCCGGAAACTGTGGCCCACACAGCATGCCCAGCTGAATGGGAGAGGGGGGAGAGAGAGAGAGCCAGGAGCCCGGGAAAGCTTTTGGTGAAGTGCATCCAGGACTCCAGGGAGAGGACAGTGCTGAGGGGACACCATCAGAGAGAGAACCCCACTGCCCTGTGCCACCAGAGGGAAAGCCGCACAGCCTGGCACCATCACTGGTGAAGAAAGGAATGGAGTCATTGCCAGAATACAGATCTGAGCACTACCCAGCGGAGTCGCCATGGGCAACCCAGAGTAAGCTGACTCCTGATCAGAGGAACCAATGTTGCTGTATCGCCGGGTTTGGTGAGAGGGCCGAGTGACCCATTATCTACTGCCATCCATAGGAAGTGCAGCCTCCTGTAGTGTGTCTGCAGTCCCTAATCATCTCCTGTAGTGTGTCTGCAGTCCCTAATCATCTCCTGTAGTGTGTCTGCAGTCTCTGACCATCTCCTGTAGTATGTCTGCAGTCTCTGATCATCTCATGTACTATGTCTGCAGTCTCTCACCATCTCCTGTAGTATGTCTGCAGTCTCTGACCATCTCCTGTAGTATGTCTGCAGTCTCTGATCATCTCCTGTAATATGTCTGCAGTCTCTGACCATATCTTGAAGCATTTCTGCAGTCTCTGACCATCTCCTGTAGTATATCTGCAGTCTCTGACCATCACTTGTAGTATGTCTGCAGTCTCTGACCATCACTTATACATGTCTGCAGTCTCTGACCATCTCTTATATCATGTCTGCAGTCTCCGACCATCTCCTGTATCATGTCTGCAGTCTCTGACCATCTCCTGTATCATGTATGCAGTCTCTGACCATCTCCTGTATCATTTCTGCAGTCTCTGACCATCTCCTGTATCATGTCTGCAGTATGTCTGGGTGCTCTTTCTAACAGACTCTCTAACAGAAGCTCTCTCTGTGTGCATTAGAGAGACCCCCCTCCAGGTCCCATTAGTGTACGCATTTTCTTTATTGTTAAAAGAACATGGGAGGATCCCAGGGTAATGAAGACTTCTTAGGGGAGCATCTCTGTGTTTGAGTCATAGCCATAGAAACATTTGTAAAGGGGAGGAGTTAGTAAGATGACCACGCCCATGGGGGGGCGCCAGAAATATTTCTGCACCCAGGCGCCTGTGACCCTAGGATCGCCCCTGTTGACAACGCATATCAGGGTGTGGACCTTCTTTAGGTCAGCCTTGTATTTTTTGAAGGCCTTCTCCTTTGCTTCTATATGCATTTATTTCCCCAAAGGGATGCACTGGCTAATGCCCTTATTTAATATCCTCTTAAAGCATACCCATCTCTCCTCCGTGTTCTTTGTTTCTAAGATTTTATCCGAATTTATATCTTCTAACAAGGTTCGTAGTTTAGGGAAGTTGGCTCTTTTGAAATTCAGTGTCTTTGTGTTCCCCTTGTGTTACCTATATGTGTGATTTATACTGAAGCCAATTGACCTGTGATCGCTGTTTCCTAAATTGCCCCGTATTTCCACATCCGTGATAAGGTCTGTATTGTTGGTAATCAGAAGATCTTGTTTCTATTTGGTGCGTCTACCATCTGACCCATGAAATTGTCCTGCAAGACATTTAGGAACTGGCGAGCCTTAGATGAATGCTTGGTTCCCTCCGCCCAGTCTATGTCTGGATAATTAAAATCCCCCATTATGATAACACTTCCCATCCTTGCTGCTAATCCAAATTGTGATAGGAGGTCTGTCTCCCCCTTCCTCCCTCAGGTTAGGGGTCCTATTGCATACTCCCAGTATTATTTTCCCCTTAGCTTCATCCCTTTGGCACTCTACCCATAAGGATTTCACCTTCTCCCTAGCTCCCTTATTGATGTCATCTGTCACATACACTTGTACATTATTCTTGATATATAGGCATACCCCTCCCCCTTTTTTACCCTCTCTATCCCTGCGATAAAGAGAATACCCTTTAATGGTTGCCAGCCAATCATGAGAGCTGTTGAACCAGGTCTCTGAAATTCCCACAAAGTCGAAAATCCTCCTCGTTCAACAGTATCTCTAGTTCACCCATCTTGTCCACCAGACTCCTGGCATTGGTGAACATCCCACATAGTTTAGACCTGTCGCATACTGTCCTCTTATTGGGTGTTCTGAGATTGCAAATAAGACTTGGTACTATGATTACCTCGGGTTTATGTGCTTTAGTCAACCTACCACTAATGCCCCCAATACTACCCTCTGGAATATGTTCCGCTCTGACTATCTCTACCTCTGGACCCTCCCACCGTCGCCTAGTTTAAAAACCCCTCTAACTTTTGTGCCCATCCAGTCTCACAAATGCTCTTTTGGCTGGATGGGGACAAATTTCTACAGATACACTACAAAATCTTGTTTAAGGTCTACCCATTGGAGAGGAGGCTGTTATAGCTATTTGGGCAGCTCAGTGTACAATCTAAAGAAGATTGCAAACAAGCAGGTAGGTTTATTTTATTGCAGAAGAGACAGTGCAGTTTTTGAAATAGAGACTTTAGTTCTGGTAAAATTGCACAGTTCTGCTTGCTGCTGTTTTGTTGAAACTGGCACATGAATTGCAACTACTTCCTCAGGGCCGGATATACATCTCAGAATATTATACAGAAAATCTGGGAAAATAAGCCCCACCCACAAACAGGCCACACCCCAAGCCATGCCTTTGTTGTGCTGTTTTTTTTTGTAAAATTATTTTTATTGAATTTTTTTAAGACATAACATACAAAACACATAAATGACTTGGCACAACACCAACTCTAACATTTGGCCAACATGGCCGGCAGAAACTTTGTTGTGCTGTTTAAAGCAATTTTCTCTCTTAACCCCTTCGCGCCCAGCATACCAAAATATGCGGCCACAATGTGGCTCTACAATGCCGGGAGGCCGTGTTTATACGGCCTCCCCTTTCCTCGTTCCCCGCGCGCGCTCCCGAGCGCGCATCGGGGAACTACTGTGCTGGCCGTGTCCCTTGGACACAGCCATTCACAGATCGCGGTAAATAGCCAATCACAGCGGCTAATTACAGCGCGATCGAGGAGCCCAATGAGAGATGATCTCAAATGTAAACATATGAGATCATCTCTCATTGCCGGCTTTCCCTCCTCACACAGACACCGCGTGTGAGGAGGGAGAGCGATCTGTGTGAGTGTGAACTATTTCAGTGCTATTTCAGTGCCCAATCAGTGCCCAATCAGTGCCCAGTAAAAACAGTGAAAACACAGTGAAAACACAGTGCCCACCTGTGCCATCTGTGCCCACCTGTGCCATCTGTGCCCACCTGTGCCCACCTGTACTCACCTGTGCTCACCTGTACCCACCTGTACTCACCTGTACCCACCTGTACCCACCTGTGATCAGTGCACATCTGTGCAATACGTGCTCATCCGTGCCCACTTGTGCCACCTCATCCGTGCCCACCTGTGCCACCTCATCCATGCCCACCTGTGCCACCTCATCCGTGCCCACCTGTGCCACCTCATCCGTGCCGCCTCATTAGTGCCATCTGTGCCGCCTCATTAGTGCCATCTGTGCCACCTCAGTGCCATCTTTGCCATCAATAAGTGCACATCTGTGCTGCCTCATCAGTGTACATCTGTTCCACCACCTCCGTACCCATCTGTGCCACCATCTCAGTACCCATCTGCGCCACCTCAGTACCCATCTGCCCCACCTCAGTACCCATCTGCGCCACCTCAGTACCCATCTGTGCCACCTTATTAGTGCACATCTGTGCAATCAACCAGGGCCCATCTGCTCCACACACCTGTGAAGTCGCATCCCCACCGCCAGCAACCAAAAGATGTCAAAAATATGTTTTACCGCCGAGGAGGCATACCAAATTCTTTCCACGCCTGAGAGCGACGAAGAGCTCTCTTTTTCAGATTCCGATTCAGGTTCAGAGTCGGACGTAAACTATGAGCCGGTCTTCAGTAGTGGAACAGAGACAGCCTCAGAGGAGGAAGATAGTCGGCCTGCCAAAAGAAGGCGCTCTGCTGAGGCAGCAGTAGCATCCACCAGCACCGCAGTGCCATCCACCAGCACCGCAGTGCCATCCACCAGCACCGCAGTGCCTCAGCAAGAAAGGCCAAGGACCCATGCCGGCCTTCCCTATGCCCTCCAGAACCCCTTGTGGCTTCCTCCTAATTCAGGAGAAGCCAACATTCCCCCTTTCACTGCCCAGCCAGGAGTCCAGGTGAACACGGACAATTTTTCCCCAATCAATTTTTTCAATTAAATTTTTACTGAGGACATGCTAGCCAACATTGTCACCCAGTGCAACCTATTTGCCCAGCAATTTATTGCAAGTAATCCTACATCATATTATGCCCGTCCCTTCGAGTGGAGAGACCTAACGGTGGAGGAGTTGAAGGTTTTTTTAGGCCTCACATTTTGCATGGGACTCAACCCAAAAAACACTTTTCGTTCCTTTTGGTCCAAACGCCCCATCTATCACATGCCAATATTCTCCAACGTAATGCCCAGAACCAGGTACCTCATGATCATGAGGTTTCTCCACTTCAACGATAACACCCAGTGCCTTCCCCGAAATCACCCAAATTATGACAGGCTTTTCAAAATTCGGCCCTTACTAAATTATTCTTCAGAAGTATTCCCCCAGTTATATACCCCGGACCAACACATATGTGTGGATGAGTCCCTTGTTAAATTTAGTGGCAGGCTTAAAATAAAGCAATTTATCCCCAGCAAAAGGGCCCGCTATGGGGTGAAGGTGTACAAACTTTGTGACCGAGTCACAGGGTACCTGTATGGCTTCCTAGTGTACGAAGGGAAGGACACCCAGCTGCATCCCCCCAATTGCCCAGACTACTTGGGAACAAGCGGGAAGGTTGTTTGGCAACTCATCAGCCCCCTACTGAAAAAAGGCTACCATTTATATGTAGATAACTTTTACACATCTCTTCCCCTGTTTCGCAACCTCACCTGAAGAAGACGCCAGCATGTGGCACGGTCAGAAAGAACCGGAAGGGCTTTCCTCAAAGTCTTGTAAATAAGAAGTTGAGAAGAGGAGAGTCGGCAAGTCTGCAAAACAAGGAGGTTCTGGCAGTGAAGTGGAAGGACAGAAGGGATGTATACATGTTATCTTCCATCCACAACGATACCTTCGTGGAAATCCCCAGAAGGAATGGCACCACCATCCAAAAGCCCAAATGCATCCAGGACTACAATTTGTTCATGGGGGGAGTCGACTTTAACGACCAAATGCTGGAACCCTATCTTTCCACAAGACGGACATACCATTGGTATAAAAAAGTAGCAATTTATTTTTTTTCATTTGGCCATATATAACTCTTATATTATTTACCACAAGTCCACCCAAAACCCCCTACCCTTCCTTGGCTACCAGGAGGAAATCACCACTGCCCTGATATTCCAGAATGGCCCACCCCAAAACATCCGATCTGATGTTATGAGTCGACTCTCCGAACGTCACTTTCCCGATAAAGTCCCTCCCACAGCAACAGGCCGACAAGGTCAAAAAAAATGTAAGGTGTGTGCCAGTGGAGGAGTCAGACGAGACACAGTTTATTATTGTGCTGAGTGTCCTTCCCAACCAGGCCTCTGTGTAATTGGCTGCTTTCGCCGTTACCATACTTTACTAAATTATTAGTGAAGTATGGTAAACGTAATCCTCATTGCCTGCCTTCACACCCCTTATGCTACTGCCTGCTCTGTAACTGACCCTGGCTTGTTATTCGACCACGCTTCTGCCTAACGATTCTGTACTACCTCTGCCTGATCTGGAACTGACCCTGGACTGTTATTTGACCACGCTTCTGCCTAGCAATTCTGTACTACCTCTGCCTGATCTGGAACTGACCCTGGACTGTTATTCGGCCACGCTTCTGCCTAGCGATTCTGTACTACCTCTGCCTGATCTGGAACTGACCTTGGACTGTTTAACCATGCTTTTTGCCTGCCTCTTGGATTGATCTTGTACCCTGCTACTGGACTAGTGGGATTCAACACAGGGGTCTCACATATGTGAGGGGCTCCAGAAAAGTTTTTCTGGATGAAGAAAAGTACCGTATTTTTCGGACCATAAGACGCACTTTTTCCCCCAAAAAATATGGGGGAAAATGTCTCTGCGTCTTATGGAGCGAATGTGCATCAGGCCCCCCCCCCCCGCCGCCGCTGTCAACGCCCCCTGCCACTGCCGGCAATGCCCCCCGCTCAGTACTGTGTTTTGGACTAGGGGAAAAAGCCAAGCCCCCCACCCGTCTTCCCGCGGCCGCCTCCCGCACAAATGCAGCGGCGCTTGCAGGGGCAGACTGACCTGTGCTGTGTTCCACACACTGAACGCTGCAAGCCCAGCTTAGCGATGGGCGACTAGCGCCCTGTGATTGGCCGAATGGGGTCATGTGCGGACGGCCGACATGGGCGTCTGCGATTGGCCCCGGCGGTGGATGTGGAGGCGGGACTGGTCTGTGAGTGACCATGGTGTTCCATCAGATATGGCGACCGGAACAACTGCATTTGTGAGTCCCGCCTCTCTGCCTGGCACGCTGTGTGTCTCCTGAGGTCTCCCTCTGATCGCTCTCAGACCCCCTCCCACTCTGTCTATCAGCCCACCCCTCTGTCAGTCAGCCCACCTCTGCCAGTCAGCCCACCTCTGCCAGCCAGCCCACCTCTGTCAGTCAGTCAGCCCACCTCTGTCAGTCAGTCAGCCCACCTCTGTCAGTCAGTCAGCCCACCTCTGTCTGTCAGTCAGCCCACCTCTGTCAGTCAGCCCACCTCTGTCAGTCAGCCCACCTCTGTCAGCCAGCCCACCTCTGTCAGCCAGCCCCCCTCCCCCTCTGTCAGTCAGCCCACCTCTCTCTATCAGCCTCCCCCCGTCAGTCAGCTCACCTCTCTCTATCAGCCTCCCCCCGTCAGTCAGCCCACCTCTCTCTATCAGCCTCCCCCTGTCAGTCAGATCACCTCTCTGTAAGCAGCCCCTCCCCCTCTCTATCAGCCCCCCTTTCTATAAACCCACCCCTCTCTGTCAGCGCCCCCCCTCTCTATCAGCGCCCCCTCCCTGTCAGCACCCCCTCCCCCTCTGTCAGTCAGCACCCCCTCCCCCTCTGTCAGCCAGCCCACCTCTGTCAGCCACAGCAGGGTGCATTGTGCCAGCCACCCACTCACTGACTCACAGTAGGGAGCCAGGCCAGCCTCCCGCAGCAGGGTACACCGTGCCACCCACCTGACTCACAGCATGGAGCCAGGCCAGCCAGCCACCCACAGCAGGGTGCACCATGCCAGCCACCCACTGACCCGCAGCAGGGAGCCAGGCCAGCCACCTACAGTGACATACCCACAGCAGGGCCAGGGTGCCAGCTAGCCACCCAGGGTGACCCATCCACACCGGGAAACCAGCCAGCCACACACAGGAGCCAGCCAGCCACAGTGACCCAACCACAGCAGGGAGCCAGCCAGCCACGGTGACCCAACCACAGCAGGGAGCCAGCCAGCCATGGTGACCCAACCACAGCAGGGAGCCAACCAGCCATGGTGACCCAACCAGTCACAGGAGCCAGCCACAGAGGACGCCGGAGCCAGCCAGCCACAGCTACAGTACCCATAGTTAAGGTAAGAGGAGCGCTACACAGTGCCAATTTTATTTCTACTTTGTGAGAGGTTGGGGCAGGGGTGAGAGTTGTGGTACAAGGAGGGGGTCCCGTAAGGACCAGAGTGAATGAATGTATTCACTGTACACTCTGTTAGGAAGAGCCCCCCCCTCCAGGTACCATTATACTCCCTTTCAGTCTCTAATGGGGCCTGGATGGGACTCTAACAGACACTGAAAGGGCCATTGTTAGACATACCCCCCAGGTCCTATTAGACTTCTTTTGAAGTCTCTAATAGGTCCTGGAGGGGGGTCTCTCTCTAACAGACTTTCTAGCGGACACTGTTAGAGAGAGACTCCCACCCAGGTCCCATTAGACTCTGTTGTAGTCTGCACTGATAGGGCTGCACGGGCAGGGCGGGTATTAAACAGGAGGGGGTGTGGCCTTGACAGGAAGGGATGGCTCATATTTAAATTAGGGGGTGGAAGAGTTTAGTCAGGCCTAGGGCAGCACAAAACCTAAATACACCATTGCTCCCGCTGCCATCGCCACGTTAGTACCAGAAGTTACTACCAGAAGAGAGCAGGGGAAAGACATCCCAAGCCCTCACGAGCGCCGGGCGATCTCCCGACATGTCCTGACACTTGCTGAGAAGACAAAGCAGCCCAAGCGATGGCACAGGTAAGGCAGCAATAATGACACAGGTCGGGCTGCAATAATGGCACAGGTCGGGCTGCATTTCTTTGGCAATGGTCAGGCTGCATTTCATAGGCACTGGTAAATATTTTAGTACACCATTTGGTTAAGAATATTTTTTTTTCTTGTTTTCCTACTCTAAAACCTAGGTGCGTCTTATGGTCAGGTGCGTCTTATAGAGCGGAAAATACGGTATTTTTTTGTTTTCTCATCCTAGATTAGGGTCTGGAGACTCGGAGGCTTCAAAGAGATTTGGGTGGGAGAAGCCTCTACCCCTGTCCCCATTCTGTCCTGAACAAGGCCCTACTTCTGCCTGCTGCCTGTAGGACCTATGCCATCATGCCTCTGCCTGTCGCATGAACTTACCACACCAAATGGACCTGCCTACTACCAGGACTAATATTTTTGGCACTGCTTACAATATTTCTGCCTGCACTGACCCAGGACTGTTTATGGACAGTATCCCTGCCTGCTGCCTGGACAATTGTGTATGCCATTGCAGATGAAGTCCCTGCCTGCTGCCTGGACCAGTGCTATCCTGCTGTGTAGAACTGCGCTACTAAAACCACAGGTAATCTTTTGTTTACGCTTTGCTCAGCATAATGTATTTTGGGGTGTAATTCTTGGTATGTGCATGCTATGTGTCCCTAGAACATCTGATGGTGTTCCTTGCATGTTGGGCCTCTGTATGTGGACAGGCTGTGTAAAAGTCCCACACATGGGGTATCGCCATACTCAGGATGAGTAGTAGAATGTATTTTGGGGTGTCATTTTTGCTATGTAAATGCTATGTGTTGGAGATATCTTATAAACTGACAACTTAGTGTAAAAAAAATGCGTTTTAATTTTTTTTCCACATTTTCCAAAAACTTCTGGAAAAAAATGAACCATTTAAAAGACTCATTATGCCTCATAGATTATACGTTGGGGTGTTAGCTTTCCAAAATGGGGTCATTTTGTGGGTGTTTCCATTGTCCTGGTGCTCCAGGGCCTTCAAAACTATAATAGGTGGTTGAGAAATGAGATGTGTATTTTATGCGCCTAGAATGCCTGAAGGTGCTACTTCAATGTAGGTCCTCTGTATGTGGACAGGCTGTGTAAAAGTCCCACACATGGGGTATCGCCATACTCAGGAGGAGTAGTAGAATGTATTTTGGGATGTCATTTTTGCTATGTAAATGCTATGTGTTGGAGATATCTTATAAACTGACAACTTAGTGTAAAAAAAATGCGTTTTCATTTTTTTTCCACATTTTCCAAAAACTTCTGGAAAAAAATTAACCATTCAAAAGACTCATTATGCCTCATAGATTATACGTTGGGGTGTTAGCTTTCCAAAATGGGGTCATTTTGTGGGTGTTTCCATTGTCCTGGTGCTCCAGGGCCTTCAAAAGTGTAATAGGTAGTCAACTAGTTAGATGTGTAATTTATGCTCCTAGAACACCTGATGGTGCTCCCTGCATGTTGGGTCCCTGTATGTAGCCAGGCAGTAAAAAAGTCCCACACATGTGGTATCGTAATACTCAGGAGGAGTAGCAGAATGTATTTTGGGGTGTCATTTGTGGTATGCACATGCCATGTGAGAGAAATAAGCTATTACAATGACAATTTTGAGGAAAAAAAAAATCGTAATTTTGCAAAGAATCGTGGGAAAAAATTACAACTTCAAATAACTCACCATGCCTCTTACTAAATACCTTGGAATGTCTACTTTCCAAAAAGGGGTTATTTGGGGGTCATTTGTACTTTCCTGGCTTGTTAGGGTCTCAAGAAATTAGATAGGCCACCAGTACATCAGATGTGATAATTTTTTTATGACTTGCACTATAGCTTGTAGACTCTAAAACTTTCACACAGACCAAATAATTTCCAAAAATGTTGGCTTATTTTTATCAAAGATATGTAGCAGTATAAATTGTGGCCAAAATTTATGAAGAAAAAATAAAAATTTGCTAAATTTTATCACAGAAACTAAGAAAAATGTGTTTTTTTCATTTATAGCGCAAAAAATAAAAAATCCAGAGGTGATCAAATACCACCAAAAGAAAGGTCTATTTGTATGAAAAAAAGGACAAAAAAATCATTTGGGTACAGTGTTGCGTGACTGAGTAATTGTCATTCAAAGTGTGACAGCACTGAAAGCTGAAAATTGGTCTGGGCAGGAGGGGTGTTTAAGTGCCCAGTAGGGATGAGCTCGGTGTTCGAGTCGAACATACGTTCGACTCGAACATCGGCTGTTCGATCGTTCGACGAAGATCGAACGATTTGGGCCGTTCGCGCCAAATTCGAGTGACGCGAACGGCCCACAATGCACTACGCCATCGCAGTGTCATCCAGGCGCTGTGATTGGCCAAGCATGCACTGTGACCCCGCATGCTTGGCCAATCACAGCGCCGGCAGCGAGGAGAGCAATGATTGGCCACAGGCAGGATGCCTGTGGCCAATTATTGCTGAGGGTGTTTAGTACACGCCCCACACTATAAAAGGCCGCCAGCACGGCGGCCTAGTGTAGTGTGTTCCGGAGCAGGGAAAGAGAAACATAGGCAGGGACAGTGACATTTTTTTTTTTTTTGCTTAACCTGGATTCCTTTAGTTTAGGGAAAGAGAAGGATAGGTAGGGAGAGTGTCAGTGTGTTTTACTGTGCGAATCCTTGTTTCTAGGAACAGGGAAGGACAGTGAGGGAATTCTCCTTGTGCTATAGTGTGCTTTAAAAAAACATTTTTTCTAGGGACAGAAAACTATAGGTAGGGAGAGTGTCAGTGTGTTTTACTGTGCGAATCCTTGTTTCTAGGGACAGGGATAGGGATGAGCTTCGTGTTCGAGTCGAACATACGTTCGACTCGAACATTGGCTGTTCGATCGTTCGACGAAGATCGAACGATTTGGGCCGTTCGCGCCAAATTCGAGTGACGCGAACGGCCCACAATGCACTACGCCATCGCAGTGTCATCCAGGCGCTGTGATTGGCCAAGCATGCACTGTGACCCCGCATGCTTGGCCAATCACAGCGCCGGCAGCGAGGAGAGCAATGATTGGCCACAGGCAGGATGCCTGTGGCCAATTATTGCTGAGGGTGTTTAGTACACGCCCCACACTATAAAAGGCCGCCAGCACGGCGGCCTAGTGTAGTGTGTTCCGGAGCAGGGATAGAGTAGCATAGGCAGGGACAGTGACTGTTATTTCTTTCTTGCTTAACCTGGATTCCTTTAGTTTAGGGAAAGAGAAGGATAGGTAGGGAGAGTGTCAGTGTGTTTTGTGCTTCTGCTATAGTGTGCTTAAAAAAAACATTTATTCTAGGGACAGAAAACTCTAGGTAGGGACAGTGTCAGTTTCTTTCACTCTGCAAGTCCTTGTTTCCAGGGACCTGTAAGGACAGTGAGTTAATTGTCCTTGTGCTATATTGTGCTTAAAAAAAACATTTATTCTAGGGACAGAAAACTCTAGGTAGGGACAGTGTCAGTTTCTTTCACTCTGCAAGTCCTTGTTTCCAGGGACCTGTAAGGACAGTGAGTTAATTTTCCTTGTGCTATATTGTGATTAAAAAAAACATTTATTCTAGGGACAGAAAACTCTAGGTAGGGACAGTGTCAGTTTCTTTCACTCTGCAAGTCCTTGTTTCCAGGGACCTGTAAGGACAGTGAGTTAATTTTCCTTGTGCTATATTGTGATTAAAAAAAACATTTATTCTAGGGACAGAAAACTCTAGGTAGGGACAGTGTCAGTTTCTTTCACTCTGCAAGTCCTTGTTTCCAGGGACCTGTAAGGACAGTGAGTTAATTTTCCTTGTGCTATATTGTGATTAAAAAAAACATTTTTTCTAGGGACAGAAAACTGTAGGTAGGGAGAGTGTTTTTTTTCTTTCACTCTGCAAGTCCTTGTTTCCAGGGACCTGTAAGGACAGTGAGTTAATTTTCCTTGTGCTATATTGTGATTAAAAAAAACATTTTTTCTAGGGACAGAAAACTGTAGGTAGGGAGAGTGTTTTTTTTCTTTCACTCTGCAAGTCCTTGTTTCCAGGGACCTGTAAGGACAGTGAGTTAATTGTCCTTGTGCTATATTGTGCTTAAAAAAAACATTTATTCTAGGGACAGAAAACTCTAGGTAGGGACAGTGTCAGTTTCTTTCACTCTGCAAGTCCTTGTTTCCAGGGACCTGTAAGGACAGTGAGTTAATTTTCCTTGTGCTATATTGTGATTAAAAAAAACATTTATTCTAGGGACAGAAAACTCTAGGTAGGGACAGTGTCAGTTTCTTTCACTCTGCAAGTCCTTGTTTCCAGGGACCTGTAAGGACAGTGAGTTAATTTTCCTTGTGCTATATTGTGATTAAAAAAAACATTTTTTCTAGGGACAGAAAACTGTAGGTAGGGAGAGTGTTTTTTTTCTTTCACTCTGCAAGTCCTTGTTTCGAGGGACCTGTAAGGACAGTGAGTTAATTTTCCTTGTGCTATATTGTGATTAAAAAAAACATTTTTTCTAGGGACAGAAAACTGTAGGTAGGGAGAGTGTTTTTTTTCTTTCACTCTGCAAGTCCTTGTTTCCAGGGACCTGTAAGGACAGTGAGTTAATTGTCCTTGTGCTATATTGTGCTTAAAAAAAACATTTATTCTAGGGACAGAAAACTCTAGGTAGGGACAGTGTCAGTTTCTTTCACTCTGCAAGTCCTTGTTTCCAGGGACCTGTAAGGACAGTGAGTTAATTTTCCTTGTGCTATATTGTGATTCAAAAAAACATTTATTCTAGGGACAGAAAACTCTAGGTAGGGACAGTGTCAGTTTCTTTCACTCTGCAAGTCCTTGTTTCCAGGGACCTGTAAGGACAGTGAGTTAATTTTCCTTGTGCTATATTGTGATTAAAAAAAACATTTTTTCTAGGGACAGAAAACTGTAGGTAGGGAGAGTGTTTTTTTTCTTTCACTCTGCAAGTCCTTGTTTCCAGGGACCTGTAAGGACAGTGAGTTAATTTTCCTTGTGCTATATTGTGATTAAAAAAAACATTTTTTCTAGGGACAGAAAACTGTAGGTAGGGAGAGTGTTTTTTTTCTTTCACTCTGCAAGTCCTTGTTTCCAGGGACCTGTAAGGACAGTGAGTTAATTGTCCTTGTGCTATATTGTGCTTAAAAAAAACATTTATTCTAGGGACAGAAAACTCTAGGTAGGGACAGTGTCAGTTTCTTTCACTCTGCAAGTCCTTGTTTCCAGGGACCTGTAAGGACAGTGAGTTAATTTTCCTTGTGCTATATTGTGATTCAAAAAAACATTTATTCTAGGGACAGAAAACTCTAGGGAGGGACAGTGTCAGTTTCTTTCACTCTGCAAGTCCTTGTTTCCAGGGACCTGTAAGGACAGTGAGTTAATTTTCCTTGTGCTATATTGTGATTAAAAAAAACATTTTTTCTAGGGACAGAAAACTGTAGGTAGGGAGAGTGTTTTTTTTCTTTCACTCTGCAAGTCCTTGTTTCCAGGGACCTGTAAGGACAGTGAGTTAATTTTCCTTGTGCTATATTGTGATTAAAAAAAACATTTTTTCTAGGGACAGAAAACTGTAGGTAGGGAGAGTGTTTTTTTTCTTTCACTCTGCAAGTCCTTGTTTCCAGGGACCTGTAAGGACAGTGAGTTAATTGTCCTTGTGCTATATTGTGCTTAAAAAAAACATTTTTTCTAGGGACAGAAAACTGTAGGTAGGGAGAGTGTTTTTTTTTTTTCACTCTGCAAGTCCTTGTTTCCAGGGACCTGTAAGGACAGTGAGTTAATTGTCCTTGTGCTATATTGTGCTTAAAAAAAACATTTATTCTAGGGACAGAAAACTCTAGGTAGGGACAGTGTCAGTTTCTTTCACTCTGCAAGTCCTTGTTTCCAGGGACCTGTAAGGACAGTGAGTTAATTTTCCTTGTGCTATATTGTGCTTAAAAAAAACATTTATTCTAGGGACAGAAAACTCTAGGTAGGGACAGTGTCAGTTTCTTTCACTCTGCAAGTCCTTGTTTCCAGGGACCTGTAAGGACAGTGAGTTAATTTTCCTTGTGCTATATTGTGATTAAAAAAAACATTTTTTCTAGGGACAGAAAACTGTAGGTAGGGAGAGTGTTTTTTTTCTTTCACTCTGCAAGTCCTTGTTTCCAGGGACCTGTAAGGACAGTGAGTTAATTTTCCTTGTGCTATATTGTGATTAAAAAAAACATTTTTTCTAGGGACAGAAAACTGTAGGTAGGGAGAGTGTTTTTTTTCTTTCACTCTGCAAGTCCTTGTTTCCAGGGACCTGTAAGGACAGTGAGTTAATTGTCCTTGTGCTATATTGTGCTTAAAAAAAACATTTTTTCTAGGGACAGAAAACTCTAGGTAGGGAGAGTGTTTTTTTTTTTTCACTCTGCAAGTCCTTGTTTCCAGGGACCTGTAAGGACAGTGAGTTAATTGTCCTTGTGCTATATTGTGCTTAAAAAAAACATTTATTCTAGGGACAGAAAACTCTAGGTAGGGACAGTGTCAGTTTCTTTCACTCTGCAAGTCCTTGTTTCCAGGGACCTGTAAGGACAGTGAGTTAATTTTCCTTGTGCTATATTGTGCTTAAAAAAAACATTTATTCTAGGGACAGAAAACTCTAGGTAGGGACAGTGTCAGTTTCTTTCACTCTGCAAGTCCTTGTTTCCAGGGACCTGGAGAGACATTGAGTGAATTGTCCTTGTGCTATATTGTGATTAAAAAAAACATTTATTCTAGGGACAGAAAACTCTAGGTAGGGACAGTGTCAGTTTCTTTCACTGTGAAAGTCCTTGTTTCAAGGGACAGAGAAGGACACCTGAAGGTAGCCCTTATTGCTTTTTTCCCATCTCCCTGCAGGCCATCTATTAGAATGTCTGGAAGGCAAACAAGGAGAGGCAGACAGTCAGGAGGCAATAAAAGAGGGCAAGCAGGCTCTGTGTCTGGGGGCAACAGTGCTGGTCGTGGACGCGGTGCATTGTCATCAGCACATGGCCATGGGACACGCTTGTCCTTCTTTTCGGCAGCTGGACATGTTGAGCCACATCATGCCGAAGACTTGGTAGAGTGGATGACCAAGCCCTCCTCCTCCTCCTCATCCTCTCTCACCCAGGCTCAGGGTACTGGAAAAGCAGCTGCCAAAGCGTCGTCTTCCCTGGTATCAATGTCAGACAAATCATCAGTCACTCCTTCCCTAGACCCACCATGTCCTCCTCCTGAGGAGTCCCCCGAACTGTTTCAGCACAGTGTTGGGTACATGCTCCAGGAGGATGCCCAGCGTTTCGAAGGGTCTGATGATGAAACCCAGCTAGAGGAAGGCAGTAGCGTGAGAGCAGACAGAGGGGATGCTCAAGAAGGACACCAATCTGGCAGTCATGTTCCAGCAGCTGCAGCATACTGCCAGATTGGCTCCAGTGATGAGGAGGGAGGGGATGATGAGGTCAATGACTCCACGTGGGTGCCTAATAGGAGAGAGGAGGAGGAGGAGGATGAGGAGGAGGCACATCTCCAACGAGGCAGGATGCCCTTTGGTGGCCAGCGTAAGGGCAGTACACCGACGGAATCACACCGCAGAGCTCCGCCTGTGCAGGGCGCTGCCTCTGCCCGTCATTCAAAAAGTTCTTTGGTGTGGGCCTTTTTTGAGGCTAGTGCATCAGATCGCACAGCTGCTGTTTGCAACATATGTCTCAAGCGTATATCGCGTGGCCAAAACATCAGCCGCTTGGGTACCACATGCCTGACCAGACATATGTTGACCTGCCATGCAGCTCGTTGGCAAGCCTACCTCAAAGACCCACACCAAAGAACAAAGCGGACCTCTCCTTGCACCGC
The DNA here is from genome assembly GCA_029206835.1 of Rana muscosa. Lineage (NCBI taxonomy): Eukaryota > Metazoa > Chordata > Amphibia > Anura > Ranidae > Rana > Rana muscosa. The sequence continues at coordinate 910,063,829 of CM055117.1, read as the reverse complement.
ATCAGCTGGGATCTCCAACCCCACTATAACTTCAGTCCTCTCTGAAACATGCACTGAGAGGAATGAAGGTGTAGAATTAGGTGTGTCACAGCCAAGTACTTGCGCCCACTCTGCTAGCAGTACACCGACGTCCGATTCTAGCAGGCAAATTTCCCTGCCCCAGCTGCTGGACCGTCGAAAGAAGTTCACTCCCAGCCATCCACATGCCCAGCGGTTGAATGCTAGCTTGGCTAAATTGCTAGCGCTTCAACTGCTGCCTTTTCAGTTGGTAGACTCGGCCCCCTTCCGTGAGTTTGTGCAATGTGCGGTTCCTCAGTGGCAGGTTCCCAAACGCCACTTTTTCTCACGGAAGGCTATTCCGGCTCTCTACCGGCATGTGGAAGGCAATGTCTTGGCCTCGCTGGACAGGGCGGTCAGCGGTAAGGTGCATATTACCGCTGACTCATGGTCCAGCAGGCATGGACAGGGACGTTACCTTTCTTTCACGGCCCATTGGGTCACTCTTTTGGCAGCTGGGAAGGATTCAGGACAAGGTGCAGTAGTGTTGGAGGTTGTCCCACCGCCACGCCTCCAAAATGCTACTACTGGTTGTGACACACCTCTCTCCTCCACCCCCTCCTCTTCTTCTTCCTCCATGGCCTCTTCCTGTGGTTTGTCCTATGAACCAGCGGTGCTCCGTAGCCGTTCACGGGGCTACGCAAGTACGCAGGCAAAAAGATGCCATGCCGTGCTTGCGCTGGTGTGTTTGGGGGACAGAAGCCACACTGGGGCAGAGGTCCTGTCTGCTCTGCAGGGCCAGGCCGAGAGGTGGTTGACGCCACGCCAGCTTAAGCCAGGAATGGTGGTTTGCGACAATGGCACCAACCTCCTCTCCGCCCTCCGACAGGGACAACTGACCCATGTGCCCTGTGTGGCTCACGTCCTTAACCTGGTGGTGCAGCGCTTCTTGGGCAGGTACCCGGGCTTACAGGATGTCCTGAGGCAGGCCAGGAAAGTCTGTGTGCATTTCCGCAGATCTTATAATGCCAGTGCTCGCCTGGCTGAGCTGCAAAAGGAGTTGAACCTGCCCAAGAACCGCCTTATATGTGACATGCCCACCAGGTGGAACTCAACGTTGGCCATGCTGCAGCGGCTGCACACGCAGCAGAGGGCCATCAATGAGTACCTGTGCGACTACGGCACCAGGACAGGGTCAGGGGAGCTTGGTTTTTTTTCTCCACGCCAGTGGGGCATGATCAGGGATGCATGCACTGTCCTGGCACCATTTGAGGAGGCCACGAGGATGGTGAGCAGTGACAGTGCATGCATCAGTGACACTGTACCTCTTGTCCACCTGTTGGAGCACACGCTGCGTGGAATAATGGACAGGGCACTTGAGGCAGAACAGAGGCAGGAAGAGGAGGACTTCCTTGCCTCTCAAGGCCCCCTTTACCCAGACAGTGTTCCTTCTGTCCCACCCATCGCACAGGAAGAGGAGGAGGAGGAGGAGGAGGAGGAGGATTGTGTCAGCATGGAGGTGGAGGCTGGCACTCAGCATCATCAGCAGCAGTCTTTTAGGGATGATTTACAGTCCCAAGAAACCAGTGGACTTGTACGTGGCTGGGAGGAGGTGGCTGCGGATCATGTCGTCCTTAGTGACCCAGAGGACTCCGGAGCGAATGCCTCAGCAAACCTACGCTGCATGGCCTCCCTGATCCTGCAAAGTCTGCGGAAGGATCCTCGTATTCTTCGGATCAAGGAGAGGGACCATTACTGGCTGGCCACTCTCCTTGATCCACGGTACAAGGGTAAGGTTGCGGACCTTATGTTACCGTCGCAGAGGGAGCAGAGGATGAGACAACTCCGGGAGGCCTTGCAGAAAGGTCTGTGCAACGCGTTCCCAGAGACTGGGAGGTTGCAAACTCCTGGTCCTGGACAACGAGTTGCTGAGGCTTCGGCCAGTCAAAGAAGGAGCGGTGGGGAAGGTGGCCGTCTGACCGATGCGTTCAGACAATTCTTTAGTCCGCAGCCCCAAAGTATGATCGGTTCCAGCAACCATCGCCAGCGTCTGATAAACATGGTGCAGGAATATCTAGGGGCAAGGTCAGACTTGGACACCTTCCCCACCGAAAATCCTCTGGCTTACTGGGTCTTGAGGATGGATCACTGGCCAGAGCTTGCACAGTATGCAATTGAGCTACTGGCCTGTCCTGCATCCAGCGTTCTTTCGGAACGCACATTCAGTGCTGCTGGAGGATTTGTCACGGATCACAGGGTGCGCCTGTCCACCGACTCGGTTGATCGACTGACTTTCATCAAGATGAACCAGTCTTGGATCACCACCAGCTACCACACACCTGATGCTGATATAACAGACTAATTGATTTTAAAATGTCACATCCCTTCAAGACTGATGCTGATGCTGAGTGCCTGTGCTGTTATGTTGACTGGCTATCCTCCTCCTCCGAGTCCTCAATGATACGATTGATGATGATAGCTTGGAAGATCATTTTTGTTTATGGGTGCCGCCACCAGTGCCTAACGCCCAATTTTTCAGCCCCTGTTTAACAGGGGCGTGTAATTACAATTTTTGAAGCAATACTTTGCAACAGGGCTCATTGCTGTGCTCCAAGTACAGTATCTGTGAGTAGTTGCAGTGTTGTGCCACCAGTGCCTAAGGCCCAATTTTTCAGCCCCTGTTTAACAGGGGCGTGTCATTACAATTTTTGAAGCAATACTTTGCAACAGGGCTCATTGCTGTGCTCCAAGTACAGTATCTGTGAAGGGTTGCAGTGTTGTGCCACCAGTGCCTAAGGCCCAATTTTTCAGCCCCTGTTCAACAGGGGCATGTAATTACAATTCTTGATCTAATAATTCACAGCAGGGCCCATTGCTGCACCCACCAAGAGTAACTGTCAGGGCTTACAGTGTTGTGGCACCAGCACCACCATCAAAGGCCCAATTTTTACTACCACTGTTCAACAATTATATGTAATTAAAATTCCTGATATAATAGTTGACAGCAGGGCGTTCCAGCACCAACCAAGAGTAACTGTGAGTGCTTACAGTGTTGTGCCAACACCAACAACTAAGGGGCCTATTTCTGCAGAGTATATACGGCAGGTCCCTACTTTCAAACATCCAACTTACAAACGACTCCTACTTGCAAACGCAAGAAGACAACAGGAAGTGAGAGGAAATCTACCACTAGGAAGGAAAATTCTCTCCTGTAAGAATAAATATGGGAGAAAGGTGTCTCCTCTGTACTGATGCTTTATCAGCAATCCTTGTTTCAAGAAAAACACCACATTTCAAAAACAGTTGTCATTAGGACGGAAAGTGAGGTGAAATGTTCTGAACAGGGGCACAGACAGCAAAACAAATGTTACAGGGGTGATAACCCTTACCTATGTTTTCCAAAAAGTTTAAAAATAGATTTTTGGTCTGGAGCTACACTTCAACAATGTACCTGTTCAAAATTACAAACAGATTCTACATAAGAACAAACCTACAGTCCCTGTCTTGTATGCACCGCCTGTATACGGCTGTTCAGAGTATATAGGGCCTTTTTTATTTTATGTGCGGGGTTCCCCTTAATATCCATACAAGACCCAAAGGGGCTGGTAATGGGCTGGGGTAGGTGGGGGGGGTCATGGGGTAGCTATGCCATTTTTCTTAAAGATTTTCATCCATATTACCGGGACCAGACATTACATTAAAGCCGCAAGCAGTTTTAAATGGCTTTTTTTTCCTTTAGAAGTGTCATTTTGTGCAGGGACAGTTCTAAACACGGGAAACACGTGGCACTTCACAGGCATACTTTAGACACCCCCCAGGTACGATATTTAAAGGAATATTTGACTTTTTTTTTTTCACTTTATGCATCATTAAAATGACTGCTCCCGGAAAACGACCGTTTTTAAAACTTATTTTTGCATTGATACATGTCCCCTGGTGCAGAACCCGGGTTCCCAAACCCTTTTTAGGACAATAACATGCATAATAGTTGTTATAATTAGCACTTTAGAATTCGAACGTTCGCATCCATTGTATTTAATAGGGTTCTAATGTTCGTTCGAACTTTCGGTCCGTTCGCGGGTTCGGGTGCGAACCGAACCCGGGGGTGTTCGGCTCATCACTAGACAGGGAAGGACAGTGAGGGAATTCTCCTTGTGCTATAGTGTGCTTTAAAAAAACATTTTTTCTAGGGACAGAAAACTATAGGTAGGGAGAGTGTCAGTTTCTTTCACTGTGATAATCCTTGTTTCTAGGGACAAAGAAGGAAAGTGAGTGAAATTCTCCTTGTGCTATAGTGTGCTTTAAAAAAACATTTTTTCTAGGGACAGAAAACTATAGGTAGGGAGAGTGTCAGTGTGTTTTACTGTGCGAATCCTTGTTTCTAGGGACAGGGAAGGACAGTGAGGGAATTCTCCTTGTGCTATAGTGTGCTTTAAAAAGACATTTTTTCTAGGGACAGAAAACTATAGGTAGGGAGAGTGTCAGTGTGTTTTACTGTGCAAATCCTTGTTTCTAGGGACAGGGAAGGACAGTGAGGGAATTCTCCTTGTGCTATAGTGTGCTTTAAAAAAACATTTTTTCTAGGGACAGAAAACTATAGGTAGGGAGAGTGTCAGTGTGTTTTACTGTGCGAATCCTTGTTTCTAGGGACAGGGAAGGACAGTGAGGGAATTCTCCTTGTGCTATAGTGTGCTTTAAAAAAACATTTTTTCTAGGGACAGAAAACTATAGGTAGGGAGAGTGTCAGTGTGTTTTACTGTGCGAATCCTTGTTTCTAGGGACAGGGAAGGACAGTGAGGGAATTCTCCTTGTGCTATAGTGTGCTTTAAAAAAACATTTTTTCTAGGGACAGAAAACTATAGGAAGGAAGAGTGTCAGTTTCTTTCACTGTGATAATCCTTGTTTCTAGGGACAAAGAAGGAAAGTGAGTGAAATTCTCCTTGTGCTATAGTGTGCTTTAAAAAAACATTTTTTCTAGGGACAGAAAACTATAGGTAGGGAGAGTGTCAGTGTGTTTTACTGTGCGAATCCTTGTTTCTAGGGACAGGGAAGGACAGTGAGGGAATTCTCCTTGTGCTATAGTGTGCTTTAAAAAAACATTTTTTCTAGGGACAGAAAACTATAGGAAGGAAGAGTGTCAGTTTCTTTCACTGTGATAATCCTTGTTTCTAGGGACAAAGAAGGAAAGTGAGTGAAATTCTCCTTGTGCTATAGTGTGCTTTAAAAAAACATTTTTTCTAGGGACAGAAAACTATAGGTAGGGAGAGTGTCAGTGTCTTTTACTGTGCGAATCCTTGTTTCTAGGGACAGGGAAGGACAGTGAGGGAATTCTCCTTGTGCTATAGTGTGCTTTAAAAAAACATTTTTTCTAGGGACAGAAAACTATAGGAAGGAAGAGTGTCAGTTTCTTTCACTGTGATAATCCTTGTTTCTAGGGACAAAGAAGGAAAGTGAGTGAAATTCTCCTTGTGCTATAGTGTGCTTTAAAAAAACATTTTTTCTAGGGACAGAAAACTATAGGTAGGGAGAGTGTCAGTGTCTTTTACTGTGCGAATCCTTGTTTCTAGGGACAGGGAAAAACAGTGAGGGAATTCTCCTTGTGCTATAGTGTGCTTTAAAAAAACATTTTTTCTAGGGACAGAAAACTATAGGAAGGAAGAGTGTCAGTTTCTTTCACTGTGATAATCCTTGTTTCTAGGGACAAAGAAGGAAAGTGAGTGAAATTCTCCTTGTGCTATAGTGTGCTTTAAAAAAACATTTTTTCTAGGGACAGAAAACTATAGGTAGGGAGAGTGTCAGTGTGTTTTACTGTGCGAATCCTTGTTTCTAGGGACAGGGAAGGACAGTGAGGGAATTCTCCTTGTGCTATAGTGTGCTTTAAAAAAACATTTTTTCTAGGGACAGAAAACTATAGGTAGGGAGAGTGTCAGTGTGTTTTACTGTGCGAATCCTTGTTTCTAGGGACAGGGAAGGACAGTGAGGGAATTCTCCTTGTGCTATAGTGTGCTTTAAAAAAACATTTTTTCTAGGGACAGAAAACTATAGGAAGGAAGAGTGTCAGTTTCTTTCACTGTGATAATCCTTGTTTCTAGGGACAAAGAAGGAAAGTGAGTGAAATTCTCCTTGTGCTATAGTGTGCTTTAAAAAAACATTTTTTCTAGGGACAGAAAACTATAGGTAGGGAGAGTGTCAGTGTGTTTTACTGTGCGAATCCTTGTTTCTAGGGACAGGGAAGGACAGTGAGGGAATTCTCCTTGTGCTATAGTGTGCTTTAAAAAAACATTTTTTCTAGGGACAGAAAACTATAGGAAGGAAGAGTGTCAGTTTCTTTCACTGTGATAATCCTTGTTTCTAGGGACAAAGAAGGAAAGTGAGTGAAATTCTCCTTGTGCTATAGTGTGCTTTAAAAAAACATTTTTTCTAGGGACAGAAAACTATAGGTAGGGAGAGTGTCAGTGTGTTTTACTGTGCGAATCCTTGTTTCTAGGGACAGGGAAGGACAGTGAGGGAATTCTCCTTGTGCTATAGTGTGCTAAAGCATTCCTCATCAACCATCTTTGAAATCCTTGTTTTTTTGGACAGTCAGGGAAATTGTCGTTGTGCTATTCTGTGCAAAAGCAATCATCCTCAACCATATTTAGAAATCCTTAAGTAAAGGGACAGAGAAGGACACCTGAAGGTAGCCCTTATTGCTTTTTTCCCATCTCCCTGCAGGCCATTTATTAGAATGTCTGGAAGGCAAACAAGGAGAGGCAGACAGTCAGGAGGCAATAAAAGAGGGCAAGCAGGCTCTGTGTCTGGGGCAACAGTGCTGGTCGTGGACGCGGTGCATTGTCATCAGCACATGGCCATGGGACACGCTTGTCCTTCTTTTCGGCAGCTGGACATGTTGAGCCACATCATGCCGAAGACTTGGTAGAGTGGATGACCAAGCCCTCCTCCTCCTCCTCATCCTCTCTCACCCAGGCTCAGGGTACTGGAAAAGCAGCTGCCAAAGCGTCCTCTTCCCTGGTATCAATGTCAGACTCATCATCAGTCACTCCTTCCCTAGACCCACCATGTCCTCCTCCTGAGGAGTCCCCCGAACTGTTTGAGCACAGTGTTGGGTACATGCTCCAGGAGGATGCCCAGCGTTTCGAAGGGTCTGATGATGAAACCCAGCTAGAGGAAGGCAGTAGCGTGAGAGCAGACAGAGGGGATGCTCAAGAAGGACACCAATCTGGCAGTCATGTTCCAGCAGCTGCAGCATACTGCCAGATTGGCTCCAGTGATGAGGAGGGAGGGGATGATGAGGTCACTGACTCCACGTGGGTGCCTAATAGGAGAGAGGAGGAGGAGGAGGATGAGGAGGAGGCACATCTCCAACGAGGCAGGATGCCCTTTGGTGGCCAGCGTAAGGGCAGTACACCGACGGAATCATACCGCAGAGCTCCGCCTGTGCAGGGTGCTGCCTCTGCCCGTCATTCAAAAAGTTCTTTGGTGTGGGCCTTTTTTGAGGCTAGTGCATCAGATCGCACAGCTGCTGTTTGCAACATATGTCTCAAGCGTATATCGCGTGGCCAAAACATCAGCCGCTTGGGTACCACATGCCTGACCAGACATATGTTGACCTGCCATGCAGCTCGTTGGCAAGCCTACCTCAAAGACCCACACCAAAGAACAAAGCGGACCTCTCCTTGCACCGCATCAGCTGGGATCTCCAACCCCACTATAACTTCAGTCCTCTCTGAAACATGCACTGAGAGGAATGAAGGTGTAGAATTAGGTGTGTCACAGCCAAGTACTTGCGGCCACTCTGCTAGCAGTACACCGACGTCCGATTCTAGCAGGCAAATTTCCCTGCCCCAGCTGCTGGACCGTCGAAAGAAGTTCACTCCCAGCCATCCACATGCCCAGCGGTTGAATGCTAGCTTGGCTAAATTGCTAGCGCTTCAACTGCTGCCTTTTCAGTTGGTAGACTCGGCCCCCTTCTGTGAGTTTGTGCAATGTGCGGTTCCTCAGTGGCAGGTTCCCAAACGCCACTTTTTCTCACGGAAGGCTATTCCGGCTCTCTACCGGCATGTGGAAGGCAATGTCTTGGCCTCGCTGGACAGGGCGGTCAGCGGTAAGGTGCATATTACCGCTGACTCATGGTCCAGCAGGCATGGACAGGGACGTTACCTTTCTTTCACGGCCCATTGGGTCACTCTTTTGGCAGCTGGGAAGGATGCAGGACAAGGTGCAGTAGTGTTGGAGGTTGTTCCACCGCCACGCCTCCAAAATGCTACTACTGGTTGTGACACACCTCTCTCCTCCACCCCCTCCTCTTCTTCCTCCATGGCCTCTTCCTGTGGTTTGTCCTCGGAACCAGCGGTGCTCCGTAGGCGTTCAAGGGGCTACGCAAGTACGCAGGAAAAAAGATGCCATGCCGTGCTTGCGCTGGTGTGTTTGGGGGACAGAAGCCACACTGGGGCAGAGGTCCTGTCTGCTCTGCAGGGCCAGGCCGAGAGGTGGTTGACGCCACGCCAGCTTAAGCCAGGAATGGTGGTTTGCGACAATGGCACCAACCTCCTCTCCGCCCTCCGACAGGGACAACTGACCCATGTGCCCTGTGTGGCTCACGTCCTTAACCTGGTGGTGCAGCGGTTCTTGGGCAGGTACCCGGGCTTACAGGATGTCCTGAGGCAGGCCAGGAAAGTCTGTGTGCATTTCCGCAGATCTTATAATGCCAGTGCTCGCCTGGCTGAGCTGCAAAAGGAGTTGAACCTGCCCAAGAACCGCCTTATATGTGACATGCCCACCAGGTGGAACTCAACGTTGGCCATGCTGCAGCGGCTGCACACGCAGCAGAGGGCCATCAATGAGTACCTGTGCGACTACGGCACCAGGACAGGGTCAGGGGAGCTTGGTTTTTTTTCTCCACGCCAGTGGGGCATGATCAGGGATGCATGCACTGTCCTGGCACCATTTGAGGAGGCCACGAGGATGGTGAGCAGTGACAGTGCATGCATCAGTGACACTGTACCTCTTGTCCACCTGTTGGAGCACACGCTGCGTGGAATAATGGACAGGGCACTTGAGGCAGAACAGAGGCAGGAAGAGGAGGACTTCCTTGCCTCTCAAGGCCCCCTTTACCCAGACAGTGTTCCTTCTGTCCCACCCATCGCACAGGAAGAGGACGAGGAGGAGGAGGAGGAGGAGGAGGAGGAGGATTGTGTCAGCATGGAGGTGGAGGCTGGCACTCAGCATCATCAGCAGCAGTCTTTTAGGGATGATTTACAGTCCCAAGAAACCAGTGGACTTGTACGTGGCTGGGAGGAGGTGGCTGCGGATCATGTCGTCCTTAGTGACCCAGAGGACTCCGGAGCGAATGCCTCAGCAAACCTACGCTGCATGGCCTCCCTGATCCTGCAAAGTCTGCGGAAGGATCCTCGTATTCTTCGGATCAAGGAGAGGGACCATTACTGGCTGGCCACTCTCCTTGATCCACGGTACAAGGGTAAGGTTGCGGACCTTATGTTACCGTCGCAGAGGGAGCAGAGGATGAGACAACTCCGGGAGGCCTTGCAGAAAGGTCTGTGCAACGCGTTCCCAGAGACTGGGAGGTTACAAACTCCTGGTCCTGGACAACGAGTTGCTGAGGCTTCGGCCAGTCAAAGAAGGAGCGGTGGGGAAGGTGGCCGTCTGACCGATGCGTTCAGACAATTCTTTAGTCCGCAGCCCCAAAGTATGATCGGTTCCAGCAACCATCGCCAGCGTCTGATAAACATGGTGCAGGAATATCTAGGGGCAAGGTCAGACTTGGACACCTTCCCCACCGAAAATCCTCTGGCTTACTGGGTCTTGAGGATGGATCACTGGCCAGAGCTTGCACAGTATGCAATTGAGCTACTGGCCTGTCCTGCATCCAGCGTTCTTTCGGAACGCACATTCAGTGCTGCTGGAGGATTTGTCACGGATCACAGGGTGCGCCTGTCCACCGACTCGGTTGATCGACTGACTTTCATCAAGATGAACCAGTATTGGATCACCACCAGCTACCACACACCTGATGCTGATATAACAGACTAATTGATTTTAACATGTCACATCCCTTCAAGACTGATGCTGATGCTGAGTGCCTGTGCTGTTATGTTGACTGGCTATCCTCCTCCTCCGAGTCCTCAATGATACGATTGATGATGATAGCTTGGAAGATCATTTTTGTTTATGGGTGCCGACACCAGTGGCTAAGGCCCAATTTTTCAGCCCCTGTTTTACAGGGGCGTGTAATTACAATTTTTTTAGCAATAATTTGCCATAGGGCTCATTGCTGTGCTCCAAGTACAGTATCTGTGAGGGGTTGGAGTGTTGTGGCACCAGTGCCTAAGGCCCAATTTTTCAGCCCCTGTTTAACAGGGGCGTGTCATTACAATTTTTGAAGCAATACTTTGCAACAGGGCTCATTGCTGTGCTCCAAGTACAGTATCTGTGAGGGGTTGTAGTGTTGTGCCACCAGTGCCTAAGGCCCAATTTTTCAGCCCCTGTTCAACAGGGGCATGCAATTACAATTCTTGATCTAATAATTCACAGCAGGGCCCATTGCTGCACCCACCAAGAGTAACTCTGAGGGCTTACAGTGTTGTGGCAACGCCACCACCACCACCACCACGAAAGGCCCAATTTTTCAGCCCCTGTTCAAAAGGGGCATGTAATTACAATTCTTGATCTAATAATTCACAGCAGGGCCCATTCCTGCACCCACCAAGAGTAACTCTGAGGGCTTACAGTGTTGTGGCAACACCACCACCACCACCACCACCACGAAAGGCCCAATTTTTCAGCCCCTGTTCAACAGGGGCATGCAATTACAATTCTTGATCTAATAATTCACAGCAGGGCCCATTGCTGCACCCACCAAGAGTAACTCTGAGGGCTTACAGTGTTGTGGCAACGCCACCACCACCACCACCACGAAAGGCCCAATTTTTCAGCCCCTGTTCAAAAGGGGCATGTAATTACAATTCTTGATCTAATAATTCACAGCAGGGCCCATTCCTGCACCCACCAAGAGTAACTCTGAGGGCTTACAGTGTTGTGGCAACACCACCACCACCACCACCACCACGAAAGGCCCAATTTTTCAGCCCCTGTTCAACAGGGGCATGCAATTACAATTCTTGATCTAATAATTCACAGCAGGGCCCATTCCTGCACCCACCAAGAGTAACTCTGAGGGCTTACAGTGTTGTGGCAACACCACCACCACCACCACCACCACGAAAGGTCCAATTTTTCAGCCCCTGTTCAACAGGGGCATGCAATTACAATTCTTGATCTAATAATTCACAGCAGGGCCCATTGCTGCACCCACCAAGAGTAACTGTCAGGGCTTACAGTGTTGTGGCACCAGCACCACCATCAAAGGCCCAATTTTTACTACCACTGTTCAACAATTATATGTAATTAAAATTCCTGATATAATAGTTGACAGCAGGGCGTTCCAGCACCAACCAAGAGTAACTGTGAGTGCTTACAGTGTTGTGCCAACACCAACAACTAAGGGGCCTATTTCTGCAGAGTATATACGGCAGGTCCCTACTTTCAAACATCCAACTTACAAACGACTCCTACTTGCAAACGCAAGAAGACAACAGGAAGTGAGAGGAAATCTACCACTAGGAAGGAAAATTCTCTCCTGTAAGAATAAATATGGGAGAAAGGTGTCTCCTCTGTACTGATGCTTTATCAGCAATCCTTGTTTCAAGAAAAACACCACATTTCAAAAACAGTTGTCATTGGGACGGAAAGTGAGGTGAAATGTTCTGAACAGGGGCACAGACAGCAAAACAAATGTTACAGGGGTGATAACCCTTACCTATGTTTTCCAAAAAGTTTAAAAATAGATTTTTGGGCTGGAGCTACACTTCAACAATGTACCTGTTCAAAATTACAAACAGATTCTACATAAGAACAAACCTACAGTCCCTGTCTTGTATGCACCGCCTGTATACGGCTGTTCAGAGTATATAGGGCCTTTTTTATTTTATGTGCGGGGTTCCCCTTAATATCCATACAAGACCCAAAGGGGCTGGTAATGGGCTGGGGTAGGGGGGGGGGGCTGTGATGGGGTAGCTATGCCATTTTTCTTAAAGATTTTCATCCATATTACCGGGACCAGACATTACATTAAAGCCGCAAGCAGTTTTAAATGGCTTTTTTTCCTTTAGAAATGTAATTTTGTGCAGGGACAGTTCTAAACACGGGAAACACGTGGCACTTCACAGGCATACTTTAGACACCCCCCAGGTACGATATTTAAAGGAATATTTGACTTTTTTTTTTTCACTTTATGCATCATTAAAATGACTGCTCCCGAAAAACGACCGTTTTTAAAACTTCTTTTTGCATTGATACATGTCCCCTGGTGCACAACCCGGGTTCCCAAACCCTTTTTAGGACAATAAAATGCATAATAGTTGTTATAATTAGCACTTTAGAATTCGAACGTTCGCATCCATTGTATTTAATAGGGTTCTAATGTTCGTACGAACTTTCGGTCCGTTCGCGGGTTCTGGTGCGAACCGAACCCGGGGGTGTTCGGCTCATCACTAGTGCCCAGTAAGCAAGTGGTTAATCACTGTAATGCCGCGTACACACGATCGGAAATTCTGACAACAAAACCGTGGACTTTTTTCTGACGGAATGTTGGCTCAAACTTGTGTTGCATACACATGGTCACACAAATCGTGTCGGAAATTCCGAACGTCAAGAACGCGGTGACGTACAAGACATACGACGAGCCGAGATCAATGAAGTTAAATAGGCAGTTCGGCTCTTCTGCTTGATTCTGAGCATGCATGTTTTTTTGTGCGTTGGAATTGCATACAGATGACCGGAATTTCCGACAAGAACTTTTCTTGTCGGAAAATCTGAGAACCAGCTCTCAAATGTTTGTGGTTGGAAATTCTGACAGCAAATGTCCGATGGAGCCTACACACGGTCGGAATTTCCGACAAAAAGCTCACATCGGACATTTGTTGTAAGAATTTCCGATCGTGTGTACACGGCATTACACAGTGTAATTAAGGGGTATTCAGATTTATTCACCTCCTCTGAATACCTTTATATCCCTTACCGAATACAACAGTTTTTACATTTCAGCTTTGGTCTTAATGGTTTAGCAATCATGTTATCATTACTTAAGATAAAAAATGTACATTTATACATGCTTATCTAGATAATATTTTCCTGCATTTTTTTATTTTATTTATGCGCTCTATAGACAAAAAGGAAAACCATGGTAGTTTCAAAACAACTAACATCATTTTTATAAAGAAGTGAATGTGACATTTACAAAATTTTCACAGCAGATGAATCTTCCTAGTGAATATCTTTTAAATGACAGAGAATGATTAACCACCATCAAATTTTTGGTGAATCTCACACTCACTGCTTTGGAAATATCCCCCTAGTATTACTGTAGATAAATGTTTACATTTTATGTTATAATGTGTCCAATTTCTAATAACTCTAATATTAGATTTCTGGTAAAGAGTATGGTACAGTCATTTAACAATGAAATTAAGGCTTTAAAATATGGTGTGTATTTTTTAATGTGCTGCTACAAAAACAATTGAAAATGAAAACAAATTTAAATATGAATAAATATAAATATTTTAAAATATATAAAAAATATATGTTTTAATATAAAAATAATGAAAGAGAATAGCTGGGGAAAGTAATAAGTTAGGTATGATTAAAGTAGAAATGTGGGCAGTTTATGGATGTCCAAATATTTAAAGTAGAACTAAGTTTTGGATAGAGTAATTATAACTGTCTATTTAAAAAAAAAAAAAATTGCCTTCTGTGTCCCAAATTTTTCTTAACTTCCTGTCCCATAACCAAAGCAGGAGTTAAGAGGAAATCCCTCTGAAGTGAAGGAATCACTAGTTGTCACCAGGGTCACCAGAACTAGTGTCCCCATTGGAAGATTCCCTTGCTGCCTCTGCTCTGGTGACAAACCAAAATTTGTAAAATAGTAAACAGGACAGATAGAGAGGGCCATCCCCATAATGGTGACACTGACAGCAATAAAAACATGCCAGGTGTTCTAATCCCTCTCCATTCAAACTAAAACATTCCTCACTGATCTTTGAAGCTGCAGGTAATTCATCTTCAACGTTTACAGCAAAACTATTTTACTTACATTTTTTCCTAGTAGCTTGGTTTGCCCCAACCCTTCTAGCAGTAACTTGACAGTTTTCCAGTTTCCTAATCTTCTCCGTGTACTGTAAACACAGACCAGGGGCACAAGAAGATGGGTGGGGAGCAAAGTGATGTCACTGACTTTTAAAAAATATCGCCACTCTTTTTCTGAACTTCATGAATGAATTGTTCCACAGTTCCTGAGGCCACAGAGGCTGGTGGGGGCCGAAGATCTACTAAGGTTAATTAAGAGTTTATAAAGTGTTAAGTAGGTGCAATTTGTATTAAAATAAATATTTTTATGCATGGTAGGTTGCTTTAATTATTTTAACTAAAATTGTGTATTGATCAAGGGAAACTATTTTGGTCTACGAATTATGTAACTAATTCTAAGTAGATTCTAACAATGATATTGTTACTTTTTTTTTTTTTTAACCAACAATAGCAGCAAATATACTCACTACATTAAATTTGCCAATGTCCAGACCAGTTTTGGTCTTTTACCTCCTGAACCTTATTCGACTAACACAATGTCAAATTAAATGTTACAAACAGCTCCATCCACAACTGAAATATGTGGTTTTGTTGGAAATCGGCTCTATATATAGGCAATATAACTCTAATCATACAAAGTATTTTATCTTGTTATTTAGCTTAATCTGGAGTTCTAATTTAAAGAGTAACTCCACGTTTTTTGAGGAAAAAAGACATTCCCCTCTGTGTGATCTATGTACATTACAAGGATTTTAATTTTTTTTGTTGCAGAGTCCTACCTTTTGTTATTCTGAAGAAACCCCTGTGTGATTGTCTGTGTCCAAGTTCAGCTTCAGTTTCAATCAGCTTCTGCACCTGCAGGGCTCTAATAAGGAAAACGACATGGTCTGCATCCCTTTATGCCCCGTACACACGATCATTATTCACGGCGGTTAAAAAACCGCCGTGAATAATGACAGGAAAAACGAGGGAACCGCTTGGTTCCCTACACACGGTCGTTTTTCCCGTCATTTTTTCTCTTGACGAGAAAAACGACCGTCTGTGGGCTCCGCGGCAGTGTCTCCCTATGGGAAAACTGCCGCGGAAAAAAATGGTGGAAAAAACGATGAGAAAATTTAGAACATGTTCTAAATTTTCTCGTCGTTTTTTATGCCGGTTTTCTAGACGAGAAAAACGACATAAAGCCCACAGACGATCGTTTTTCTCGGCGGAAAAAAAAATGCCGTTTTTCTCGTCGAGAAAAGCGGTCGTGTGTACGCGGCATAAGAAGTGATTTCCTATTGGGAGTATCTCACCAAAAATTAAATTTTTATTGCAGGAAATGCCTGAAATTGGATTTGTATCTTAGAGCCCTTTCACGCTGCAGCGTTTTGCAGGCGCTATAGCATTAAAAATAGCGCCTGCAAACCACTGCTAAACTGCTGCCCCATTCACTCCAGTGTGAAAGCCCGAGGGCTTTCACAATGTAGCATTGCGCTAGTAGGACGGTAAAAAAAAGTCCTGCTAGCCGCATCTTTGGAGCGGTGAAGCAGCGGTGTGTTTACCGCTGCTCCACCACTCCTGCCCATTGAAATCAATGGGGCAGCGCTTCTATACCGCTGGCAATGCGCTGCTTCTGCAGCGCATCGTGGGCGGATTTAACCCTTTTGCGGCCGCTAGTGGGGGGTAAAACCACCTCGCTAGCGGCTGAAATGCGCCGCAAATCCGCCCATAGCATCGGCGGTAAAAATAGCGGCGTTTTACTGCCGACGCTATTGGTGTTGGTGTCTTTGGTGTTATCACTTTGAACAATAAAAGGCAATCGGAATTCCTGGATGTGCAGCCATTTCTTTTCTTACAAGTTTCCCACGGAGGCGGGCCGGGGCTGGCACTCTACGAGACATTCCACCTCAGGTTATCATCATACACCTGGAGCAGCTGCTCTTTTTCTTTGTATGCCGACGCTATGGGAGCTCCAGTGTGAAAGGGCTCTTAGTGTAGACTTCTGGGAAAATCAGTGAGCCAATCACACAAGCAGGAAATTATGTTTCTGGGGGGCGTTTTGTACACATTCTGTGTACAGAACACCTCCAGGTAGCCATATTGCATTGCATTTACAGAAAACTACAGAGCTGCAGATTGAAAAGGAAAACGGAAAATTTATTACCAAATACTTACCGTAATTTTCCTTTCCTGATAGACTCCATGGCAGACTACGTGTGGGGTTAACCCCGCCTCCTCTCCACAGCTATAGGACCCCTTACCCATAAATTTGAGCTCACCTCCACAGACAGGTGTTCCGTAACTAGCCGACTCAAATTTCAACTCTCATATTTTAAATTCATGGGTGGGAACTCCGTCTGCCATGGAGTCTATCAGGAAAGGAAAATTACGGTAAGTATTTGGTAATAAATTTTCCGTTTTCCTGACAGACTCCATGGCAGACTACGTGTGGGAAATAACTAGCCAATCCACACGGGAGGGTATGCTTGCTCAAAAAAAATATTTTAATCTTTCCCGTCAACTGACAGGATTTTTCGACCAAAATTAACAGAGGAAAGGGAAGCAGGCTCAATACAATAATGAGACATAAATGTATGAATAGAAGACCACAAGGCTGCCCTGCATATCACTTCAGGAGCCACGTGTCGAGCTGCTGCCCATGAGGCTGCCATGCCTCTGGTGGAATGAGCCGTCACGCCTCTGGAGGAGCTAAGCCCTTTGCCCTGTAAGCCTGTTGAATAGATTGGACGATCCAGGCTGCTATTGTTCTGGAGGAAGCCCTCTTTCCATTGTTGCTACCAGTGTGTAACAAGAACAGGTAGTTCAAGCTTCTAAAAGATGAAGTGATTCGCAAATATTCTTTCAGAGTCTCACCTACATCCAAGGGATGAACATCTGCTGATTCTGGAGAATTGAAAGTAGGAAGGACTATTTCCTGATTCTCGTGAAAAACTGACTTGACTTTTGGTTTAGACCCAAGCATGGGAATAAGGACCACTTGGTCCGGGAAGAAAGTCAAAAAGGGTTCTTGACAACCCAGGAAGCTTATTTCTGAAACCCTTTTGGCTGAAGTAATGGCCACTAGAAAGGCCAGTTTGATTGATAAGTCCTTAATAGAAAGATCCTTGTTGTTGTGTGCTACAAGAGCATCAAGGACGAGCAGAAGATCCCATTTGGGGAATCTAGGTTTCCTCTGAAGCCTGATTCTCGAAGCCCCCTGAAAGGATTGTTGAACCAGGGGATGTGTTGCCCATGATGTTCCTGAAAATGCCGATAAGGCTGAAACTTGTCAATCAGTTCCCTCAGAGTACAAAGGAAGATCCAAGCCTGATTGTAGAAAACTCAAAACGTCTTGAACTCCAGGATTTCTGAAAGATTTTCCAGCAGAAGTCATGAAGCTGACAAACCTGGTCCAGATTCTGTTGTAGGTTTTGTTCATGTTAGGCTTTCTGGAGCTCATAAGAGTAGAGATTACCCCTAAAGCACACCCAAGAGACTCTAGCGGGTCCCTGAAGCTCATCAGATTCAGGAGAGGAAACCATGGCCTGTTCGGCCAGTATGGTGCTATTGTTATCACTTCGCCTTTCTCCAACTGGAGCCGCTGCAGGAATTTTTGCATGATCGGAGGTGGAGGGAAGGCATATGCCTTGTTGAATTTCCATTGGCTTGTTAATGCATCTACTCCGAAGGCTTGACTGCACCAACCTCAAGTGTAGTATCTGTCTACTTTGTGATTGCAGGGGGATGCAAACAGATCCACTTCTGGATCGATTCCCAACGATAGGATCCACTTGAATGTCTGTGTATGCAGTGACCATTCGTTGTTGTCTAGGTTGCTGCGTGACAGAAATTCCGCTTGAATGTTCTGTTCCCCTGGAATGAAGACTGCTGTTAAGTTGAGTAGATTCCTCTGAGCCCAGGTCATAATGGGCTCGACCTCTTGGAGAAAGGCAGAGCTCCGAGTGCCCCCTTGTCTCTTCACATATGCCACAGCAGTGGTATTGTCCATTTTCAGTAGGACCGACTTCCCTTTCAGAAGGTGGGAGAAAGCGTGAAGGGCGCACCATGCCGCACGCAATTCCAGAACGTTTGACCCTGGAATGTGGAGATGGGCATCCCATTTGCCCTGAGCCAGTTCTGCCCCACAATGTGCTCCCCAGCCCGCATTGCTGGCATCGGATGAAACAGTCATCCATTGGATGGGAGCAAGGGAGTGGCATGTTAACAAGTTTTTGTGTTGAAGCCACCAGAGAAGACTGTTCCTCATTGAGTAATCCTGATCAGCTGATTGCGATCGTCTGTCTTCCATTACTGAAGGAATCCTGATTGAAAAGGCCGAAGCCTCCACATTGCCCATTTGACCATGGGGAGCGTGGCCACCATCGTGCCGATTATCTTCAGGCACTGTGACGCCCTTAGGTGAGAGTAGTCTAGGGCTAAAGATATTCTTACCCGAATGATCAGGATTTTTCTTCCGAAAGAGAGATGGTGTTCTCTACTGTGTCGAATTGAGCTCCTAGGTAGGTTAGGCGTAGGGTCGGGTCTGGCTGACTTTTCTCTCGGTTTAGGAGCCATCTGAACTCTATCAATGTAGAGATCACTTGATCTTTGTGGATCAGCAGCTGCTGCTTGTCTTGGGACAGTAGTAGCAGCTCGTCCAGGTAATGATACAGACGCACACCCTGTATTCTGATAAGAGACACAATTACCGACAGTACCTTGGAAAAGACCCTTGGAGAGGTCGTTAGTCCAAATGGAAGACAAATAAATTGTAAGTGCTCTCGTTCGACCTGAAATCGAAGGTATTTGTAGAATTCTTCTGCCACGGGAACATGAAAATACGCGTCCTTAACATCTATTGAGATCAACCAGTCGCCTGGTTGAATGACTTTTTGGATGGTTGAGAGTGCTTCCATCTTGAATTTCTCGTGCTTTATGTACCTGTTCAGGAAAGTGAGATCTATAACTGGACGCCAAGAGCCGTTCTTATTTTGTACTAGGAAGAGGGGGAAGTATACCCCCTGGAATTCCTCATCCTTTGGGACGGGCACCACTGCTCCTTGATCTTTCAGGGCATTCACATATGAAAGAAGAACTTGTTGTTTTTCTTCTGATTGAGGCAGTGAAGATTGCATTGGTCTGCATGGAGGGACTTTGGTGAAGGACCATGCGTGACCTGTTGAGATGGTCCAATAATCTGAGATCAAGGTCACCCAGACGTGCCGGCAGAGACGTAGGCGAGCCCCTACCCGACCGCTTGGGCAGGCCCAATCTCAAAAGGACTTGGTTGGCTCGCGCCCACCGGGCGTCTGTTTCTTGCCAGATTTTTTGGAAAGATATCTGCCTATTCCAGTTCCAGCTTCTCCTAAAATCCCGTCCGGGCCTATAGGAGCATGCCTCTCTTGAACGCTCTGTACTGCGTCTCTGCTGAGGTTTTCTTTGGTTAAACGGACGTTTGTCCTGAGGGAGGAATCCCGACTTTCCGCCTGTAGCCTTTGAAATGGCATTATACAGTTTGTTTCCAAACAAGGAAGTTCCTTCAGAAGGAATTTTGCACCATGCCTGCTTTGAGGCAGGATCAACAAGCCAGGGGCGCAACCATAGTGCTCGTTTGGCTGTGACCGAAGATAGCAAGGATCTAGCCATCAAGCGGATGAGATCAATTGAAGCTTCTCCCAAAAAGGCGATAGCCAGTTTAAGTTCTTGCACTGCTGAACTTTGTGCCAATTCCTCCGAGACACCTTTCAGAACGGAGTCAACATTTTCCACCCAGGCCTCCATTGCTTTGGAGGTGACTGCAAGGGCTAGGGCTGGTTTGCAAGCCATACTGTTCAAGTTATATATTCTCTTAATGTCTTGGTCAATCTTTCAATCCAGACCATCTTTAAAAGATACAGTGTCATCTAGCAGGAGGGTGACATGCTTCGCTAGGCGCATTACTGCTGCATCCACGAGGGGAGCATTTTCCAAACCTTCTTATCCCCCTTGCTCCATTCTTCCTTAAACACTCCTTTCAGCTCGGTGTGAAATTGGAACATTCTTTCCCCAGTTTCTTAAACAGTTCCTTTGTTTCTCTGGGGGGGGGGGGGGGCAGTGGTATCTTCCAACTTTAAGGTTTCCATCACTGCCTTGATCAGTGGAGAGACTAAAGCGTAGTCAAATCCCACTACAGAATCATCTCCCTCCATCTCGTCTTGCGAGGAATCATGGGAGGAATCACAGAATCATCTCCCTCCATCTCGTCTTGCGAGGAATCATGGGAGGAATCACAGAATCATCTCCCTCCATCTCGTCTTGCGAGGAATAATGGGAGGAATCATGGGGCTGGAATTGGGCGGAATCCTCCTGGGCCTCGTCAGCCAAGGAGCCAGACAAGGTGGTGGACTGGCTCCTCATGTGGGGGGGCATCTATTTCCATCATAGACTGCTGTACCACACGTTTAATAAGAGACTCAAGATTTTGATTTTTCGGTCTCTTTCTCACCGACCGCTCGGGCATAGCATGGGTCACACAGCGATTTGCCCTCTGGGATTCTAGTTTTACATCCCCAACAGGCTCTGTGATCAGAGCGATCATCGCGGTGGTGGTAGCGGTGACTTGAGGAGGAATGGGAACATCTCCTATATTTAGAGGGGGAATGTGAGCGTCCCCTATGATAGTGGGTCCCAGACGGAGTGTCACGTCTGGACCTGGAGGATGATTGGTGATGGTGATGATGATGGTGATGATGATGGTGCAGCCTGGTAAGGTCCCTATCCTGTGACCGATGAACTGATGTAGCCGGGCTGTAAGAGATAATACAGACAAAGGGAGGGGGAGGAAGGTGGGCAGGTTGTAACCGTTAGCAACCACCAGAAAAAAATGACACCAAAGACACCAACCCCCTACCCACTCCGCACAGACCTTGTGCGGGGGGGGGCTGGCCACACGGCGGTGCAGATGAGTCCATGACGAGGAAGACACACAATGATGCGTAACTCCACTACCTAGACTAAGGATAAGCAAATCAATGCAAGAACAGCGCAGAAAAAAAAAGTTTTTTTTTTTTTAAACTGTCCCTTTAAGAGACACTAAGCATTACAAGCATTACATGCATTACATTGCCAAGAAGTGCTTACCCCATCCTGGTAGTATTGAGACTCCGGGAGGCTGCTGCTATATGCCCACAGGTTATCCCACCTGTATAGGGCTCCTCAGCGGTTTAAATCACCCGCCGGAATGACGTCATGGCCGGTCCCGCTGTGCGCATGCATCGGAGGGACCGAACCTACTGCGCTTGCGCGGCCCCTGACCCCTCCGCCATACTGCGCATGCGCAAAAACCAAGCCTCGGTTTCACCGTGGCTCTGCGCATGCACAGACGATCAACAGGCTGGGATCAGGAAGGGAATGGCATCCTGGAACGCAAAAGCATTCCACACATATACTAAGCTTAGCGGCGCTGTATGACAGAGAAAAAACAGCAGAGAAAGACATACAAACAAACAAAAACTATCTGCCATGGAAATAGAAAAAGTCTTCAGACCTTGCCAGCTGAGATCCACCGTCCGTCATGGTACGCTGGGGCCACATCCCTTCCACCATAGGGGTATCCATCAGCCCAAAACCACTCACCCGCTCATAGCCGGGCCCTGGGTGCACCGCACAACTCGTACCTGATCCGGCAGACATCCTGGACTGCACCTGAATTGCATAATGAAGGGTTCATGTGAGGAGGACAAAAAAGGAACACCTGTCTGTGGAGGTGAGCTCAAATTTATGGGTAAGGGGTCCTATAGCTGTGGAGAGGAGGCGGGGTTAACCCCACACGTAGTCTGCCATGGAGTCTGTCAGGAAAGGTAATTTTTATTAACATTCAATCACAATATGACTTGAGTCGCTATTTGTTATGTTCCTTAGACACGGGGTCTCTCAGGGTATTGCTAGCAATGCTTCCAGTATCTGCTCAGCTTCTTAACCATGGAAGGGTTTATTACTCACTCAGAACATGATGACTTGTTTCATGGAGGAGTCTTAATACAACAGGATTCTGTCATTACCAGATTTTTGCATCCATGCTGCTGCTGCTTCCAGTCTCACACACACACTCTCTTACTTCCTGGTACAGCCCCTCCCCCAGCATGCATCAGGAGAAAGGGGTAAAAGGTCACAGTGTTCCAGCACAAACATCACATCTCCTCTTTTTCCTATTAAAAAAAAACAAAAAGAAAAAATAAATAAACATAACAAGAGAACAAAATACTTAACACATATAAAATACTCAACACATAAAATAACAAGGCAAGCAGGATCAGTTCAGCAAATAGTATCTCCAACTCAGTTCTGTGGCTCCCGCATCACGTTATGAGCCCTTTGTCTCTTTTTCCTGAACTCCAAAGTGTCCCGTAAGATTTCAGTGCTTTGCCAAAGAGGAGATTGATGTCTTTGGCTGGCAGACTTACGAAGTGGCACAGCACTAGGAGGGGTAGAGGCTGTCAAAGGTTTTGGAGGTGTCAGTGGGTGTCCAACAGACAAATCAGTCTCTGCAACTCCAGGCACATGTCCGGGCTCCTCAGAAATACGGTCACCAACCGCTTCAGGGGTTGGTTTTAAACTTATGGGATCATGCCAGACACCATGCCATATGTCACCAGTAGAGCCCTGAGTAGACTCTGGTGGTTGGGTAGAAAGAGAGGTCGGGTTTGTTTCTACTGGCAGGCAAATGCGCTTTCTCAACTGTGAAAGGTGTCTTCGAACACAAACGCCATTCTCCAGGTGAACAAGGTACATTCGTTGTCCAAAAGGTCCATCAATAATGCCAGGAAGCCAATGAGGCAAAACTCTAATTCTGAAACCATACAAGATCACCAGCACGGAATCCAGGACGGCCTGGCTGAGGAGGTGTTGGTGACTGTTCCTGAGGACAAACTAAATCCAGTTTGGTGCGGAGATGCCTGCCAAACATAAGAAAAGCTGGGGACAGCCCAGTAGTAGCGTGTTTTGTGTTTCGGTACATGGTCAAGAACTCCAGCAGTTTCTCCTCTGACAGTCTGACCTGGTCCAGAGTAGACAGTAAGTGCTTCTTAAATGTCTGCACAAACCATTCTGCCAGCCCATTCGAGGCTGGATGATAAGGAGCTGTTTTGTAGTGTTGGATGCCCAAGCCACTAAGGAAGGATTGAAACTCTTGCAATGTAAATTGAGTCCCATTGTCCGAGACTATGGCTGTTGGCAAGCCATATTGAGCAAAGAGCTTCCTTAAGACTAGAATGGTAGCAGCTGAGGTGACAGAAGGCATTTGAAAAACCTCCGGCCATTTTGAATGTGCATCTACCACGATCAAATACATTTTACTCTGGATTGGGCCAGCAAAATCGAGATGGAGTCTTGACCACGGTTCTGTCGGACATGGCCAAGGTAGCAGGGTTTCTTTTCTTTTGGGGTTGCTGAGCTTGACAGCACCCAGGACATTGAGCCACATAATCTTCAATTGCTGTGTCCATTTGTGGCCACCAAACATAGTCCTGGGCTCGCTGCTTCATGCACACCATGCCAGGATGGCCCTCATGCAGTATCCTTAGCATGGTTGTTGCAAATACTGAGGTATAATCACTCTGTTGCCCCACTGTAGGCAACCAGCATTAGTCACAAGCTCACATTTTCTGGCAAAGTACGGACGAAATTCACCTGGGACTTTCTCTGGCCATCCAGCCTGAACATATGAGAATATCTGAGACAGGAAGGGATATGTGACTGTATGTCTGGCAATTAGGGAGGTGGACATGCAGGATTTCGGCCTGTGTATTTCCACGATGCGTACGTCTCTTCGTGAGTGGTCTCCAATTGGCAATCTGGAAAATGCATCTGCATTGCCATGGGCATCATGGGAGCGGTATCTGATAGAATAAGTATAAGCTCCCAAGAATAAAGCGTACCTTTGTAAGCGAGATGTTGTAGAAATTCCTTTCTGAGGGTTCAGTATTGACAACAGAGGTTTGTGGTCAGTGATAAGTGTGAACTCCTGACCATAGATATACGTATGAATTTTTTTTGTGGCCCATACAATGGCCAAAGCTTCCTTGTCTATCTGGGAGTAGTTTTGCTCTTCTGAGGTTAAAGACCTGGAGGCAAAAGAAATGGGGTGCTCTGTGACATCTGGCATGACATGGGAAAGCACAGCGCCCAGTCCATAAGGCGAGGCGTCACAAGCCAAGGTGACGTGTTTCTTTAAATCATAGTGGACCAGAACTCGAGAAGACAGAATGAGTTCTTTAAAAAGCCGAAAAGCTTCTTCACATTTGGCTGTCCATATCCATTTAGCTCTTGCATCCAGTAAGCGATGTAATGGGTAAAGCTGGTGTGCTAGGTTCGGCAACAAACGGTGGTAGTAATTTAGGAGGCCAAGGTAGGACCTGAGCTGTGTAACATTCTGGGGAGTCGGGGCATGGGTAAGGGCTTTAACCTTTTCTTCAGTAGTGTGTAACCCATGTCGGTCCACAGTGTGGGCACAAAATTCCAGTCGAGACTTTAGAAATTTGCATTTTGAAAGATTGACACGTAACCCATACCTTTGGAGTCTCTCTAGCACAGTTTCAACATTCTTTCTGTGTTCTTCATCAGTGGGACCAGTGATGAGCATGTCATCTAGTAGACATTGAGTGAAAGGTATGCCTGCCAGGACCTCATCCATGATTCGCTGCCCGATGGCTGGAGCTGGGGCTATGCCAAAAACCATGTTGGAATAATCCTTTATGGGTGTTAATGGTCAACAGATGGCGTGAATCTTGGTGTACTTGCAGTTGCAGGTAAGCTTGCTTTAAGTCTATTTTTGTAAACTTTTTCCCCCCAGCCAAAGAGCTAAATAGATCTTCAAGTCGAGGCAATGGGTATTGATCCACAAGAAGTTGGTTGTTCAGGGCAACCCTGAAATCTCCACAAATTCTAATCTCTCCATTCTTTTTCTTGACCGGCACAATCAGCGATGCCTATTCACTTCTATCAACTTTAGTTATGATCTTTTCAGCCAATAGGTGGTCCAGCTCTGCTTCCACTTTCTTTCTCAAGGTAAAAGGTACTGATCTTGCCTCACAAAAACGAGGTGTAGCACCAGGCTTCAAGAGGAGGTGGGCCATTTTTCCTTTTACTGTACCCAAAGAGTCCTCAAAAACCCCCTTAAAGCGTGACTTCAGGGATTCCACCCAATGGTCTACCTCATAAAGCAATGTACATTGGGCAATGGCAAGTGGCATGCCCAGGGCTTTGATCCAGTCCCTACCATACAGCGGAGGACCTCCTTTATTGACAACATAAAGGCGTAGAGTTTGACAGTGGTTGCCTAATGTAACAAGGGGTTTCACATAACCCAAGGGCTGTAGTAGTTCCTTGCTGTAGGTTTGTAGTGTGAGGTTTGTAGGTTAGAGCGGTAGAGACAGACCCGATGCCTTTAAATCAGTCCATGAAATGACAGACACAGCCGCCCCTGCATCAAGATCCATGGAGACAGGACAGCCATTGAGTGTGACATCCACTTTTATCGCAGGAGTACTCCGTGTGGTAGTGTTCGGGGAGCATGAGCTGCGCCAAACACGCCCAATATGGCCAGTCTTTCCACAAAGAAAACAAACAACATCCTTGAACTTGCAAGCAGGTGCACTGTGAGTAGTGTTACCACAACGGTAACAAGACACTGTCCTAGATACAGAAGAATTAGGGTGGCAAGGTTTAGGCTGATTTGGGGATGGCCGTCTTGGGTGTCGGGTGATAGCAGAGTGGAATATTTTCTCTCGCTAGGTTGCAGGAGTTTACGGTGGTGCCT